>CATKUY010000347.1:0-124709 GCA_949802685.1 Dicyrtomina minuta
AAGAATCTGAAACGACTAATAAACAAATCAATTTACTAATTGTAGAATATTCTTTCTAACACGAGAAATTTGTACGTCTACAAGTCAAATTGTGAATTCAGCCTTAATGTAAGTGGCTGCGTATCATAACTATTAAAAATTTTATCTTCTATAAGAATTTAATAAGACAGATAACATTTTTATTGCTCGTAGTAGAACCTATATAATAAAACAATGATTTTAAACGTCCACTAGTTGATTCTCAAATTTAGCATTAGTTAAGGGTGGCCCAAATATCATAAATTTGTGATACTTTTGTCTTCTGGAAGAATTCCAACATCTACAGTATTGACCAAGAATATTGATTTGTTGTTTTTTATCTTCTAGAAAAAGCTCAAAGGTATATCATTAATTTTAGGAGCTCACAGAATCACAAACTAATTTATTACTGAAGAAATTATTACATGTATCCACTGGTGGAAAATTAGTTCACATAATTATTAGCTACCATTTTAGCAATACTTAAAAGGAATTGCCAGCCTTTTACTCATCAGGAAACTGGCGGATACACTTAGTTCAGAAAGCGTTTACAAACAAATATGTATATAAATTTATTTAAGTGCTTGATTTATTATTAAAAATGCTTAGAAGAGTATTTACTAGTGAACTTGTAAATTTGACATTGACAAAATTGGCGGAGGATTTGAATTTGTTAATTACTCTCGTCTTGTAGAAGAAACGCAAAGGAATGATTACCTCCCATAAATGAATATTAAACATTATTGCTGAGCAACTGTTACGTTTATATTGTAGTTGCATTTATTTTATTTGCGAATCATATAATTATTTCATTCAATAATCAATTAATCACAACTAGTTGATGGGTTGGTATAATATACTGATGATTTGAATCGTAAAGTAACTAACTTAAAACTCTCAGAATCACCAGTTTAGTATACTTTCGTTTACCTAGAATGATGAATACATATATCTACTAGTGGATAAATAAGTAACAACTAAATTATTAACTGTGGATACAGTTAAATGTTCACAACACAGTCAAATATAAAATATTCAAAAAATGGGCTTTGTTTTAACTAACAAGCCGCAAAGGGGAATATAAAAATATCTGCTTATAATTGTCGGAGAACAAACTTTACAAAATTTCAATTGACTAAAGCAAGTTGGTTTGAGAGAATTTCAACGTTAAATATTATTTACGTTGAGTATTGAGTACACACAAAGTTAAATTACCTAAGTAATTGTTTCAACTTTAAAGAAGTTAAAGGAGAAATCCACTAGTGAACTTTAAAATTCAGTAATCACAATTAAACGAATAATTCAGTCAGTTGAGAGTTCAAACGTATTAACCTGGGAAGAAATAGCTTTGCTTCTGTGCAAAAAGAGCTATATGAGTAATTCGCTGGGATGACGCAGCAGATTTTGTGGCAGTTTAGGACCGCAAAATGAAGAAGACCACAAACGCATGCTTTCAGAGGAGCAACACTTTCAGAAGAGCACAACATTTGCATGCTTTCAGAGGACCAAAAACGCATGCTATTAGAAGAGCACAACCGGATTTTTGATATATACGATGGCGCGTCATACATGTCTACTCTGCATGACAGCATCAACAGTCAACGCTTAAGCTTCGTAAGAATATTGCCCTTGCAGTATCACGTACGAATAATTTATTTTTTATCTCTTAGTTAAAAATTGCATAATAATGGAGTTTGGGTTGGCCCCTGACAAAAGCCATTGCATTTTGTTTGCGCTTTGGTTTTTAACTATGTCCACTTTTCATAGTACCATTCGTCGCATCTGGTAAAAACTTGACCGAGCTAGGTTAAGGTTTTTGCAAAATCTTTTCATGCCTGTGTTTCAATAAAAATGTAGGGTTTGCTTACTTTTTTCGTGTAAATGACTTACACACAAAACATTTAACCCGCATAAAGGTCAATCTTTAATTCCGGGATAACCTGAAATCAGAACTGAGCCTGGGAAAGTCGGTGATAATAGCTTACTCAGGTTACGTCTATACTTAAAACATACCTCAATCACGCATGCGGAAAAACTTAACCCACGCAAGCCTTTCATCGAAGCTTAGCCCAAGCAAGGTTGTGATTACGGTTGTGATCTCACGAAAGCATATTCGTCGCTGTCACGTCCCACTATGGAAGTCAAAAAGTTTATGCTCTACACATTTCACAGAATTTTGATTTGTTTTATTGTTAAGGTGTCGTTAGATACGTCTTGACATGGAGTATTGTAGCTATTCAAGAGTCAAAAAGCACAGTGACGTTTTTACCCTTGATTTTACGTTTTCCACTTTTGGCTTATAGCCAATAACGATAATAATATTTGAATTTTAAGAGTCAAGCTTAGCACGAGAAAGGTGATTAAAACCTACGATGTAAAGTCGTTAGCAAAGCGTAATTTTGGCACGTCTCTGGTAAAAACATACCCTGAGCAAGCCTGTGGGCAAAGCTCAACAAATAATAAAGTATGGGATCTGCAATGCAAAGCATTGAATTTGTAAATACATAATCAAGCTAACACTTCAGTAAAATTTTATCCTTGCCTCCGACCGAAGTCTCCCACTAAAGCGTTACCCGGGCAAGTCACTTATCAAAATTCACCTTGACGAAATCTAAATCCATAGCGTAACCTGGTCAAGGCTCTGAAAGAAACTAACTTATGGCACACTAATAAAAATAACTATATCCTGAAAAATTTCAGATTAAAGCTTACCAGGGCAAGTATCTGATCAAAACTAACCCCGACCAACCCTAGGACCTCGATTTCACTACCAACTTTACCCATGGATAACTTTATCTATAAGTAAGTTATCCATCGATAGTAAATGAAATCGCAGCTATACCAGGAATAAGTCCCTATCTATGGGTAAAAGTTATCCATGGGTTAGTTTGATAGATATCTCTAGTCTATGGATAAAGTGCAATTGAAATTGCTTAAACGCGTATAGTAATCTCAACTGACTTTGGGAGTCAGTCGGGAAAACATACGTGAGTTTACCTTACCTCCTCAACTTGGAAATTCGAAATTGCCGAAAATTTTGTGTTTTATTTAAATTACGAAATTAAAGAATCTTTGAGTTAACATTTTGATGATATCAGATGGTAGCTTTTTGTTAATTTGGGGGTGTTCACGACACTGGTAAGGCCAGTAAATCCTGGGGGGGGATATGCCTAGCTAAAGAATGAAGACAAGTCTCCCCGAAGGTTACATAAAAGTTAAGTATTCTAATACTTTTACATTTAAATTTCATGCAAATCTTAGTTTTTCCTTCGTATTTGAGTCTTAATTCTGTTTGTTTAATTTATAGTGGCGTGTAGCTTGGTGGAGGAAACCGGGATCCGGCACTGAAGACCATTATTCGGTTCCGCCACCACGAGCTCCCGCATGCCTGAGGGATGACTGTAGTGTGTCGACTGTACAAGGTGAACGGACCAAGTGCACAGCCGCCCACTGTTGGCTCAAGGCAATCCGGTCCGCCACGTGAAATTTTGATAACTTTATTTTGCCAGTGGTTATGTCGATTTCAGTTTTAGTTTAGTTTCTTTCGTTATGATTTACAGAAGGACACGGCAGGGACGTGGTAGAGGACGCGTATCCTTATCGACCACATCCAAACTGGAGGGGAGAGGAGCGGCGACAAGATGTGCCCGCTGACGAGAGCATTCGCAGCCACAGGCACACACCGCATCGCACGAATTACTCCAATGCCACTGCCAGTCCTGAATTTTGGAGGGTAATAATGAGGTGAGTTTAGTTTTGTATTTTATTGTTATTTTATTTAACTCTGGATTGTTTTGCCGAATATATCAGTTAAGGAGCTGGCTCAGAGACGGATGGCGATGTCGGCGGAGAAACCCATCACATGCGGCCATCCGCTGTCAACACTACAAAGGGGAAGCGGAACCAAATGGGACAGTCTAGGTCTCGGGTTCGCTCCCTTGCCCTTTCTTCAATTTTACGAAATATTTCTGTAAAATTTAATTATGGATAAAACGTGCTTGAGTCCCTGAATGATATGCGGGGAGTTCAGAGAAATTCTGCCCGACTATTGAGATGCCAATCACAAATGCCAAATTTATTTATGTTTAATCTTACTTATTTTACTTTTATAATTCTAGGATACGGATTCTAAGGATAAGAATCAATTGGTTTGCCAATAGTGAATGAGAAAACACATTGAGCAGACACATGATGTAAGTTTCTAGGATAGATTTGTATTAATTTTGAATTCAAAAAAAAAAATATAACTTGAAAATGAAAATGATAAATTTCCCTGTAGCTTAAGCCTGGGGGCGAAAGTATTATAATTGATTATTAATTTCGTTTTTGATTTGTTTTCAGGTTTACGTTCATTAGTTACATATAATAAATTTCACAGTTTACGAGCTTACGCGTACTGCCGGAGCAGTACAAAGGAAGTTCCAGATGCGGGTCCAGTCAGATTACAGGTATGGTTCACAAATTATTTTATAATATAAAGTATTACATTTTGGTCTATTGACCTTAGTTGAATTTAATTAAAGATACATGTACAAAACTCGTAGATCGGGAAGAAGAATACGGAGATGAATGCTAACAAAAACATTTAAATGTATAGATTTTTACATCTATTTTTGTTTCTTTTTTTTTTAGGAACTTTTTGGCACCAACACGGGCCATAAGGCCCGTGTAATTTTCTGAAATCTCTTGGCGTCTAAATTTTTCCGTTTTTTTCCCACGAGGAAGCAAAGCAAAAAAAATCAAGAAAACCTAATTTTTAAGAAGTGAAATTGTGTTGTTGGTCTCCCATGTGCTATTCCCAGACTCTAGAGGACCCCTGTCTTCTTTTTCCTTCATGCGGCTCCTGGTTTGGCTTTTTGCTTCAGGGCTTTTCTCCTTAGATTTCTTTAAACGGCTCCCTGTCGAGTAGCAGAAGGATGGATAAGTAGAGTTTTTCTAGTTATCTCTTTCAATGGGTCTTTTTCTTGTTTGTCAGATAGCTATTGCTGTCTGATGGATGAGCAAAGATCTGTGGAAAGATGAGTGTGTGACCTCCATTCTCTTCTCATCATCCCCTTGTAGGCTTCGTGTTCTCACAAAGGGGCGGCTGTAACAAGAAAAGAATGGAAGGCACGCACACAATTACATTTTACACCTGGGTATGCTAATTGTTTTATTTCTGGACTTGGATTTAAATTTTTGCTTTAATTTTGAATAAAACTGGATCTGGATTTGGAATATCTTTTGTAGTTCATTGGGATACCCTTTATTTTCATAAAATTATCATGATAAATAGTATAATGAGATTCACCATCCCCCCCATCTGTGGATGGGGGTTAGAACTTTGATTGGCAACAAGAAAAGAAATAATGATAAGAAAAATGAATAATTTGAATTTGTAAGTACACCTAAATAAAGTCCTCCTTTTGACTTTCTCATGCCTAGAGACCTCATTATTATAGGCATACATGAAGATCCAATGGTAAGTGAAATAATAACAGAGAAATTTGAACAATGCAAGATACGAATGTTGCAGTTTCGTATACATCACGAGATCATGACAGTTGGTTTCATCTACTTTTTCTTACCGGCATTGGAATCTTCCTATGGTTCACACGAGGCATAATTGCTATCGCACTGTTGAGTGTAATCCTGATTACCTTAATCAGGAGCCTCAAATAACAATAGGTTCATCGTATTAACATGTACTTTGTTAAAAATTCCGACACAACCTTTGAAATCTTAGCCTCGTTTTTCATTGTTTCTACATTTCTTCAATTTTGCCAAATAAGTGCTGAATCGCTAGGTCTATTTCCAAAATAACCTTTGAAATTTCAACCTCTCTTTTCATTGATTCTTTATTTTCTTTAAGTTTTGTCAAATATGAGTTGGAGCTGGATATAACATTTAATCCTATCTTGATCCTAACAGATCAACCAGGGCAGTGTCTTTAATTACACATATAATTCATAAGAAATCGCATGAGACACAACGGCCCTATGTGATTACATATGCCTATATGCACGTACCATCCAAGGTATATGCATAAACATTATTATGCATCGCGATGAGTACAAAGTAGTCACCTATACACACAACGGCACTATACGATGGACGAGTTCTCGTACATTGAAAGTCGCTAGACAGGAAAGCAAGAGATTAGAGTCATAACACTTCTAAGAATGTGGAAAGACGATAATCCGCGTTGACATCAACGCACAAAACATCTCACTAATGAGACATGTTTTTATCACCCGTCGATGTCTAAAACCACAAGTTTATTACTGCTAATTCATAGGACATGAGCAGGTTATCCTCATTAATATTTTCACATCCCTTGGATTAAATATCACAGTAACAATTTTAAATGATTATTGTACTCATTATTATTTGTATTGATTTCTGATAATCAGAAACCTAAAACTTCCTGTCACTCACTTTACAGACATAAAAATATTATAATTAATGTCACATTATCTTCATGACATGTACTTTTTACAATCACATACTTTTACATACTTTGCATTTTAGTATTTTAGGCGTAATCTGGAGCCAAATAAAGTTAGTTTATTATCAACTCGCAACCTGACAGTAATCCCAAGACTCCTTGCTCATTTATTCAATACAGTCAAGCCTTGCTTACTTTAAGACATTCTTATCATACCCGAGTCCAGTCTTGGCTATTTGCCACAAGTTGATTGGCATCCGGGAAGTTAGCATCCGCTAAACTTCAGTATCATCGCAAGCTGCAGACCGCATTTGCTCATCAAAGAGACGAAGCACAGTCTCTCTCCAGACAGTCAACTTACATTATCTCAAGGAAGAAACAATACACTCGACATTAAATTTACCGCACCCGCTATTCTGTTTAATGAATGACTTACTGACTTACAGATACAAAACTCAGAACATAGCACATTAAAATAAAAATTAAAACTACGGATTTAATTATGTTTTAAAAATTAACGCAAGCAAACTTTAAAAGTAAACAAATACTTTAAACAAAAATTAAATAAAAATCGCAAGGACACATAAACATTGTTTATACTCTTTATATTTAAATTCACAGTAATTTGCTATTATTTGATGATTAAAACCCAAGAAATATAAAAGGTCACTGCATTATGACTTGTTTATAATTCAACGTCATATAACAGTGTAACATTATAATCCACGTTTTTGTCTTATTTATCTTGAGTATCAATATTACCATTTGGACCTTAAATTAAATCAGAAACTAATAGCGATGGGTATGGTGTCGTTTTTGTTGGTTGCACATTGTCAGAATTTGAATGTAAATCTGATACGCTTTGGTAAATAGGCTAAAGAAACTGAATTTATTTTAAGGAGCTGATCAGACACAAGCGATATTTGTTGACAAACAAACTTGCCTTGACAGTTAAAGCATTGTTTGAAATATATGTTTACTGTAAGTTTCTTTCCATACGTTGTTATCAATATGGCAACCATTCCTACAAAGAAGGAAAAAATTATTTTTTTTAACGATTATTGCACTTTTACTAAAATTTAATTCGCATGGACTATTTTACATGACTACTAGTTGGTTTTCCTTCCTAAATATAAACTTTGAGCTGCAAAATTTGTTATAGTTTAAACATGCTTATCCGTTGCATGACGTTAAAGGTTGTTCTTAGTGCAATATTATAAAAAACATAATATATGCTAATGCCAGCATTTCCAGCACAACACAGACTTCAATAAATATAAATTAGATTTTTTGATTTTTACCTTGCTGATTTTGGTATGAGGTATGTTAAAATCAGTTTTGCTAAGTGTGGTATTAGTGCCAGTCGTTTCCAATGAGAGCTCTACTGTGGGTCTCGGTCTCAGTCTCAATATTTTCAATCCCAAATTTATTTGTTCTTGTATTTGCATTAAATAGTCCAATAATTTTAAGGTCAATTTAATGAGTCTTGCTTTTAATCGGATCTACACTATTAGAATAATTAGTCGTTCCAGTTTCTGCTTGTGTATTTGCAGCAACTCTTATTAGTGTTTTGCGAAAATCATCAGATTTGAATTTAATAATGGTAACAAATAGAAGTGGAAGTGGTAAATTGAATGTCAATGCACCCTGTTTTGTAGATTCATCAAAACTTAGCTGTTTTCTAATTTTTCAGTAGTATTACTAATACTACCATTGCTGTTTCCTGAGTCTGACGTGATCTAACTAGTGCTTAAACTAAAAAACGTTTACACACACTTTTTTTTCATTTTTATTTCCTATTTCTGAAATTCGGTAAGGTAAGGGCGTTGGAACTTGACTTAATGATGAACGTGGTCAATTGTCTGGTAGAAAATCATCACTTACGTTACTTTGAATTTCATGTCAGGCAGATATTGTCAAAGACCGAGAAGCGAATAAGACAGACACAATTTGATCGATATTGTTAGAATTAAGGAAAATCTTTGCCTGTTTAAGTTGCCGTTCTGCATCGAGGCCAACGCCTACACCAATGCAGTGTAATGTTATGAAGTGTGTATGTGTATGTGTAGTGCGTATGTAATAGGGTTGCCAGGTTTTGAAATTCAAATTTCTGGACAATTTAAAAAAATGTTTTTAAATATGTAGTGTTAATTTACGTTACCTCGCCAGCTTACTTAACTGCTTATATGCCGGTTAGGTACAAATATATATTGTGAAACCAATTAAAATGAATTGAAATATTCTGTAAGGTACACAAAATTTTCGTTTTATTTATTTTTAATTGCACAAAACGAAATTATCAATTATCTAGAATACACTGCATAGAAATTAGGCTCAGTTGACAAACGGGCAGTATAAATATTTAAAACAATGTCACTTTGACCTACTTGTGTTATATTTTTCTTGTCCTTTCGCCTTTTAAAGTAAAGATTTATTTTCCGGAAGAGAATGGAAATCAAAAAATCCTTTACAACTAAAGTTATAGTTCAGTCGAACTTGAAGCTTTGCTTTTACAAGATCAGGATCCATGCAATTTCTCTCATTGCTTCTTAGTGATTTCATAAGACTGAAGATACGCTCTGCATACGCGTTGCTCACAAAAATTGACAGTACCAACGAGACTATTTTGAATAACTGACTTGCTTCTTTAGAAAAAAATGTCACCCACTTTTTATCTACTCTTTGAATGCTTTGAATCTTTTGGTATGCTATTCGAAGGGAAGTAAGTTTTTGGACTTTCTTAATTTCTTCGATTTGACATTTTGCAGATGGGCTCCATACACTATTGCAATACTCTAAAAGTGGTCTAATAAATGTTACAATTAGCTTTCGCAGAGTACTTGTGTCAAGATATTTGAAGGTGCGCTTGATTTGAAGGCACATAGCCTTTGCTTTTCTTACAGCCTGCTGGCAGTGCAGGGTTGGGTGCATGCTGCTGTCAATGTATACACCTAGGTCACGCTCGCACGTTGAACTGTGCAGCTTGAAATTATTACACTCATACGCAAGATTCTCCACCGCTTTTGATCGAAAATGAACTACGTGCGTTTTATCGATGTTGACTTGCATATAATTACTATCACACCATGTAAATAAATTATTAATGTCAGTTTTAAGTTTGTGGTAGTCACTGTCTGTCGTCCTAGCTCGGTAAATCTTGGAATTGTCGGCATATTGCTTTAGGGAGCTCTGTATTATTTCTTCCATTTCGTCCACGTAGAGCAAAAACAGAACCGGCCCCAGTACTGACCCTTGTGGGCAGCCAATGTTGCTGTCCATTGACTACAACTTAGTATGATCGCCCAACAAGAAAGTCTTTTAACTATTTAATTAAGTAGTCGTCCAAATGGTATCTCTCTTTAAGTTTACGCAGCAGTCTGTAATGGGGTAGTCTGTTGAACGCTTTAAAAAAGTCCACATAAACACGATCCACAATATTTCGTTCATCCAATAGTCTTGTTATGTCTTCAAAAAATTTCAAAAAATCGTAATACACGATTTGCGTGGAAGAAAGCCATGTTGGTGCTTTGAAAATAAACATTTTGAAAACAGCTTCTTTTAAATAAATTTCTCCATCAACTTGCAAGAAATTGAAGTCAGACTAATGGGCCTATAGTTTTTTGCTTCACATTTTTAACCCCCTTTGTGGATACATATGACGTTTGCCTTTTTCCAATCACTTGCAATCTTGCCTGTATTTATGGAGTTTTGAAATATTATTAAAAGAGGCAAACACAAAATCAAAGCACATTCTTTAAGTAGCCGTGGGTGAATATTATCCGGGCCGGGCGCTTTAAGTGGATTTATGTGTTTTAATTTTAAATTTGCGTCTGCGGGAGTGATAAGTAAATCACATGTTTCTGGAGTATCGTTAAGGGTTTGAGAACATTTACTTGTTAAAACATCACAGTCAGGTTCACTTTTACAAACAATTACCTTTTCAACTCAGATGCCAGTGCATCCGCCGCCTCTGAGTATGAAGTAGTAACAACACCACAGTTTATTAGCATTGGAATGGGGATGCGATTTTTTTTCACACTGCAGTACCTATAAAAGGCCTTAGGATTTTCTTTAGCATTTTGACAAATATTGCATTTAATTAGTATTCTATTCTGCCTCCTAATATTTGTTTCCTTGTTCCTTACCTTTTTGTAAGCTAACCAGTATTTGTATTTTTCGGACTAAGTGGAGTTATTGTAGCGTTGAAATGCTTTCTTTTTTTCATTTATTAGTCACATAACTGGCTTAGGTATTTTGCTAATTAAATTTGCAGAATACGGCACGTACAATTCCACACAAGTCAATAAATGTTGCTTTAGGAGTTTCCATTGATTTTCGACACTTTCGCAATTAGCAAGATCAACTTCCCATTCTACTTTTGACAGCTTTTTCCAAATATTAATTAAGTCAGCCCGTTATAGTTGAGTTTTCGTTCCAAATTAATCTGGGCGGGCGCAAATTGTATATTACACTTAATTACACTGTAGTAACTTTTCCCTAGCGAGGGAAGGGGACTGACGTCTGTAACAAGTTGGCCTTTAGAAATTATGAGGTCAATAGTACTTTGCTGGGAACCTTGTAATCTTTTAATAAAATTGGTGTGCTGCTTAAGTTAGAGGTCGTCTATAGTTAAACAAAAAGCAGAGGCTGCACTACTGTCTCCTGAAGATACGAAATTAGTGTGCCATTTTGGGTCTGGATCATTAAAATCTCTAACAAAAAGGCAATTTCTGTACTTTGATGAAAACTTCGAGACTAGCTGTCTTACATCAATTTTAGTAGGGTTTGCCTTGCTCCTATTGTCTTGGGGTGGTTTGTACAGACACATTACTGGCAGTTTTTTGCGTCAATATTACATACAACACTGACATTTTCAATTTCTGTTTCGAAACTCTCTTCACAAGCACAGATATCCGATCGGCAGTACACAATCACACCCCCTCCCTTCCCGGTCTTTCGATCCTTTCTAAAGAGTGTGTAGTTATGAATCAAAAGATGTTTATCCAGAAAGCTACTGTTTAGATGAGTTTCAGTAATACATATTAAAATAGGCTTTTTTATGTTGACAACATCTTTTAATTCACTGATTTTATTGGGAAGAGAACAGGCATTTGTGTAAATCATATTATAGGACGGTGAGGGACCTATACAATTATAATAATAAATTGTACTACGTTTATAGCATATATGTTTAGTGTGAGTCAGTCGACAAAAGGTGTAAATTAATCCCCTGCACGCGTATAGAAAATATAAGCAAATAAACCGCAAAAAGGTGCTAATTTGTAACCTATATTATTGTGTTACTCCGACATCAACACCAAAACGTGTTAACAGTGGTTAACACTAATTTCAGTTAGTGATTAACACTGTGATATGTTAGACTACGTTTATTAGTTTCTGTGTTGCACATTTTGGGAGACCATCTAGCGGCAAAGGGAGAACATCTCAATTTTTAGAGCTACCAATTTATTTCATGAAATTTTTCTTATTTTCAAATTTTTAATGGTCACATTTCAATTTCCGACTTCTTTTAACTTTTGATTGAATACTTAAGTACGAGTGCTTGTGGAAATCGATCGAAGTTAGACAATTTATACAGTAATTAGTCCTTTTTACGAGTCATTAAAATTGTGCCACGCCGTTAGCTGCCGAGATCAAGAAAACACACTGAAGGTACATACGTAAGAAGAAACTCAAAACCTGATACTCAGCAGTATTAACAGCGGAGCAACTTTAAACAACTAAAGCTAAGTTCATTAAAATAATACGTAGGCTGAAGGCATACAATTTGTATTTTCTTGTATATAAGTGTTAAGATACTAGCAACACATATATTATAATAGGTCAAAAGGAAACGAATATTAAGATCTTCAACGTAACAGGATGTCAAACAAAAGCAAATCAAAATTACTTGCCGGAGAGGAGCAACTAGCTGCGTACATCAATCAACAACTAACACTCCTTGGTCAACAAATTACTGAACAAGTTAGCACCAACATCACGACACAGTTTCAAAACTTCATAAAAGATATGAATACCAGATTCTCAACCCTCGAAAGTAAAATTGGCTCCAAAGTACAAGTCATAGAGGCGACAGTGAATAAAATTAAATTGAAACAAGATATTGAAGCGAAAGTATTTAAGGTCAAAATCAGCGAGCTAGAAGAAAGAGTTCATCGAGCCGAGCTGAAATTCGAAGAAATCGAGATCCTTAATAGAAGCAAAGAAATCCTAATAACAGGCCTACCCGTCGTTCACTCCCTAACAATGGATGCTTATTCAGTTCTAAAAAAAGCTCTAAATATCTCTAGTGTACACATTATCAAAGCAAAACGAATCAACAATAAAGTCGAAAACAAACCTCCACTCTTATTCGTCCAGCTAGCTGAAAAACATAAAGTTACAACAGTGCTCAAAATAAAGTCAAGACTGAAGGAATCACTACCATATGTTCACATTCAACCGTGCCGAAGTAAGAAAGAACAAGAAATTTACATACATTTAACCAACCAGTATTGGATTAAAAAGCAAGACCCCTCAATCAACAGTGTTAAATACTTAGATAGTTTGTCATTTGAAGCCGATGGTGTCAGATACATGAGTGATAATAAAAAGTTATCAGTGGTCAAATAATGAGATACTAAACCCCATAGTAATCCAATTAATCACATTTACTATTAGGTTAATATATCATCTGATGTGATACATGAGCTATTATTAATTATATATTATAAAATGTTAACAGTAACAAGACAACAGACAAACAAGACAACAAAATATAATTCTATTATTAGTACGATGCTCAATAACGGCTAGCCTACAAATTACAACTTGTGTACGGAAATCATAGTGACTTAAATGTGTAATAATATGAATAACATTGAGGTTGGTGCCAACTTAATTATCAATTTTTGTGTATTAAGCATGCAATTATGAAGCCCTAATGTGTTAAACTAGTTTATCCTGGATACAAGGTAAATAACAAAGACAAGATGTTGAATATCAAAATGTTATTGGCCTGAACTCGTTTGTAAGTGTAAATTAACTGTCAAAATTGTAAACTAAATTCAAATAAGCTGAAATCTGTGTAAAGTTTAAATTATATAAGTTGGAGGACAGCTCTTTAACTTTAATTAACGTAAGAAGAAATATTTAAAAAATTTAAGACTTCCACTACGAGGTGAATTTAGTCATAGAATCCCTAAGCTTAGATGGTTTAAATATAAATTGTTAAAAAGCCAAGAATGTAAACCATATACTTTGATTTGTGTGTGGGCTTAGGCCCGTATAAGCAATAAATCTATACTACTACTACTACTACTGTGTTGCACATTTAACCATAGAAGATAGTAGTGACTAACTGAATTCAAATAATAAACCAAGAAGAATTTCTGGAACCCGCGACCTTCTTCGAGAGTATTAGTCTCTGTAACCCTTGGCCTGAGACAATTCATTTACAAATTTTTACTAATTTAGCTTAATATACGGTGGTGTAAATTCTTGCCACGATTTTCAGTCAATTTTTACGCTAATAATCGGTGTAGATATATTAACACACAGTGGTGTTGCATGTAGCTAACGTATGTGTCCATCTTCAAACATTTTGAAATCAACTGTTAATCATGTTGAAATTAACACCCAAATCTGTTAGCTTGACTTTACTAAAATATAGTTAATTTCTTGTCTAAGCGCGTGAAGAGGTATGTTTAAACCGTTGGTAAAGGTTCAAATTAACTCCACGTGGATGTATGTATCGTCGACGCAGAATCAAATATGATAATCTCCATTCAGCACTAAAATAAATTATGATCATCTCCATTTTTCATGAAATACGGCTAATGTGATATGTTTGTGATTAGTTGAGTGTTTAATAATTCGAAGCTGATTAGGCTTGGGGTCATCTATAAATAACGTCATTAAAATATTTCCATTTCAAGTCCCTATGTCCCTCCGGTCATCAGCTTTCCCGGTGCGTAAATGGCTAACTTTAGCAAGCGATACCACCAATGCCCAAGTAGGATGGTGGACCATACCCATGACGCCGTTGATGGGCGACCCCTTAATGTTGTAAGCTTACAATAATTTATGCGTTTATGAAAGTTGCAATAATTTTTGACACGTAATTTTAAGGCATACCTCCCGCGTTCTACTAGAGACTTGCATTGTATTAGAGGATTTACGGTACTCACAATTATTATTGTATCTTAATTCTTTGCTAGCTTATAGAAGTTCTTTTTAATGAAAATTTAATTTCAACGCCTTAATTTTCAATTGATTACGTGGTAATTCAATTTAGAAAAGCATAATACTCATAATTAAATCGTTTTTTCAATGACGTCATAGGTATGGTCCACCATCCTACCTGGGTATTGGTGGTATCGCCTGCTAAAGATGGCCATTTACGCTACTGGAAAGCTGATGACAGGAGGGTCATATGGACTTCAAATGGGAATGTTTTGATGTCGCCATTTATGAATGACTCCAAGCGTACTCAGCTTCGAATTATTACACTCTCAACTAATCACAAGCATATCACATTAGCCGTAATCCATGAAAAATGGAGATGATCATAATTTATTTTAGTGCTGAATGGAGATTATCATATTTGATTCTTCGTCGACGATATATATCTTCTTGGAGTAAGTAATTATATTTACATCCCTGGAGTGCAGGGAAGTAAATTTAAATCCCTAGTATATGAATCGACATCCCTCATCGCGTCTGCGCGGGTAAAAATTGCTGCACCAATCAGGGGTACCGTTCACCGAGCTCAAGTTATATTAATTTCGAGGGAGAAAACAATTTTCTTTATTTTGTAAACGGAACTTTAAAATCGTAAGTAAAAGTATGGCTAATATTAACTTCGGTAAAACGACCAGGGAACGGTTGGCAGTCGTACCCTCGGATCTCTTACCCTCTTCATTCGTACCCTAGCAGTCGTACCCTATGTATTCGTACCCTGGCCCCATTCGTACCCTAACAATTCGTACCTTAACAAAAATGGATGATTTTTGTGAAGTCTACACAATAAATGCACACAAATGTTATTGATACTGAAATCGAAAAAAATATAAGTGTGATACAATAAATAGATTCAGATTAGATTAGATAAGCAATTCTGGGTAAGGACATCACGAATATCGTCTACTAAAGTGAGTTTCTGCTGCTTGTAGCAATTTCTGGCGGAACTACGCACACCAGACCAAATGCTATTGCCAGTTTAGCTGTGCCGGACTGATGGATTTTTCTGGGTCCACTGGGTACTATTTTTCTCGATTTTTGTATTAATAAAGTTTTTATGTGCATTTAATATGTAGACTTCACGAAAATGAATCATTTTCACTGGGTACGAGTTGTTAGGGTACGAAAGTGGCCAGGGTACGACCGCTAGGGTACGAATGAAGAGGGTACGAGATCCGAGGATACGACTGCCAACCAAACCATCGACCAGAAATGCAATTAGGACGTTGCAAAACAGTATTTTATGACAATTAACCCAAATTAACAGTGAACCATGCTCCTAAAGCTGCCTAAAGAAACAAATATTCAATTTGAAGCTTGGTGTGTATAAATTGACAAAAAATGAATCTACTACTATATAGTAACATAGAACTTGAGGCAAGCGGGAGTTTTACAATTTTCGGAAAGCGATAATAGATCAAATTCTTTCGCACACATATAGTGGCTGCATGCGGCATTCCAGAATCCAACTGAATATAATTTGTAGTACTAATGCAAATCAACATATCGTCGATGAAGAATGAAGTTTGATAATCTGCTTTTGAAGCTAAAATGAATTATAATCATATCCATTATGCTCTAAAATGAATTTTGACCATCTCCTTTTCTCATAAAATGCTGCTACATTAGGGGTCATTCATAAATGACGTCATCAAAATATTCTAATTTTAGGTCCCTATGACCCTCCTGTACTCCTGTCATCAGATTACCTGTAAGGTAAATGGCTATCTTTAGCATGCAATACCATAAATATCTCAGTAGGCTTCTTGGCCATACCCATGACGTCATTTACGGGCGATCCCTTTAATTTTTATAAGTTGCAATAGTGGTTTGTTGATGGACCTCTGATCTCCTGACCTCCTGATCTTATAAATGATGCACTTATTTATTAAATTGATGAAATTAATTCATCAATACATCATTATTGAAAGTTTAAAAAATTATGGGGTAGCCCATAAATTACTTAAGGGGTATGGCCAAGCAGCATACTTAGATATTCGTGGTAACGCATGCTAAAGATAGCCATTCACCCAACAGGTAATTTGATGAAAGTAGGGTCATAGGGACTTAAAATGGGGTTATTTTGATGACGACCTTTATGGGTGACCCATAATATACTAAGTTTCGAATAACTACACCCTTAACTAATTATTATCATATTTCATTAGCAGTATTTCATGAAAAATGGAGACAGGTTCAGTGTGGTTATAAAAACATTGGTTGATTTGACTTAATAAATATGTAAATATACATGTATACATTCAATGGGAGTTAATTTTAACATTTAATACGAATTTAAATAGACCTCCTCAGGGAATTAATTTAGACCTTAACCACGGAATTACACCTTGAATATCCACTATTCTTTATTGCGTATATACGATAGAACTTGTAAATATTGAGCGCAAAATATTAACATGTTACGGTACAATTTGTTTGCACCGCTCGCACTATAAATATAAACTATATTAATTCGCACAATGAAATTTAAAACCTTAAAGAGTAAAATCAAAATTCTAAAATTAATGCGCCATTTTTATTTACATTAAAAAGAGCAACTAGTTGGAGACGAGGAGATGGATCTCATTGTAAAGGATACACAGCATGTAGATTTGATTCGTGATATCGTTCCAATTGCTGGTCATCGTATTAAAATTATCGACAAATACAAATCTTTGAAATCTCAAGACATTAATGAGGTAATATGACTACGAGTATTGTGGCGGAGAAGTCGGTGACGGAGTCACTGTGTGACGGTGGGGTTGAAGTACCCGAGAGTACAGAGCTGGGCCATGACAAGGATTGAGGCACGTTGTGAGATATGGGACTGAAACGACAGATAGCCTTGTTAAGCATATTGGCATTTAAATGCATTTTAATGTAATGTCATGGGTATGAATGGGAGGAAATGGGAGCTGGAGTTGTATTATTGGAGTGGAACAGTGTGGCTGGTATATGGGCATTGGGAAGTACTTAGGAAGAGTGACGAGACCGGACCCAGTGTTAATGTTTGGACTGCGTTCCCATAGCAACGTATGTTGGGTATGAGAATCAGCTGAGCTGTGACCGCCAGTGCGGATCATATGCTATGCAATATTGTATGTAGATGTTCAATGTATGATATTTGAGATTGATAGAATTTAAAGTGAGCGGGGATTTGCATTGTTCGGATTGATCACCATAGCAACGGGATCATATGGTATGTAAAATGAAAGGAACAGACGGAGTTCCGGAGTGCTTCACGAAGGGGGAGACAACGTGCCTATATAATTGGAACGGTAGGGGCTGAATGTGTGCGTACATACTTCAAAACCCTGAGAGAGAATTCCTGATGGATTTCAAGGGTGAGAATGGATTTGAAGGCTGAGAATTGCTTTGCTCAACTACATATTATGTGCGAAGGGGGCGATACCGCTTCTATTCATTACGTGAAAGAAGTGAGGCATTGAAAAAGTTGAGGAATATTTCACGAGGGGGGAGACAAGGTACCTATCGAATTGGAACCATATGGTATTAAATGGTCGTGTACATACTTCAAAGGCTGAGAGAGGATGCCTGATGGATTTCAAGGCTGAGAATGGATTTGAAGGCTGAGAATTGCTTTGCTCAACTACAAAGTACAGAAACAGAGGGCAACATGTCTGTTATAGCTATAGGACTTGAACTGGGATGCTTGAGATGGATAGAGTTTGATCGAGAATGTGGGGCTCTTGAATATTAGGTGCTAATATGCTATTATGTAGAACCCGTTACTTACCTATGTATGTATGTACACATTATTCAGTATGTACAGTGTACTAGTTGCGTATTGCTAAATACAATTAGCATGTATATTATATTAAACTATATGCATTTAACTTAATTAAATGCATTAACTACACTGTTTTAACGTACATACCCATTTAAAATATTTAAATATCATAACTGCAATTAAAATTAATTATTAATCAATTATTTAATTTTAAATTTAATTAAAAAAATAACCATTTTAAAAAATCTACCAAATTCTTAAAAATATGTAATAACAAAAATAAAAATTAATGTGCCCATTTTAAGCCGATATGTATATATGTATATGTATGTATCAGTATATAGCATATCTACTCACTGTAGCGGGATGTATATAGTAGTAGGTAGATGTTTGGGTTCTGGATTAAATATTATTTTGAAATATTCTGTATTATTGAGTGAATCCAGGCAGAATTGGATGCACCTTGTAGCCCTTAGCACTGGAGAGTGCACTGAGTTGGGGTGACTGTGTTACTGTTGATGTGCGTGACGTGCATATTAATAGCTAATTAACTCAACGCATCAACCGAGGCTGGGCTGAAGCTTCTGATGGGCCCAGTCGGCTTCTAAAATCAAACTTTTGTGACTGATGGAGCTCTGAGCTTTAAATTTCGATGTACTGAGCTGACCACTCGTGCTACCTATAGACGAAACATACCGACAATACGATATATGTAAATTTGTATATGTACATGCCCAACTGCGTACCTATATACTATGTAACAGTAGTATATCCTTATAATTATTGATTTAAATGTTGTATAATGTAGATACATACAGTTGCTGGGGTAGGAATGCTCGAATAAATAGTATTATATTTTATTATGGAGCTCAACTGGACAGAATAAAGTGCACTTTCAGACCTTTAGCATTGCAGGAATCAAAGCAAAGGGGAAAATTTGTTACTTAGGATGTGCGTGATATGCATATTAATTGAATATTGATCCAATGTACACTGAAGCTGCCTTCTGGTTTCTCTAGAGTCCAGTGAAAATATGAAATTGAAGGTTCAGGGCCAGGACGAAAGACTGAATTCTACCTGCTGTGGAACAGATACAAGTTTTTTATTGATGCAAGTCAGGTGGGCCACAGGTTTCTATGAGATATATGTTTAGTTGATTGTTTGTTATATGTTTCTGGTATATGGTTTATAAATTACAACAATTAATATGATGAGCAGGGATGCGAGTGCAAACTGCAAGTGTAAAATACAAGGTACAACAGGTGAACAAGTGCAGCGAGACGCAGGTTGTTTTTTATATTATGCAGAAACTGTATGCAGGTTTTCGATTGCAGAGTAAAGTTTGATTGTAATGCAGTGTTTACATATATACATATTTACAAGTTTAATTTTTTTTTTGAATTTTTTTTCACACACACTCAAATTCATACATACAAATATTTACACACATGATTTACAAGTACAACAGACATACATAGTTTTACATTTACTATTTACAAGTACACATATATTTACAGCCTAACATATTATTTACAAGTGTGCAGTATATCTGCAGACGCTAAAATCAATTTAAGTATGTACAAGTTTACACACACTACACAATGACAATGACATTTACAATATTATTATACTATTTACAAACATGTACATCTTACAGTACCACAAAACACTGCCTAATTATTTATTGATACATTTATTAAAATATTGTGTGCACTATAATTATGAAACTAAAATTATTTGTGTAATATTTATTCACTTCTTAAACTTTAATTACAACTACAATTATAAATAACACTTCCTATGTAACCGACTTAAACTTTTTATTTAATCTTATTAACTACATCAGTGTGGCCCAAGGGAAGGCTAAAATTACAATCGTTGGGATCTAAAAATACTCTAGATAAATCTAAACTTTTAAAAGCTAACCTACTTTGATTTTTAATAAATAAATTATGGTCGACATTTGCTATTGTATTTACATTTAGTTTACATGGGTTGTTAGTATCTAACATGTGTCTATATCTGTCGTGTTTACACTGCCTTAACGAAATTGCAGGAATACCTGCACACTTTTGTTGTTCAGAATTATTATTATATAACATACTATACATTTTTGGCCTTAATACTATAAGTTCTTTTACATCCAAGCTCTGAATTCGAAGTTTTCCACTTTCACCGCTATTTAATAAATGTAAGTTTGGATGTCGATTTTCATAAATTCTAAAGAACTCATGGTCTCGAGGAATTTTACTAAAATCAAATTCAAATTTTGCTTCAACAATATCATCCCAAAACGTGTTAAATATGTCAATTGTGTGCATCTCGTATCCGTCAGTATCTGTATAATCCAAATGGGCTCTATTATGAAATATCTTACACAAAAGATCCCACTTTTCATAAAAAAGTACTTTTGCAAAATCCAGAATAGCTACAGCAGTCAGAGGGAGGTTAGTTATTCGATATTTTTTAAGGTATTGAATAATTACGCTTAAATTTTCAGAGAATCCTTCAAAACCTTTACAGTTAGCATTTGCAAGTGATTTTTCAGCTTGAGCAGCACTAGAGCATAATCGAGCATTGATAAATTCGAGTACTTGGGCTAGTGTTTTGCCATATAAAACCATGGAACTTTTTTTTAATAGCTTATTTTCAAATGGAGTTTTGGCTTTTTTTCTGTTTTCTAAATTTGATTCAATGTATGGTTTAAAATAACTCTGTTGCTTGAAGCGTACCCCACAATGAATTTTAGAAAGAACCAAACCTTTAGATAAATAATATTTCAATGCTTTAAAATGAACTGTGTAGTTTGTTTTATCATATAGTGTTAACATAAGCCGAGGGCGGGATACATACTGTTGAATTGAATTTATTGCATTTGTATTTAAATTATACTGTGATGATATATCATGCATATTAAGTACCCGCTGTTCCATAGCAAGTGGCAAGTTTGCGTCTCTAGTATGTAGAGCCAAAGGATACTTGAAGTCACAAACAAGAACGTAGCCATAGCTACCTTCTGTAGTACCTAACGTTGGATCAGTCCAATCAATACTTTCTAAATCCTTTGCTTCTAGATACTCATAGTCTGAGACTGGCATCAGCTGCTTCATACTCTCTGCATATAAACTGTTGATGTCTAGTAAAAGTAATTGATTACGAGGTTTTGATTTATCTAATCCTCCTGGGCATCTTTCATGGTTTGCAATGACGTGTTTAGCTGTAAAAATACACTGCCCACCGCGTATTCCTTGCTTTGCAATTTCTAATATTTTTGGGTCTCTTATATAATCTATCTCTGCTTTTGTATAATTTAAAAAACATTCCCAAGAATAACTAGGTAATGTAAGCGAGTAAGTCGGATCGAGTTCGTAATTTTGAAGTCCAACTTTGCAAAAATTTTGCCATACTTCTGCAAGTAAAACCGTATCTAAAACACATGTAAATCGTGTGTAGTCACGTAGTGTAGTTAGTCTAAATTCAGTACAAACATTTTTGACAAGATCCCACTGGTGATCTGGAATGAGCTCATCGTCCAAAAGTGATCGTCTGAATTGATCTCGGTCTGGTATTTGGTTATTTAAATTATCTGAACTAGTTAATGACATAAATGGAAAGTAAACTGGTTTCTGTAATAATTTTAATTGTGATTCTGTGAGTGGCTTTACTTCTGAACCAAGATTTAATTGGTTATCAACAAATATTAAATCTGAGAAACATTGAGGCGCAAGTGTAAAATTAAATTCATCTCTTGAATTCAAAGATTCAACAAGATCAAATAGGTTGGAATCAAAAAATAAATTTGCATCCATAAATCGAACTTTAACTTTGGAATGTAACATCTTGCCAGTATATTTTTGATTTGTTCTGTCTTTTGGTAGATACTCAATATTTAAATTTGGCAGCCATTTGTCTTTAGCTGTTATTGAAATTGAAATAAATTCTTTGGCAGACTTGGCTACTACTTGGATGTCTTTAGCTTCCAACTGACCTGTATTCATGGCACTAACTAGCAAGTGATAATCAAAGCAACCACCGTACAGTGATATTATTGGTATTTCGTGCTTGTACTTGATGTTTAAGTTACAGCGGCTGCATGCAGCAAACTCAAAATGACCATGATTGTGGTTATGATGAAACGTACGTAGAATGTTCTTAGAAGAATCAAATTCACGTCGACACATGTGACAATGAGTAGCACTTTCAAACTGTGCACGTGCTTGGTCACTTGGTTTGACCATATTATTAGTATTTCGAACGTGGGATATTAATGCTTCAGCCCAATAAAATATAATTTCAAAAAAATGTTTCATTATATCCTCCCCATCATAGAATTCTGCATGTACTACTTCACTTCTGTCTTTCATTTGTCTAATAATAATCAAGGAATACGCAGCGGGTGTTATTTGGTTTAAAAATCTCGTATTGCTACTCAAGGGTCTAGTATTTTTATAGGGACTCACAAATGTAGAAAATTTATAAACAATTATATATAGGTAAGGCAAGGATTGCCATAATTTTGAAAACTTGACTCTTTCTGAAATTAAGGAAAAACAATTTGACGTTTCTGTAGAGTTTGACAGCTCAGTTTATGTTTAGTTAAATTATCAGCTGAATTGAAATTTCGATAACATGACTGGCAATAGTAAACCTTTTTATCGCGGCCAAGACACATAAATTTATCTAAATCTGTTATAAGGACTAAATGATAACTCTGTTCATCTTTACTGCCATCGGCTCTGTCTTTGTTAATTAAAAATAAATTACACTTGTCAGCAATATCACTATTCTGACACCTACGAATTGGGATGATTTTGTCGCCACGGTGACTCCATATGTTAATTCCTAATTTATTTTTAATTTCAAATTTGTCTAAATTAGGCAAGTCTTTGTTAATTAGAAAGGGGCAGTTAATATCAGTAAAATCAAATTCTTTGAAATAAGGCAAATATTGTTCTGGACGTTGCAAGCTCTCTTTGGCCTACACGCGACCAAATGATTTACTTTGCAGTTTGTTTTTCTGTTTTTTTTCTAATATTTCGTGCCTATACCTGTGTGCAGTAACACAGAACTTAAAACAATCACTACAGTTATTTTTAATATTGAGATATCCGAATTTTCGTGGTTTCAAAGCTGGGAATTTAATGTACCCTTTAGCTTTTGCATTTGCAAATAAATTTAAAACTCCTACTTTAACTTGTATTGATTCTATTTCACGAAGCGCCCACCCAGTCCCGTTCTTATTAAACTCATTTAGTTTTTTTATAATGTCACTGGCACTATCAAAAATGAAACTTGCAATTTCCTGGGTACTTAAAATATCATAATTCTTTGAAACAAACTGTATATCACGTTCTATTGTATTTTTTTCATTTTCTACTTCCGTAATTAATTCTAATGTAACTATAATAATTAATTGTGCTTTAATACTACTGTGCAGAGTTATGTTTTGGGTCAGCAACTTTACGAATGGCTCATATAGTTGTGTTAAAAGAGATTCAATATCTTGAAATGTCTCAGTAGGCTGATGACTGTATGTCACCATCATGCCAAGATGTGATCGCGAAGTTTCTTGAAATACATCTAAATCAATTGGATAAGAGCGACGAACTCCCCTTGAAGAGGCAGCTGGCTGTGCAGACGCGTTAGTAGAAACGCCGTAAGTAGTCCCAGATCGATTTGTACCACCTCCAACAAGACCTTGATTTCTATTTTCTACATGGCCAAGTCTTTCTCCTTGATGAAGGCACTGGTGATCTGCCTTGCTTGAACAGTAGATATTGCAGTCTCCACAGTGATGAACATGCTCAACGTGAGCTTGGTATGGGACATGGCTTCGGCAAGTAAAGCGGCAGCCGGGAACAGAGCACGAAAATATCTGTAAAATCAGTAAATGAAATTTTTTATTATACATTACATTAATACCACTGTTATGTATATACACATGTACTGTACAACAATACACATTAATAAAATACTGCAAAACCAAATAAATATAAATTTTAGTATTATTATAAATAGCTTTAACTAGAATAAGTAAAGTACAATGTAGGAACGACACGTACATGATCGTTTTTACCGTTTGTAGTAGCTGATGGAAAGTTGGCCTGTTCGTGGTACGATGAAGCTGTACGGCAGCGCTTGGAGTATCGAGCTGCAGCAGTTGGAGATGTAGAATCCATAGTGCGTGCACTTCTATACAGTATATATAATTCACTATATATACCACACAAAGTATAAAATCCACTACGCTCTATAGCGTACGTTGAAAGCAGGCAGACGATAGTAGGTTGATGTTTAGGCTGTTGTTGTTAACGAGAGCGATTGAATGCTCTTTCTAGTCTGAAGGTGAATTTAATACAGAGGGTGAAATGGCCATGAAGTCCCCTTTTGAATCTTGCCCACCATCCTTTTCTGGTGCAAGTAGTCTGTTTTTATGGTATAGTTTCCTCATCTTAAATGCAAAAAGTGTTAACACTAGTACAAACGACACGTAGATAGCTGTAATTACATCCAAAATATAATATTTAGTATAATTGTCTATACGTTTGAAGCTATACTATTCTATGCACTATAAGTATATATGTATTACTTACTCACAGTGAACAATCATGTATTATTCACTCACTTATATCGTCAAATGTGTTGTGAAGCACAGGTTTTGTTTCGTTGTTTTGATACTTGTCAACCACATTCATAATAATTCCATTTTGTGTGTTTAAATTCTCAAGCATGTATTTCAAAGCCATAAGAATTACTTTATGGAATGAACTTGTATGTACCACTGGTAGCGCTGTTGTATCGATTGGCAACGTTGGGTCTAAGGTACTACTCTGTAGCTTTCTCTCAATTTCATCTTATGCCATCTTTTCTTTTCCATAGCCTTTAGAGGCAGTATATGGTGCACTATCAGTATACGTATTTTCAACAGACTTGGCTTGATATTTATTTACTTGCGAGTCTAAGGCACATGCAGTGTTGCACGATCTCCCAAGTGCCATAAAAGCACATATTATAACAACAAAAGCACGTACCTTATACATTTTATATGTTTGTTTTGACCACGGTGACATTGCAAAAGCTACTGACAAATAATTCTATATAGTTGCTCTTTATATGCATTTATTTTCTAGCTGCTCTTTTATTTTTCTGTGACGTCATACGCTTGCGTTTCACTACTGCATGATTTTGATTAGCATGAGGTTTACGATTCCTTTTCTTATGTTTGGCAACAATGTTTTCGTATGCTATCCACTCTTGCCTAGGTAGTTGAATTAGTTTTTCTATTTCTTCCGACGCATTGTAAATTGCATTTGTCTGTGCGTCGTTCGCATTTCCTCCTTTCTGTTCAAGTATAGTTTTGTTATGGTCCTTATTATATGATGTAATACTCTGGGTTTGAGTAGTCAACTTTAATGCTTGTTGTTCTGTGCGTATATGCATAAGCTCAGCATACAACTTGGGTTCAATTACTTTCATTATAGTTGCCATTTTTTATTTATTTTATTTGTTATTATTCTATTGATTAATTGTAATCTTTAGAAATTGCTTCAGAAAGCAAGACAGTACGACAAATTTCACTTTTGTATACTTTATAATATACGGTAGCTAGTATCTTTTGTATTAATTTATGGTATTTAATTAGCAATTTGCATAGGTTGGTGGGGTCGTTGCAACTCAAACGGTTACTTAATACTTTTATTTGGTTTTTATACCCTCGCAATGGATGCTTACAGAATTTATTTATATTAAACACAATCTCTGCAAGTGCAAACAATTGCTCTGTTGTTGCAGTTTGAATTAAATGTTTATATACTTTAGCTTTCACAAAAGTCAAGTGTGACAGAAACTCGTAATTATTGTCCAATCTGCACTGCGTATTCTGATTTACTGACATTTTTAGCACTATTTGCGAATAAATACATCAGTTCCATTTACAGAAAATACACTATTTCGCACAAAAATCAAAGGGTTCGGGCACTGGGGATGCAAGTCAATAAGTATATAGCTATGTTTTCGTGCACAACATGCTTTTTCGTATGCTTCTTGAAGAAAGATTGGTTTTCCTGGACTGATTTGTTTTGAAATCTAACCAATTATACTTCTGTCTCTTGGAACGTCAAACAAAATTAAATACTTTGTGTTTAAACTTGTAGTTCTTAATTCCTTTGCAAACGCGTTTTGTAGAATAAGTATGACACTAAAATTCATATGATGAGATAGTTCTGTGAATATTTTTTGAACTAACTGCCTTGCTTTGATATTCGATTCCATACAGTTTAGATGGTCATCTAAAACTAGAAGAAACGGGCTGGGTATAGTCTCAAGCACAGATTCAATATTAGCGACATCTTTAATTACTGTAACGTCTTTATCTTCAGTAGAATCTGGATTTATAAACTCTATTTGGTTAGTGTGGGCACTGACATATAATACTTTGTTGATTTGACTATCGATTATTTCTTTCCTTCGTTTGACAATTTCAAGGCACAGAGTTGTTTTACCAGATGAACTAGGGCCACATACCATAGCCGTAAAAGGATGAATTAATCTAAAGTCTACAGTGTCTAATGTTGACATTATAAGATGCAAAATAATACTGACAAAGAAATATACAGGACACGGTTATTTATACATTTCTAATTTTTATTTGATTTTGTTTTTTTTTACATTTTTTTACATTTTTGATTTTTTTGTTATACTATTCTACTGTTAGTGCAAAGTGCTACTATAAATGTCCGTAATAGTAAAATCTTAAGAAACTATGACAGAATTCTGGACATGCCACTTTAAATGTATTAGACTGTGATTGTTTAGGTGCACAATACACACATGACATTAAATTAGGTATCATACTTGCAAATTTTCTTACTTTCCTATCATTAGCTAATACAGAGCTTGTAAATATATTTAAAAAGTTTTTATAACTAATTCCTAAAGATCGTGAATACAAGTAATACAAGCAGTACAATCCGCAAACTGTAGATCTTCCGCTTTGAAGTGCTGTGCAGTTTTCAGTTTCTAAATTGTTTCCAGGCCACTGCAGGTTACGGTATTGGTGAATCGGCAATCCATACAAGTCAAAATATTCAAAGCTGTCTTTAGATGTCATCCAATAACTGACCCAGTGCTTCCCAGAGTCTTTTATCTTGTCTGTGTTTTGAATTATTGCAATGGGGTAAATTGATCCTTTTCCATGGTTTTCGTTTTCTAATTCCTCCATGGTAGATCTCATTTGATCTGCTGCTATGACGTAATACTTTGTTTGGGTTCCTCCGAGTAAAATTGCAAGACATTTTTGTAATTCATCGGTATTCATTGCGAGCGTGATGTGGTTCAGTTGAGTTCTGTAAAGCAACAGACAGTTTTTATTATATTACGTTAGATTTTATGCAAAATAAATTGAGTTTAAATACAAGTAGATCAACTAAAAACTGGTTAGATACTTTACATTTAACGATTAATCAATATTTGTTTGTTTTTGTCAATTTCCACGACGTTTTGGTACTGGCTATACAGAATGGCAGTTACTGAATTTGCCAATGCAGATTTGAACTTCATATTGATCTGAACCTGTCCAGTTTTCATTATGCTCATTGAATTGGACTGTGATGGTACAATTTCAAATGCAAATAGAACATTTCCTTTTGTAAAGTTGGAAGAATTTATCCCATTTCCTAAAGTTGGATTATCTGCTGTTTTCTTTAAAGTATTTAGAGCAAGAAGAAAATTGTCTTCTCCGTTTCCATTAGAGTCTTTGAAACTCAATGGTAATGTCTTGTACTCTATCGATTCTTGGTTCATAGATACAGCTATTTCACTTAAATTAAAGTGTTGAAAGTTGCAGAACGACTTTGTTAATTTACCAAGATACGCTTGGCTGTCCACTAGCCCGATTACAATAGTCTGTGGCACTCGTCCGTTTATACAATTGTCTAGTGAATGCGAACTGACGCCGGCTGGAATAACAAAGGTTTTAATTTCAGGATCAAGACATGGATATTTTAAAGTAATGCCACTGTTTAAACTTGATCGATGCTTTTCAATTGCAAGTAGTGAAACTGTCTGTCTTTTTAGATACAACACAGCATTGACAATGTCGATACAAAACGGGCACCCAGAATAGCCCGTGCGGGTCTCAGTCTCGGCGTCTATACAGAATGCAGGCAATGACCTTCGCATTATAATACGTATGTCACTGTCTCCTGGAACCATTCGTGTTTGATTGAAAAATGGAGCTTCAGGTCTTCCAACCATAGTAAATGGTTTTGATTCTTTTCCAATATTGTAACGCGCTACAAATCCACTATCTGTTTTTGAAAATGCATTAGCCGTTGAGTTTGGCAAATATAACTGATCTAGCATACTGTTTTTCTTTTCAATTGGATTTGAAGACAACATGCGCTTTAAGTATGCACTTATAGCATAGTGATTCGAGTTGTCACTGATGAGAGTGCCATTTAAATAAAATTCAAGATTACTGAATAAACTGTAAAACAGCATCGATGATGGTGCAGCTATATCTGCAACTACTACTGGTTTATTGTCACTCAGCACTAGACGGCATGTAACTTCCAGGTGGGATTCGTAAAATTTGTAATATTTTCCCGGAGATTTTAAAATGTCAAAAATCAAAGGATTTTCGTTGTCTCGAGGGCTCAAGACAGGATAGTAGGGATAATACTCGGCAGAGTCTTCAACACTGACATTTGTTGGTGGGAGTTTGTCCAAGATCAGATTACTTTGAAAGGATTTTTGAGATCCCTCATACACTGACGGTTCATCGTAAAATCCTTGTGTATCCATGGTTTATTAGAGCTTTAAACTGATATATGTTTGATATTGCTTCTTATAAGTCTAGACGTTGAATGGCATTATATGTTTCCCACTGTTGATTATATAGGTATAAATTTATCGTCGGCGGTACATATTCTTTCTTCGCCCTGCTCCAGCTTGACCTGATCTGCGACCTGATCCTCGTTGTTTACCGTAAGATATTGGTTTTCGCTTAAGTCGACCTCCGGTTTGTTGTCGGCGACGTACGCGTCTGCGCTGAGAGCCGCCAGATTGCGTTCGTCGTCTGTTTGCACAAGCTCCTCCACTTTGTGTATTTGGTCGTCGTTGTACAGATGTCATCTTACGTTTTTTGCAGGCTAATCGGCAATGGGTAACACGGCACTTTTTATTAATTAAACGGCGCGTATATGGTTTTCTAGACTTAACTGGTATCAAATTCTGTGTGTCACCTAGATTTAACCCTCCAGATGTGTTTTCTACTGTGTTTTCAGTTTCGATAAAATCGTGGTCGCCTGATCCCATTTGGTTGTCACTATTGATTTTAATAATTGGTTCCAAAGTACAGTATTCTCCTAATATGCTGTCTTTTACGAGCTCTTCGTCTACTGTATCAGCGTTATTTTCGTTATTGTTAGAGTCGTAAATATTTTTACACAAAATTTTACGCATAATTATAAGTCATTAGTGACATGTTAGGCAATGCACTGCAAATTTATTTTTGAATTTAATTCATTAGGAAGCACTGTAAATAAAATGATGTTGTTGCTGTTTGAATGTTGAGTTTAGAATGAGTATGTTAACTAATTGTTGACACGTTTTATACTTTTCTGCTGTATCAAGTATAACTGTACTTTCATATCAGTAAATTATACATTAACAGGTCAATTTTAATTATAATTCATTCTACAATATTATATTTTGCGTGGTCTAAACTGCAGTTCTACAATAGTTGTAGAATTTTCTGGCAGTGTAATGAGATTGCGGTACTCGTTTAATAGAGTTATTCGAAGTATTTGCTGTGCCTGTGCTTTCAATGGGACATACAATATTGGAGAAAAAACATGTACAGTCTCCTTATCGTAAACTGGAGAAATATCCACTGATCGTAGTAATGGCAGTGCATGTGACGCGTACAGTTGATTTTCAACCATATTGCATGATACAAGCAGACGTTTGGCTGGTATTGTCTGCTCTAGCTCTGGCTCTACGTCCTCTTTGAATTCCTCGTTTTCCCTTTCCATTTCTTCTTGCTTAGCTAATTCAGGCTTGAGTCGTCCAACCATTCCAGTTTTAAAAACAAAATTGTCTTCAAATCCAAAATACCTATTGACCAACGCTGGCAGTTGTACTGAAATATCGTCTCTTATTTGAGGGATACTAAGCTCACCATCTTTGTGCTCAAACTGTATTCTTGTATCTCCTAACGACCCTTCTGACAATGTACGATTAATTTCATGAACAACATGATCCAAGTCAACTTCTTCTGGTTCTTTCATTGGAAGATAATTTGAATATAATTGAAACAATCGTATGTATAAATATTTATTGTCCTCAATTTCTCTGTATTTTTCTTCGTCAAAGTCAGACTCTGAATTATAAACGCCATTGAAAAACTTATTATCTTGTTGAAATCCAAGACAAACAGCAATCTCTTCTGGTAAGACAACATATTCATTTTCTTTACCTTCAAATGTCAACTTGCATTTAGTTTCTTCAAGCTCTTCAGAAGGAAATTCAATTTTTATTTTAATGCCAGTCCTTTGTTGTAGTTCTGTGCGAAACCGCTCAAAGTATTTCTTGATATCAGCGTCACCGTCAATTATTTTCTTTCTATACGGTAATATTGTTTCGAAACCTTCATATATTTTTATAACATTTGAGGTGTTGACAAATTTATGAGCGACAAAATTAAATACTGTATTCATCGGGACTGTGTCTAATTTTGCCTGTGTTACATTTCCATATGGCAGTTGTCTCTCAGACATAAATCTGTATCGATTGACCATAAATAAAGAGGCTAAAGCTGGCGAAATTTTTATGTTGACAGTGTTATTTGGTGCTAAATTATTAAAATGAATATAAGTTTCCTCTGGATGTTGCTTTATTGCTCTCTGAACAATTTCTAATGGAAAATGGTCAACTGTTTCTACTAGGCGGTCATTAAGCCTGCCCATAAACACATTCATTTTGGATGCTGTCTTTTGAAAACTAAATGCAGTTTTTTCAGTAGGCACGTAATTTGAAAATAATTTTAGTGCTAATTTCATCTCATTGCTTTCCACATTACGGACTTTTCTAACTAGAGGTACTCGTAATTTCTGTACTATTGCAGGTTGTTCACTGCTTGTGTATCTCAAACTGACTAAGCCAACGTCATAATTGTCAAGATCTAATGGAGTTGAAAGTATCGATACAAAATTTGACGGACTGTTGTCTGTATAAATATGGTTTTGCTGGTCACTTGTCAATGTAACATAAATATTCTCTGTTCCTGTTGTGTCGCGATCTAGCACTGAGCAGCTGTGTCTGTCTAATCTTCTTCGTTTTTGCAATATGTGCTGTTTAATTGTATTTGCAAGATACGGAATAAATGGTGATTCACTCATCTTAAGATTTTAGGCACGGCTCAATTCTTCTTTATAAAAACCGCCAGTGATACTATTATCATCCAGATCCTCCAAATAGTAAGTAAGAGGGATTGTTGTCAAGTTAATTGACTTAATCTTAAATATTTCAAGACTAAAGTTTTAGTTGTATCCTGTTTAAAAGTCAAAGGTATATTAACTTCATAACTCAATGAACAAGTCTATTTATAGGATAATATATTATTAATTAAAATATTATAACGTAATAAGTAACGACACATTATACCTTTTTCATACAAGATCTTAGTCCGGCTAATCCGTACACGTTCTCCAAGCTTGAAAGCTGACACTTGGCTCTTTTCATCGCTGATAAGATCTGCAAACATTGTTCGCAAAACCTCGTTCTCATTAGATTTATTGACAGCGTTTGGGGCTCTTTGAATTGTAGAGTGAAAAGTGTTGTTGTAGCTTTTTACAAAAGCAGGAAAAATATCAATTATGCGATAGGTGTCCCTCTCAGTCATAAAACGAGCAACTTTTTCAAAAATGGTCCTAAATACATACAAAACATCACATATAAATACATTAAAATTCATAAAATGAGGCTATATATTGTCTAGTTACTTCTAATTTTGTAATATTTAGACGCACCTTATTACACGTTCTACTATGCTTGATTTTGTTTCGCTATAAGTATTGTAATACTTAATCTTATGACCCTTCAAAAACTTGCGAAAAGTCTCTGCTCGGAATTCGGTTCCTAAACATATAATATTTAAACATTAATTAAATTCGTTTTTTACTAATAAGATAAAGTAATACTTGTGGAAATTAGAGTTGTATGTTACCGTACCTAATAACAACCTTGATCAGTAAACAAGTAAATTGGTGTCATTTTAGCTTCTCGAAAAATGCTTTTCATTGATTTTATTATTGATTCCGGCTTTTTATTTTTAATAAATCTGCAGTATAGCTTCTTGCTGAACGCGTCTATGCAAAATAATATGTTGGCAAATCCTGAATTATGTTAAGCCATACCGCTTTCAAGTATCTTCAGATCAGCACAGAAAATTTCCCCTATCATATTAACTAATACTCGTCTGCGTTTAAATTTTTTTCTAATTGGTCTGTGCAAACTAAATGAACGCAGCTTACCTAATTCTTGGTCTACAGTAATTTTGTCATTGAATTTTTTATTGTTTTTGATAAAACCACTTAATGCAGAAAACAATCCTTTTAATCTAGAATTTAAATATGATTTTCGTATATCAGCCATGATGTGTACGTTTTATATGTGAACCACTGCGGTGTGCATTCAAACTACAAATGGACGTTGTTGAATAATCGCACGCAGTTTATAGCACATATTACATATCTACAAATTTACATTTAATTTTTGTTGCAGATTTTTTCAATTATGGGATTTTTTTATCAGTTTTACATATATTATACGTTTTAACATATTACAACTATTACAATTGGAAAGTGTAAATTATTATTACATACACACTAACGTTATATTAAAAGTAAGAGTATGTACACAAAAACTCCAATATATAGTATATTTAAAAGTATTAAATTGTATTTACATTTTTTCAAAATGGTGCACTTTTTTATTTATAAAAATCGATCTACCTGGCTAGTCATGTCTGCTTTACGAGATTTTCTGTTTTCCACTTCAAGTTCTTTTAGTCGGGCTTCTTCTTTCCACCGCAGCTGCATTTCATTCTCATGCTGAACAACAAAAATTCTTGAGGCCTGTATTATTTCTTTGTCCACAATCATAAGATTTTCAAAACATTTAAATCGAGAAAGAGCTACATGAGTTGTGCACGCTATAATTTCTCTTGTATCCAAGTGCACACATCCTTTTTCTATTGTTATGCCTTGCGATCTGTGAATTGTCATCCCCCAATTCAAGACAAGTGGAAATGCCTGGATTTTAACATATTGATTTGTTTCTAAATCTAGTTCAGAGTATTCAATACGTGTTATTTTCACCCCTTTGCCTCTTGAGGTAACAAAAATATTGTTTCCTCGGTAATGTGGAAAGTCTACAACTATAGCTTCAACATAATTGTTCCAGTAAAGTCTGTTCTTGACTGAGCTAAATATTAAATCCACAACAGTGCCTCGGCTCCCATTAGTAAGATTCGATGCTACGTCCAAGTTCTGCGTTAACATGATACGTGCGCCATAATCTACTTCAAGTGGATCTTTTAAAAGTGAGCTGGTTTCTCCAATTAAAGCTGGAACCTCAATAAACCCAGGATGAAATCTTCAGATCATCTTCCTACAAAATTACAATCAAATCATTAAAATCATTAATTTATTTAAAAACATATCACGAATCCTAAACTATATATAATAATAAAATTTATAGGAAAAATCTACTTTGTATTTTTATTTAAAAATACGTACTTATTGTGTGCTGCTACGTTGTTGTTTGTTTAAAAGGATCTAGAGGGGTACATTTAAAATATCTCAGCCTCATTAGAAACTCGTAGTACTCCAGTTGTCCTGAATCATTTTTGCTCTGCCGAAACTGGGTGTCTAATAAAAAAGCAGTATTGAAACTCTTGTACAATTGAGAAGCTTTTCGTAATTCTTGTGAAGTCTGTACTATGAACTGAGAATACAAATTACTGTCCCCCAAACAAGAACATTGAAGAAAGTCTCCAAACATAAGTACGGTTCTTCCGCTGAACGGCAGCTCTGCCCGAGATGGATCTACTAGTTTCATGAAGGCATCCACAAAATGCAGTAATTTCAAGCCTATAGTTGAAACTTCGTCAAAAAGTAGAACTTTAACATTTCGAAAGTTGTGTTTATCGAAAGCTGAAATACCGTTCTTCAGTTGGTCAGTGATATTCCCATTTGCAAAAGGTTTTATTTTGAAGCAAGAATGAAATGTAGTGCCTTTTAAACTAGAGGCACATACTCCAAGAAAACAACAAATTCTAAAAGAAAAGGTTTGATCTTGGCTTTGCTTTTGCGACAATATGTGCTGTAATGTCTTTATTACCGCTGATTTGCCTGAGCCTGGGATACCCACAATTATCATTCTTAATGGTGTTTTGTAAAATAGTCTTCCAGGTAAACTTATTTGTTTTCTTACCAAGTCCACAATTTGTTTTTGACGTGGAGCTAAGAAAGTGTATGGAATTTCTGGAGGCGCAAAGATTTGCATACTTGTATTCTAAAATAATAACTCAAACTCTCTATAATTGTTTATTGCCAATAGTTCACAAGTAGTTGATTTATCTGAAATTGCACCACTTAAATCGCATGTACAGTTGCAATCCAAGTTATCCTTTGCTGTAAGTCTGTGCTTGTAAAAGCAATCAGAGCACAAAGTGTGCTCAAGATTAAAGGCATAAAAATAAGACTTTGGAACTAGTGGAACCAAATCTGGGTGGATTGAAAAACGGCTTGACCCCGGTTGATTACGTTCTCTGTATTTATTCAATACTTTTGTTGCTGCTTCTGAAAATTGATGTGGAGTTCGTTTGCAGGAACAGCACTTTACATGTCTACAGCAAATATTTCTAGACGGTTCAGATATACTTCTTTCTGATGAATGATTGGTTTTTAGAACTCGATTTGGTGGTTTTAGCCAAAGTTTATTGTCTCGTAAATTTGAACATACAAGACGTTGTATCTGTGTTGAAAAAAAAACTATTCTTCCATGACACGCACTACAGAAATTTCGAAGTTGTACAGATCCAAAGTTGTTTGTATGGAATCTAGAATTCAAATCTCTGTTAGCGTATTTTTGTTCTTGTTTTCGTGACCACAAGCTTTTTTTGACTGTGTAATAGCGACCACAGTATTGGCAGCTCACAATAGTTAACATGCTTGTACATAAAACAGCACTGTTTATAGTTTTTGTTTAGTCTTTTAATTTTAATGATAGCTGGCACGTAAACTTTTGGGCAAGTCTAATAAGATTTTGATGTTCTTTAAACTGACGGTTTTTTGATATTAAATAGCGCTCATACTTTGAATGATTTTCTATAACGTGTTGTTTGCGAAGCTCTGTAGACTGGAATTGCTGTGTACAGTACCCACACAAATGCGAGTTGATACACGTAACAGTAGATTCTGAAATTACTTTCATCTTTCAGTTCTCTATGAGACTGAAAATAAAATCAATAATTCCACTAATGCACACTGGTTATAAGTAGCTGACTGACTGGCTGACGGCTTTACCAACCTCTATATATGAGTGCATACACTCAACAATAATGCTTAACATTTTAGTGACGCACAACAACCTAGCGTCCCTGTGAATACAAAAGAAGAGGGTAGGGCCTATATAAAACAAGACCAATCACAAGTCACTGCTAATATTGGCAGCAGGTAATACATATGATAATAATGCTTGCACAAACGGCAGCAAAAATCAGAACACTCGAGCTCATCTAAAATAGAATGACACTCTTGCTCACTGAGCAATTATTTTCATTTCTACTCAAACCTTTGATCCGTAATATTGTCTCAAGTGTCATTGTCTCAGCAGTACAACAAAATATAGCAAACTACATTTCATTAAGAATTTATAAATACTCAGTCAGATAAAGTGAGCATATTAAAGTTATCTATGAAGAGTAGCACGGCGCATTTATCTTCACTTCCTCCTGTCACCATGGCAAAGTCTTGCTTGAGTTCCGTAAACATTGAAAATATCAACAACGTTGTGGCATCTGACAAGATGGACTACACCCAACAGCCTGGACCGTCGCGTAATCTAAACAGTGCATCCTCAAGTACTTTGAATACAGCAAATATTGATTCCCAAAACTGGGCATTCTTTGAAACTTCTGATTCTGTATTTATTGGGGACAACGTCAAAGCTCGTGTTGTTTACAGCCCTGGCATGAAGACACATTTCTACTATTTGGGTCGAAGAAACGGAGAAGCCAAGCATTTCAAAATTTCTTTCTCACAATTTGAAAGTCTTTCTTTAATTGAATGGGCAGCTCAGATTTTGCAAGAACATAAGGATCATCCTACTGTTGGCCGCAAAGTAACAGATCATCTTCCGTACTTTGCTGGTAAACCAGTCGAGTTCATGTTTGACGAACCTCGAAGCAGATTTAAGAAGTTTGTCTATTGGAAGTCTCCACATTTCAGCGTCAAGTAAGTCCGAGTTCGCTTTTTATTCAATCAACTGACAGAAGCTTATAACATGCTCATTAATTCTAATCTGTCTGAAAAGTATTCTCAGCAGTTCCCCAATTACGGTGGCCCAACCATTAAATTCACACTGGTTGAAATGAACGACTTTGTTGCTTACTTGACAAATACAAACCTAAAGTTGGCAGCTCAAGAAACAAATGAAGTTACTGTTATCAAAGAAAGCTTACAGCAACAGGAGCAGAAACGCAGAACATCGCCGCAAAATCTTGAAGATTTAAAGAAACCAAAACCAGATACTGAAGCAGCAGTTGAACAACCGAAGATCAAGATACCATGGGAAGAGATATTTGCAGAATTTCCTCCTTCTCCAACTTCATCTATTGACTGTCACTCAGGATTAACAGACGACTCGGGTTTCACTTATTCAGAAAAATCTGATGAAGACTAGACGGATACTGTTATAAAAGACTATGTAACTACAATGTCATCAAGTAATTTATTTTTTTTTAAATATACAAAAATATGTAGATATATAAATAACTTTAATTTTAGAGTTTCATAATTATAGTGCACACAATATTTTAATAAATGTATCAATAAATAATTAGGCAGTGTTTTGTGGTACTGTAAGATGTACATGTTTGTAAATAGTATGATAATATTGTAAATGTCATTGTCATTGTGTAGTGTGTGTAAACTTGTACATACTTAAATTGATTTTAGCGTCTGCAGATATACTGCACACTTGTAAATAATATGTTAGGCTGTAAATATATGTGTACTTGTAAATAGTAAATGTAAAACTATGTATGTCTGTTGTATTTGTAAATCATGTGTGTAAATATTTGTATGTATGAATTTGAGTGTGTGTGAAAAAAAATTCAAAAAAAAATTAAACTTGTAAATATGTATATATGTAAACACTGCATTACAATCAAACTTTACTCTGCAATCGAAAACCTGCATACAGTTTCTGCATAATATAAAAAACAACCTGCGTCTCGCTGCACTTGTTCACCTGTTGTACCTTGTATTTTACACTTGCAGTTTGCACTCGCATCCCTGCTCATCATATTAATTGTTGTAATTTATAAACCATATACCAGAAACATATAACAAACAATCAACTAAACATATATCTCATAGAAACCTGCGGCCCACCTGACTTGCATCAATAAAAAACTTGTATCTGTTCCACAGCAGGTAGAATTCAGTCTTTCGTCCTGGCCCTGAACCTTCAATTTCATATTTTCACTGGACTCTAGAGAAACCAGAAGGCAGCTTCAGTGTACATTGGATCAATATTCAATTAATATGCATATCACGCACATCCTAAGTAACAAATTTTCCCCTTTGCTTTGATTCCTGCAATGCTAAAGGTCTGAAAGTGCACTTTATTCTGTCCAGTTGAGCTCCATAATAAAATATAATACTATTTATTCGAGCATTCCTACCCCAGCAACTGTATGTATCTACATTATACAACATTTAAATCAATAATTATAAGGATATACTACTGTTACATAGTATATAGGTACGCAGTTGGGCATGTACATATACAAATTTACATATATCGTATTGTCGGTATGTTTCGTCTATAGGTAGCACGAGTGGTCAGCTCAGTACATCGAAATTTAAAGCTCAGAGCTCCATCAGTCACAAAAGTTTGATTTTAGAAGCCGACTGGGCCCATCAGAAGCTTCAGCCCAGCCTCGGTTGATGCGTTGAGTTAATTAGCTATTAATATGCACGTCACGCACATCAACAGTAACACAGTCACCCCAACTCAGTGCACTCTCCAGTGCTAAGGGCTACAAGGTGCATCCAATTCTGCCTGGATTCACTCAATAATACAGAATATTTCAAAATAATATTTAATCCAGAACCCAAACATCTACCTACTACTATATACATCCCGCTACAGTGAGTAGATATGCTATATACTGATACATACATATACATATATACATATCGGCTTAAAATGGGCACATTAATTTTTATTTTTGTTATTACATATTTTTAAGAATTTGGTAGATTTTTTAAAATGGTTATTTTTTTAATTAAATTTAAAATTAAATAATTGATTAATAATTAATTTTAATTGCAGTTATGATATTTAAATATTTTAAATGGGTATGTACGTTAAAACAGTGTAGTTAATGCATTTAATTAAGTTAAATGCATATAGTTTAATATAATATACATGCTAATTGTATTTAGCAATACGCAACTAGTACACTGTACATACTGAATAATGTGTACATACATACATAGGTAAGTAACGGGTTCTACATAATAGCATATTAGCACCTAATATTCAAGAGCCCCACATTCTCGATCAAACTCTATCCATCTCAAGCATCCCAGTTCAAGTCCTATAGCTATAACAGACATGTTGCCCTCTGTTTCTGTACTTTGTAGTTGAGCAAAGCAATTCTCAGCCTTCAAATCCATTCTCAGCCTTGAAATCCATCAGGCATCCTCTCTCAGCCTTTGAAGTATGTACACGACCATTTAATACCATATGGTTCCAATTCGATAGGTACCTTGTCTCCCCCCTCGTGAAATATTCCTCAACTTTTTCAATGCCTCACTTCTTTCACGTAATGAATAGAAGCGGTATCGCCCCCTTCGCACATAATATGTAGTTGAGCAAAGCAATTCTCAGCCTTCAAATCCATTCTCACCCTTGAAATCCATCAGGAATTCTCTCTCAGGGTTTTGAAGTATGTACGCACACATTCAGCCCCTACCGTTCCAATTATATAGGCACGTTGTCTCCCCCTTCGTGAAGCACTCCGGAACTCCGTCTGTTCCTTTCATTTTACATACCATATGATCCCGTTGCTATGGTGATCAATCCGAACAATGCAAATCCCCGCTCACTTTAAATTCTATCAATCTCAAATATCATACATTGAACATCTACATACAATATTGCATAGCATATGATCCGCACTGGCGGTCACAGCTCAGCTGATTCTCATACCCAACATACGTTGCTATGGGAACGCAGTCCAAACATTAACACTGGGTCCGGTCTCGTCACTCTTCCTCAGTACTTCCTAATGCCCATATACCAGCCACACTGTTCCACTCCAATAATACAACTCCAGCTCCCATTTCCTCCCATTCATACCCATGACATTACATTAAAATGCATTTAAATGCCAATATGCTTAACAAGGCTATCTGTCGTTTCAGTCCCATATCTCACAACGTGCCTCAATCCTTGTCATGGCCCAGCTCTGTACTCTCGGGTACTTCAACCCCACCGTCACACAGTGACTCCGTCACCGACTTCTCCGCCACAATACCCGTAGTAATATGTTCTATGTGTACCACAATATTAAGTCGTAAATGGGAAGATATATGGGAGCATTACCAGGTGACTCATCAGCTTAACAGTAGATCTAAGTCGTTTTACTGTCCGATCTGTTCCTCTAAATTTATTTGGTTCCTTTCGTTCAAACGACATGTTATTGACCGGCATAACAAACATGTGCCAGTAAAATGTCCTAGTTCAATCCAAATGACTAAGAAAGAAACTTTAATGAATAAATCTGACCATACTACATCGCCAATTATTGCTGATAAATGTGACAGTGATCAAAGCGAAAACTTAAATGAGCTATTATAAAAAATTAAACCGGGATATAACAACATTCATAGTTCACCTTCAAAGTTCAGGTCGCATTCCTCTAAGCGTAACTACATCAATAATGAACGCAGCATCTAAGTTAGTGAGTGATGTTGTTGCGTACTGTGAAATTTTATTTAAGTGAACTTTTAAATGCAGAAATGCAGAAATATTTAAATATTATTCATCATCCATTTGATAAGTTCAATACACAGTACAAATTAAAAAAAAACTTAAAGTCTGCTGGGTTTTACATACATCCACATGAAATAGTGTTGGGGTCATTTCACGTAAATGTTGTTAAAAATAGCCAACCCTCAACCGTTTTAAAGTACGATAGTATTCAATACGTTCCAATCGTCAAAATATTACAACAAGTGCTCCAAATTGAAGGTGTCATGGAAAGCATAATTAGCACAAATAAAAATCAAGTGACCAATTGTTACTCGAGTCCTTTTAGTGGGCATTATTTTAAAGACAGAGTGTCTCATCAACACGTAAATTCCAAGGAACCCACTGTGTTATTGCTGTTTTATTTTGATGAAGTCGAAATTTGTAATCCCCTGTCCTCTAGAGCTGGAGTGCTCAAACTTGGAAATTGCTATGTCTCAATACTAAACATTCACCCTATATTTAATTTAAAACTTTTTTTTGTACTTATCGTTTAAGTCCAGTTTGATAAAAAAATACTCCTTAAACCATTTATTAAATCCAATCGTTGACGAATTCTGTCAATTATTCAAACAAGAAATGATCGTGAAATCTCGCAATTTCAATGGAAAAGTGAAAGTTGAATTATGACAGCTAATTTCTGACAACTTAGGAATGCACATGATGATTGGGCTTCCTGAATCTTTTAACGCAAATTTTTACTGCAGATTTTGCAAAATGCCAAAAATACAATGTCAAACTGCAGGGCGCGTCACAAAATCATACGTGCGTAATTTAAAAACCTTTGCAAACGATTTACAAAAAGGATGTCCAGAAACAGGAATCAATTCAAACTCAGTGTTTAATGAAATTCCCTATTTTCATATTGCTAAAAATTATGCCCCTGATATAATGCACGATTTTTTTGAAAGCATTGTTCCACTAGACATCAAGCTTGCTTTGAATCATCTCATACACACTGCAAACCTTACACTTGAAGAAATTAATTCAAGAATTTTAAATTTAAATTTTGAAAACATGCAGAGTTCTAAGCCTTCGCCGTTTTTACGTCAAAAACTAGCATCAAATGAGACGAGCATGGGTCAAACAGCTGCGCAAATAATTGCAATTCTGTATATCTTTACATTTTTATTTGGTGATAAATGTAAACCCTCGTGCGCATTTTATGAACTCATTATATTGCTTAGGCGTATTTTAGATTATGTGATGGCACCTATAATACAAAATTCCGCACTTGCGCATTTAGAAGATCTAATAGAAAACCATCACTATCTCTACAGAAAAATGTCAAAGTGTAACCTTAGGCCTAAACATCATTTCGTTACTCACTATCCTGACCTGATCCGGGCAATAGGCCCATTATTGAGATATTGGACAATGCGAAACGAGGCACGTCACAAGTTTTTTAACTATTGTGGCAATTTTAAAAATATTGTAAAGACTACCACTAAGCGAAATCAACTGATTTTAAGTTACCGGTTTCTTGTTAATGAACCATTCAATTCACTTTCTATAACTGAAAACATGGAAATTGTTACGATTTTAAAAGACATTGATTATGGGCCCCAAATTGCTGCGAAACTAAATCTTGAAGAAACTGAAGAAGTGTTATTAGTTGAAAAAATTTGTTACAGCGAGGAAGTGATAACATCGGGTCAACTACTTCTGCATTCTTGGGACAAAAATGATGACCCTATATTTCGGACACTTCTACTGATTTTCAAACTTAAACAAATCATTTACTTTGTGACCCAGGAAGTTAAAACTGATTATTTTGACACGCATTTTCACTCTTATGTTATTAATTGTGAAACTACTAATGTTTACGTTGATCAGTTTGAACATTTTGAGCTGCCCAAACCACTGACTATTTCAAAAGCATACATTGCATCAGAAAAGTTTGTAACTTTACCATTTATTATTTTGTTATTTTATTTAATTTAGCATAAAGAAGTTATTCATATGCCGCTTGTAGATATTGATTCAGGACAGTCTGACAACGAGCAGGTAGCATGTTTAAGTATTATTATTAACCTTATGAACATAACACTATTACTAAGGTATGCATAATTTAGCACATTCTATTCGTATGAAAACGATTGTGAAACATTACCTGCCACCGATGCTGTCATAAGTGAGCTAATATTAAACTATTTTTCTTCGTTGTTACAGACCTTTTTAATTTTGCACCAACCCCTAGATTCTGATCAAGAGCAAACTAGTACTGTTGCAGTACTTACATCTCAAAATATTTCAGAACATTTGCCGTGTACCGTTGCTGCTGACGCTCTTGAAAAGCGATTTTGGAAACAAAAAACGTTTTTTGATGAAAAATCCCCAATTCTGGTTAGTAGTTATATATTACTGGTTTTTGGCAACAAAAAATACCGTATTTAATGCAGTCTTATTTAATGTCTGGCGCAGTTTACAAATTTTTTAACTTTTTAGTCCCGGTCACTATTACGGATCTGTTTACTGCTGTTTAATATTTTGCTAAATAGTACCGTGTGAAGTTTATTTAAATAATCTTCCTATTGCGCATAGTTACTTATAGATACGGTATTACAGGCTTTGGCACTATTGCAGTACTTTTTTGCAAAATACAGTAGTTTATTTTTCATTCCTAATAGTACCAAAGTTAAGATGAAGTTTAGTTCAATTGTTGTTTGTAGGATATACAAAAGCTTCTTACAAAGCACGACAGAAGCTTCAAACCCAATTTCAGGTATCAAATAGTTCAGGCCTGTCAAAATCGGAAACCAATAGCTCCTAACCATCGACGACATCTTGTTCAGACACTCTGCAAAGAACTAATTAGGAAATGCAACAGCTCTAGGTTAACAATGATGCTTTTATATATTTAGTAATATGTTAAAAACGACAAAAGTACGTTATGTGGATAGTTTGTGATTAAATAATAAAATTGCTATTTTTCACCTACAGCCCTACGACTGATCAGAGAGACCAATAAGCTGTGTGCATTGGAAATCAGCTCTACCCGTATCTTGTGGGAAAAGAAAAACAACAGTTGAAGGCAAAGCTCTAATTTTGTTATTGCATGTTATGTTGAGAGAGATTTAAGCGATAACTTGTTGCTATACAAGCATACACGTATTTCGTAGGAGTAACGTTTACTATGTTACATGTTTTTAGGATTCGTACTTTGCCTTATGCTTTACAGTTTTGAATTCATCGACTGGAAAGAAAAAGTCAGTTTCTCCCACTGGCCATATTCAGTATTTTTTTAAAAATTACTGGACCTCATTGAAAAAACATAACGAAATTTTGAAGGAAGTCGTGGATCCTCTACTTGAGGATACAAATGAAACTTCAGGTAATTCTATTTACCTCATAACTAAATATGCGAAAACTAAAATAAACCACTGCAGGATAATAACGAAATTACTGCTGTAAACTCAAACTATTTGTTTTAGACTTGTCTATTGATGAACCTAATGATTTAAAGAAATGGCTTCAGAATCACAAAGCTCCTCCATTAATAGTTTTTGACGCTTTAGTTAAGACGTACCAAGTTCGTCGAACTCAAATTCTTCGATGCAAAACTGGGGAGTTCCAAGATATTTTCAAAGAGTGGCCAAGGCTTATTGATGTTCTAAGAGCGGTTACGTAAATAATAGTATTTTAAAACATTATATGCATCCCCTATTTCAAAGAGAAACTGGGGCTTACTGAAATCGAAGTGATAGGACTGTATATTGGGGCTCGGGGAACGATTTCAAAATTTTTTCTCACCTTCATGAAAACCCATTTTCTACTTACTACATTGATTGAAGATATAGTAATCTCCGTTTTAAAGAAATCAGTTCAAATCTGTGTACACCATTTATATTCTTGTGTGCCTACTGATTAATTTTTGCAATGCATTTATTCTATTTATACTAACAAACATAATACATGTATAACAAAATTTTGTAACGTATACTGAGTCCTTTGGGCTATCGTCAGTGGACGACAGTGTCAAGTTTATTTTAATAAAGTTGTCTTTCTCTCTCTATGCACCTAACTTTTTTCTTAAATTTTATGATTTTGAAATTTTAGATCCAGCAAGATTTTAGCCTAGGTCATCCCTTAGTGGCAGACATTTTAACTTCTAAGTGGACTAACGCAGCTGTCAAAATTGCAACCTATTTTGATACGAGTGGAAAAGAATTGTCAAGTTTAGGCATTTTAACTCTTGAAGCAGGTAATTATAATGTCTGTATGACTATAATAATAATAATAATTAATTTATTCATCGAGTCGATTTGGCGTCAGCCCATACAACAAGTATGACTATAATGCTGTATATTGTCGGTGAAGAATCATTTTGTCTCAAGTCCATACGATTCTAAAAATCATTTTGTGTTAAGTACGTTCAATTGGTAGCTGCTGTAGATCTACAAAAGTTTAAAAAGTTCAATATGATCTATTTGCATGTTATTTAAAAGTGCAAAATGGTTCATTTACATGTTTTGAAAAGTGCAAAATGTTCTATGTGCATGTTTTATCAAAATGCAAAATGGTTCATTTACATGTTTTTAAAAATTGCAAAATGTTCTATTTACACGTTTTTGCAAAGTGCAAGATGTTCTATTCGTATTTTTTTGAACAGCGCAAAATGTTCTGGAAACTAAATTTTTATTACGTCTTTTGCAGACAACCCCTAAGTGTTTTTCATGAGTATAACACAGTCAGCAACATCCCACCCCCACCTTATTCAAAGAACATCGTAGGAGCGACCTCGAAAGCAGCTACCAATTGAGTTGACTTGAGACAGAATGACTCTTCACCGACGATATGTTCTTATGTTCATACACTCTTTGGAAAACTTGTGTAGCCCATTATTATTTTTTTGTACTGCATTCCAGATCCTGAAATTTCCGCGTTCTTTATGCTAGCATATCTTAAAATATCAAAAGTAAAAAAGATTACCCAAGTTGGCAGCGTGAAAGAATTTGTCGAAGTCGTTGACTTAAGTCTTAAAATTTTGCAAAACAGTTTTGGTAATATGTATAAACAATCAGATTAAGCAGTTCTAAATTAAGCTACATAAACGAACTATATTTTACTTTTGTATATAAAGGTTGACGTTGACGTTGATGCATAGGCAGTGCAACGGTCGGCAATTTCAGTTCATCCCAAGATCGTTTGTAAGGGCGATATTACTTCACTTGATCTCAAGGACTATTTTTTTATTTTCAAAGGTCGTGTTCTAAAGACGGATACATTTCTTGCGGCAGTGGATTTGGCGTACAAATCATTTTATGTGTTTAATTATTCGTTTCCAAGTTCGTGCTTTGGCGTTTGGCAATTTCTGGATTACAATATTTTTGATATGAGTCAAAAGGTTACGCTGTCGCCAACTGTTTTGGAAATATTATCTTTTGAAAATTCCTAATTTTCGTTTGAGTTATTTATTAATAAATAATGAATAATCGACAGTGACATTAACTGCTTTTAGTAGTAAAAATTGAACACATTTACATACCTAATTTAGTCAAACGTGCATCCTTATTTAATAAACGGCTGCATCTATAATTTTATTCCATACGCAGTCATATTGTATAACTTGAAAACGTATTAAAATAAAACAGCATGAGCCTTAAATACGATGCCACATGCATCTTAAATGCGATGCCGCATGTATCCTAAATGCGATACCGCATGTGTCTTAAACGCAAATCCGCATGCATCTTAAATATGATTCCGCTTTGTCTTAAATTTGATGCCGCATGTGTCTTAAATTCAATTCCGCATGCGTTGTAAATTTAGTTATAAACCTGGTTTTAAATAAAGTAAATACGGCATTAACAGTTGTTAAAGCCCTATTGCATCCTTAAATTAATCCTTACCAGAATATGTTTACAAAAACAATCCGTTCAGCATTAATTTACTGTCACGATAGGCATAAAATCAGTACAGAGTTCTGAGAGTGTACACTCTAAATAATTCACTTAATTTTTGTCGGAATAAATTACAAACAATACCAAATTGAATTAATGTGGAAAATTCTACGCCATATTTAGAATGAAATGTTATACATTGCACGGACCAATGAAATTCATTCCTCAGCGGATTTAAGGTTATCTGTGTGCGAAATACAACTTGAGCGGCGGTTGCATTTGTTAAACACAGCCAATGCATTTAGTAACTAAAGTGGCAGTTGCTCCTACTCCTTAATGTGTTTTTTTGTTTCTCGGACTATGTTTGCTAATAGTTTGTTTGTTAACTATTTTCATAGTTTGCTAACTTATTAGAGCTTCATTAATTATGAAATCCACCTTAGCCATACTCATTACAGTGCCAGAAACTCTGACACTATAATAATGACACTATATAATAATATAAGGACTATGTTTGCTAATAGTTTGTTTGTTAACTATTTTCATAGTTTGCTAACTTATAAGAGCTTCATTAATTATGAAATCCACCTTAGCTATACTCATTACAGTGCCAGAAACTCTGGGAAAAGAGAAGCTTGAGGGTAACTTCAAAGACAAGTAAGTCATTTTAACATGTATATTGTTTTACGTGATTATGTTACAAATACTTTTTCTATACTATGCACAAATACCCATTATCGACCACTTTATACATGTTGAATGTGTACTTATAATATTGATGTTTTAGAACTGAACGTGACGGATGAAGTCTTTAAATTAATAACCGTTAGGTTTGAATTAGTCAACTGTTTTCGGCATTTAACCCTCTATTGATGACTGAATGTGAGTTGGATTATTGAAAGAATTCTACTGCGCTTTCACGTCTATCGTATTTGAAGACTCCGTAATCAACCTAAGCAAGAAAATTTTCTGCCTAGATTTCACTTCAGGTATGCCCCTAATTAAAATTATTCAAGTTTTGACTCATAGGAATCATTAAAGCCACATTTAAGACAATAAAAATTACAATTAGTATGGTATACGCTTGTTAATAATGGTTTGATTGTGTACTATTTCTTATCATCATGGAAAAGAGTAGCAAATACGCCAGTAACATGTACGTTAACCTGCCTAGAGTTAAACTATAATTACATGCCAATTTTGACTTTGGAAATCCTAAGGACCTAAATAAGTAACTAATGCTTTTTAATACTTTGGTTGAGTTCTCAACCGAATTCTTTCTGGTGTCAGTTTGGATCGGCTCACAGTAAGTTGTATGAAAAATGGCAAAATATTTTCTATGGTATATTAAAATCCTACATAAGTTCCTGAGTATGTACATGTGACAATTTTAATCATTACAGGTCAGTTATATTCTCTAAGCAGCGGATAATTGCTTCGCCTTTGGGATTTTGTTGATCGTGCAGTTTACAAATCAGTCTTGACAAGTGTACCTTTGACCACAGTGTTAAATCCTACTTGTAGTGATGAAGCAATTTTTGGGTTACAGCGTGTTAAATATAATATTCATGATCCAATATATTAACTACACTAATAAAAATACTCAGGCAATAATAAAATTGTTAATTGCATATTGAATACTGTAAGAAAAATATAAACGCAAGTAGAGCATTAATTTCATTCCAAAAATAAGCTTGATTTAAAAACGCTGTTAAGGTCCGAACTGGGAACTTAATCGTAGTTAGTATGGGTGGCTTGGCTAGTGAAGGTATCTAATAAGTAATGTGACTGTGTGAATGAACGAACTTGTTGAGTACTGCGTACTCTGTCAGTGACAGTATGTATGAGTGCTGTGTACTATAACCGTGGTCGGCTTCTGGCGCAGGTGAAGATACTGCAAAATGTCACCATTGGGGAAGTGATAACCATTAGGGCAAACCCTACTACACATAAGCTTTGAGGATAAACATTTAATAATGTGAGTTTTGCTGTTGCATTAAAAAGGTAGCAAATCATTCCGAGGATCATAATTTGTAACCTTTAGGTTTATAGAACGTTGACTAATATCTTCCGTGAGCCGGTTTCAGTTTTTAAATGAGATAAAGTTTATTAATGCAAAGTACTGTTCACTGGTATACACAGCACTAAACACAGTAAGAAGCGACTTAGCAAGTCCTTTTATGCAGCCGTTGTCGTCTGGTAAAAAGTTCTATACGCTGACAATAATTTTTGTGCATCGACTTTGTCCTTTTTAGTCTCAATTATGTCTAACTGCTGATAAAGTTTGTTAAATTTAGACGTATGAGATTTGTGTCCATGTCTTTTATTCGGTTTGAAATTGCATCTTTATTTAAAAAATGCTTAAAAAATAGATTTGCACACTTAAGCGATGTATATTTTACAAATTCGCCATCAGTTAACGCTTTTTCGGCTTTAGATACGCTATATGCAACTTAGATACTCGCAGCTAAAAGGTATTTTACGTTATAAACATAAATTTCGAAAGAGTTTGACTGATTATTATATTTATCGAGGTTTGATTTTATGCACTCATTTGGAGCGATGAGTGTGAGCTTAGTAAGATTTTTGTAGTTCGTTAAATGATTGTCCACTTTATTTACGGCATTCAACGCTATTAAGACACACTAAACACATAGCTTTGCCGTTGTTTTCAATAATTGCATATTGAAACTTCCACTACTCCTGAAATGCGTCCTTTAACATAACTATATCTAATTACCTTAACAAATTTCATTCAGCCAGTACGCGTGGTAGTCAACTAGACATAAATATTTTCTGATTTCTTTAATAATTGCGTTAGATACAATTTGGCGCTTTTACCATAGGTTTGTTACAATACACGAAATGGAAAAACTGTGGTAAAATAAAGAAATAAAGATTTTATCACTCTAATATTGTTTGTGTTTACATGCTACGAATCAATAGGAATTCTGAGGAAATGAGAACTAAAACCTTTACGAAATATTATTTTTAAAATGTTTTGTTTAGAAAATATCATTAAATTGTATAATCTTCCGCGTGCAATTATTCAACTTTTTGCGTGCAAAGTTTTGCACGCGTGCAGTGGGTTAGTCATTTCTGCCGGATGGACAACGTTATCTATTCCAAAGGGCCTAGCCTATCCATAAGTAGTTAGTTGACTATTCTACATGAATATAGATATCTCTAAATTTCAAAGTTAAGGTACTGACCTTGAACTTGTCTATCTCTCCAAATATGTACTCTAAAACCTTATAATGTAAATACAAATCAAATTAGGCAGGCCAAAACTATGTGCGTAAATACGTAACTAATACTATTTCACAGCAGCAGGACTGTTTAGTCTCACAAGTACTATGGCGGATCTCAGTACAAAAAATATTTAATATTTATTTTATTCCGTTAAAAGTGTTTCGCAATTTTCACTATTTTTAGCTATAAATTTTGTACCAACACTCAAGTAAATTGAACACCTGTGACAAAGACTTTTAATATACCGAAACTGGTCGTCCCATTTATTACCTATACAAGAATGATTTTCAGTCGTATTTATTTTTGTTTAACTCATCAAAATGGTGGTTAGGAAGTCTGCTACTTATTAGCATATACTACTAATTAAATAGAAAAATATCATTATTGTTCAAAAGTGACAATATGCTTTAAAAATAGTAACTAAATTAATGAATAAAATTAAATAAAATGGAAAAACAACTACAAATAAAAACTAGGTATGCCACAGCTGGGGCTTCGATGTGGAATAAATATTTAAGTCTACCAAAAGTTTGTAAAACTAATTTAAACCATTTTGTAAATAATGACAATATCCTGGAAATGTGAGTCTCTTTTTATTTTTTAATTGTTTACAAACATAAATAGAATTTAAAAATTTTATATAACAATTAAGACACTGTCTTAGGTTGGTGCAATAAACTAAAAATTTCAAATCCAATCAATAACAGAGTGATCAGTATTCCCTAGTACATACAAAGTAAGGCTTGACTTTCTCGGCGCACGCTCAACCTTAGCTTGCTAGCCTGTCCCCCTGTAAACAGGGCCAACCATTGTCACGAAATTTGCTATTTTGGGAGTATATTTTGGCCCTACAGTGGCTAGCGTCCAGAGCCACCGCATGTCCTTTGACCCCTGTGGGCGTAGTTGGGTGTTTGTGCGGAAATAAAAAGATCAAAAGTAGTGACGTACAGATAGGGAATAAGCGTCCAGCTTAGTATCTGATGGGTCAGTGAATAAAATTCATAATATTCCTAAAATTGAAATTTTAATTTAACTTCCAAACATAAACTTTAACATACCTTTGTGAACTCAGCAACAATTTTGTGATCTCAGATTACTTATTTTGTCCTTATTTAGAATAAACTTGTCTGAAGTAGCTAATAAATTCCTATTTCTAGAGCCTTTAGGGCGACCTGGTCCTCGCTTAACTATATCGCTAAAACTAGGTTTCGGTTGTTAAAAATTTGTAACTATGTTAGGTTGATGGCGCTGTGGTGCTGTAAATGTCTGTTGGTATGTCGCGGTTGTAGGTTGTTGAGGTGTAAGTATAGGCATGGTAGTAGGTGGGTCATATGTACATTGTGGTGGATTAGGCCTAGGCGGTTGAGTGATAGTCAAAGAGCACCGTTGGTTTTAGTGGTGGAGGAGTTAATATAGGGAGTCCCGGTTCAGCAGAAGAGGACGGGCTCTCTGCCATTGATATGCTTTACAGTTTTGAATTCATCGACTGGAAAGAAAAAGTCAGTTTCTCCCACTGGCCATATTCAGTATTTTTTTAAAAATTACTGGACCTCATTGAAAAAACATAACGAAATTTTGAAGGAAGTCGTGGATCCTCTACTTGAGGATACAAATGAAACTTCAGGTAATTCTATTTACCTCACAACTAAATATGCGAAAACTAAAATAAACCACTGCAGGATAATAACGAAATTACTGCTGTAAACTCAAACTATTTGTTTTAGACTTGTCTATTGATGAACCTAATGATTTAAAGAAATGGCTTCAGAATCACAAAGCTCCTCCATTAATAGTTTTTGACGCTTTAGTTAAGACGTACCAAGTTCGTCGAACTCAAATTCTTCGATGCAAAACTGGGGAGTTCCAAGATATTTTCAAAGAGTGGCCAAGGCTTATTGATGTTCTAAGAGCGGTTACGTAAATAATTGTATTTTAAAACATTATATCATATGCACCTAACTTTTTTCTTAAATTTTATGATTTTGAAATTTTAGATCCAGCAAGATTTTGGCCTAGCTCATCCCTTAGTGGCAGACATTTTAACTTCTAAGTGGACTAACGCAGCTGTCAAAATTGCAACCTATTTTGATACGAGTGGAAAAGAATTGTCAAATTTAGGCATTTTAACTCTTGAAGCAGTTAATTATAATGTCTGTATGACTATAATAATATTAATAATTAATTTATTCATTGAGTCGATTTGGCGTCAGCCCATACAACAAGTATGACTATAATGCTGTATATTGTCGGTGAAGAATCATTTTGTCTCAAGTCCATACGATTCTAAAAATCATTTTGTGTTAAGTACGTTCAATTGGTAGCTGCTGTAGATCTACAAAAGTTTAAAAAGTTCAATATGATCTATTTGCATGTTATTTAAAAGTGCAAAATGGTTCATTTACATGTTTTGAAAAGTGCAAAATGTTCTATGTGCATGTTTTATCAAAATGCAAAATGGTTCATTTACATGTTTTTAAAAATTGCAAAATGTTCTATTAACACGTTTTTGCAAAGTGCAAGATGTTCTATTCGTATTTTTTTGAACAGCGCAAAATGTTCTGGAAACTAAATTTTTATTACGTCTTTTGTAGACAACCCCTAAGTGTTTTTCATGAGTATAACACAGTCAGCAACATCCCACCCCCACCTTATTCAAAGAACATCGTGGAAGCGACCTCGAAAGCAGCTACCAATTGAGTTGACTTGAGACAGAATGACTCTTTACCGACGATATGTTCTTATGTTCATACACTCTTTGGAAAACTTGTGTAGCCCATTATTATTTTTTTGTACTGCATTCCAGATCCTGAAATTTCCGCGTTCTTTATGCTAGCCTATCTTAAAATATCAAAAGTAAAAAAGATTACCCAAGTTGGCAGCGTGAAAGAATTTGTCGAAGTCGTTGACTTAAGTCTTAAAATTTTGCAAAACAGTTTTGGTAATATGTATAAACAATCAGATTAAGCAGTTCTAAATTAAGCTACATAAACGAACTATATTTTACTTTTGTATATAAAGGTTGACGTTGACGTTGATGCATAGGCAGTGCAACGGTCGGCAATTTCAGTTCATCCCAAGATCGTTTGTAAGGGCGATATTACTTCACTTGATCTCAAGGACTATTTTGTTATTTTCGAAGGTCGTGTTCTAAAGACGGATACATTTCTTGCGGCAGTGGATTTGGCGTACAAATCATTTTATGTGTTTAATTATTCGTTTCCAAGTTCGTGCTTTGGCGTTTGGCAATTTCTGGATTACAATATTTTTGATATGAGTCAAAAGGTTACGGTGTCGCCAACTGTTTTGGAAATATCATCTTTTGAAAATTCCTAATTTTCGTTTGAGTTATTTATTAATAAATAATGAATAAGCGACAGTGACATTAACTGCTTTTAGTAGTGAAAATTGAACACATTTACATACTTAATTTAGTCAAACGTGCATCCCTATTAAATAAACGGCTGCATCTATAATTTTATTCCATACGCAGTCATATTGTATAACTTGAAAACGTATTAAAATAAAACAGCATGAGCCTTAAATACGATGCCACATGCATCTTAAATGCGATGCCGCATGTATCCTAAATGCGATACCGCATGTGTCTTAAACGCAAATCGGCATGCATCTTGAATATGATTCCGCTTTGTCTTAAATTTGATGCCACATGTGTCTTAAATTCAATTCCGCATGCGTCGTAAATTTAGTTATAGACCTGGTTTTAAATAAAGTAAATACGGCATTAACAGTTGTTAAAGCCCTATTGCATCCTTAAATTAATCCTTACCAGAATATGTTTACAAAAACAATCCGTTCAGCATTAATTTACTGTCACGATAGGCATAAAATCAGTACAGAGTTCTGAGAGTGTACACTCTAAATAATTTACTTAATTTTTGTCGGAATAAATTACAAACAATACCAAATTGAATTAATGTGGAAAATTCTACGCCATATTTAGAATGAAATGTTATACATTGCACGGACCAATGAAATTCATTCCTCAGCGGATTTAAGGTTATCTGTGTGCGAAATACAACTTGAGCGGCGGTTGCATTTGTTAAACACAGCCAATGCATTTAGTAACTAAAGTGGCAGTTGCTCCTACTCCTTAATGTGTTTTTTTGTTACTCGGACTATGTTTGCTAATAGTTTGTTTGTTAACTATTTTCATAGTTTGCTAACTTATTAGAGCTTCATTAATTATGAAATCCACCTTAGCCATACTCATTACAGTGCCAGAAACTCTGACACTATAATAATGACACTATATAATAATATAAGGACTATGTTTGCTAATAGTTTGTTTGTTAACTATTTTCATAGTTTGCTAACTTATAAGAGCTTCATTAATTATGAAATCCACCTTAGCCATACTCATTACAGTGCCAGAAACTCTGGGAAAAGAGAAGCTTGAGGGTAACTTCAAAGGCAAGTAAGTCATTTTAACATGTATATTGTTTTACGTGATTATGTTACAAGTACTTTTTCTATACTATGCACAAATACCCATTATCGAGCACTTTATACATGTTGAATGTGTACTTATAATATTGATGTTTTAGAACTGAACGTGACGGATGAAGTCTTTAAATTAATAACCGTTAGGTTCGAATTAGTCAACTGTTTTCGGCATTTAACCCTCTATTGATGACTGAATGTGAGTTGGATTATTGAAAGAATTCTACTGCGCTTTCACGTCTATCGTATTTGAAGACTCCGTAATCAACCTAAGCAAGAAAATTTTCTGCCTAGATTTCACTTCAGGTATGCCCCTAATTAAAATTATTCAAGTTTTGACTCATAGGAATCATTAAAGCCACATTTAAGACAATAAAAATTACAATTAGTATGGTATACGCTTGTTAATAATGGTTTGATTGTGTACTATTTCTTATCATCATGGAAAAGAGTAGCAAATACGCCAGTAACATGTACGTTAACCTGCCTAGAGTTAAACTATAATTACATGCCAATTTTGACTTTGGAAATCCTAAGGACCTAAATTAGTAACTAATGCTTTTTAATACTTTGGTTTAGTTCTCAACCGAATTCTTTCTGGTGTCAGTTTGGATCGGCTCACAGTAAGTTGTATGAAAAATGGCAAAATATTTTCTATGGTATATTAAAATCCTACATAAGTTCCTGAGTATGTACATGTGACAATTTTAATCATTACAGGTCAGTTATATTCTCTAAGCAGCGGATAATTGCTTCGCCTTTGGGATTTTGTTGATCGTGCAGTTTACAAATCAGTCTTGACAAGTGTACCTTTGACCACAGTGTTAAATCCTACTTGTAGTGATGAAGCAATTTTTGGGTTACAGCGTGTTAAATATAATATTCATGATCCAATATATTAACTACACTAATAAAAATACTCAGGCAATAATAAAATTGTTAATTGCATATTGAATACTGTAAGAAAAATATAAACGCAAGTAGAGCATTAATTTCATTCCAAAAATAAGCTTGATTTAAAAACGCTGTTAAGGTCCGAACTGGGAACTTAATCGTAGTTAGTATGGGTGGCTTGGCTAGTGAAGGTATCTAATAAGTAATGTGACTGTGTGAATGAACGAACTTGTTGAGTACTGCGTACTCTGTCAGTGACAGTATGTATGAGTGCTGTGTACTATAACCGTGGTCGGCTTCTGGCGCAGGTGAGGATACTGCAAAATGTCACCATTGGGGAAGTGATAACCATTAGGGCAAACCCTACTACACATAAGCTTTGAGGATAAACATTTAATAATGTGAGTTTTGCTGTTGCATTAAAAAGGTAGCAAATCATTCCGAGGATCATAATTTGTAACCTTTAGGTTTATAGAACGTTGACTAATATCTTCCGTGAGCCGGTTTCAGTTTTTAAATGAGATAAAGTTTATTAATGCAAAGTACTGTTCACTGGTATACACAGCACTAAACACAGTAAGAAGCGACTTAGCAAGTCCTTTTATGCAGCCGTTGTCGTCTGGTAAAAAGTTCTATACGCTGACAATAATTTTTGTGCATCGACTTTGTCCTTTTTAGTCTCAATTATGTCTAACTGCTGATAAAGTTTGTTAAATTTAGACGTATGAGATTTGTGTCCATGTCTTTTATTCGGTTTGAAATTGCATCTTTATTTAAAAAATGCTTAAAAAATAGATTTGCACACTTAAGCGATGTATATTTTACAAATTCGCCATCAGTTAACGCTTTTTCGGCTTTAGATACGCTATATGCAACTTAGATACTCGCAGCTAAAAGGTAGTTTACGTTATAAACATAAATTTCGAAAGAGTTTGACTGATTATTATATTTATCGAGGTTTGATTTTATGCACTCATTCAGAGCGATGAGTGTGAGCTTGGTAAGATTTTTGTAGTTCGTAGAATGATTGTCCACTTTATTAACGGCAGGCAACGCTATGAGGACACACTAAACACATAGCTTTGCCGTTGTTTTCAATAATTGCATATTGAAACTTCCAGTACTCCTGAAATGCGTCCTTTAACATAACTATATCTAATTACCTTAACAAATTTCATTCAGCCGGTACGCGTGGTAGTCAACTAGACATAAATATTTTCTGATTTCTTTAATAATTGCGTTAGATACAATTTGGCGCTTTTACCATAGGTTTGTTACAATACACGAAATGGAAAAACTGTGGTAAAATAAAGAAATAAAGATTTTATCACTCTAATATTGTTTGTGTTTACATGCTACGAATCAATAGGAATTCTGAGGAAATGAGAACTAAAACCTTTACGAAATATTATTTTTAAAATGTTTTGTTTAGAAAATATCATTAAATTGTATAATCTTCCGCGTGCAATTATTCAACTTTTTGCGTGCAAAGTTTTGCACGCGTGCAGTGGGTTAGTCATTTCTGCCGGAAGGACAACGTTATCTATTCCAAAGGGCCTAGCCTATCCATAAGTAGGTAGTTGACTATTCTACATGAATATAGATATCTCTAAATTTCAAAGTTAAGGTACTGACCTTGAACTTGTCTATCTCTCCAAATATGTACTCTAAAACCTTATAATGTAAATACAAATCAAATAAGGCAGGCCAAAACTATGTGCGTAAATACGTAACTAATACTATTTCACAGCAGCAGGACTGTTTAGTCTCACAAGTACTATGGCGGATCTCAGTACAAAAAATATTTAATATTTATTTTATTCCGTTAAAAGTGTTTCGCAATTTTCACTATTTTTAGCTATAAATTTTGTACCAACACTCAAGTAAATTGAACACCTGTGACAAAGACTTTTAATATACCGAAACTGGTCGTCCCATTTATTACCTATACAAGAATGATTTTCAGTCGTATTTATTTTTCTTTAACTCATCAAAATGGTGGTTAGGAAGTCTGCTACTTATTAGCATATACTACTAATTAAATAGAAAAATATCATTATGGTTTAAAAGTGACAATATGCTTTAAAAATAGTAACTAAATTAATAAATAAAATTAAAAAAAATGGAAAAACAACTACAAATAAAAACTAGGTATGCCACAGCTGGGGCTTCGATGTGGAATAAATATTTAAGTCTACCAAAAGTTTCTAAAACTAATTTAAACCATTTTGTGAATAATGACAATATTCTGGAAACCTGAGTCTCTTTTTATTTTTTAATTGTTTACAAACATAAATAGGATTTAAAAATTTTATATAACAATTAAGACACTGTCTTAGGTTGGTGCAATAAACTAAAAATTTCAAATCCAATCAATAACAGAGTGATCAGTATTCCCTAGTACATACAAAATAAGGCTTGACTTTCTCGGCGCACGCTCAACCTTAGCTTGCTAGCCTGTCCCCCTGTAAACGGGGCCAACCATTGTCACGAAATTTGCTATTTTGGGAGTATATTTTGGCCCTACAGTGTCTAGCGTCCAGAGCCACCGCATGTCCTTTGACCCCTGTGGGCGTAGTTGGGTGTTTGTGCGGAAATAAAAAGATCAAAAGTAGTGACGTACAGATAGGGAATAAGCGTCCAGCTTAGTATCTGATGGGTCAGTGAATAAAATTCATAATATTCCTAAAATTGAAATTTTAATTTAACTTCCAAACATAAACTTCAACATACCTTTTGTGAACTCAGCAACAATTTCATGATCTCAGATTACTTATATTGTCCTTATTTAGAATAAACTTGTCTAAAGTAGCTAATAAATTCCTATTTCTAGAGCCTTTAGGGCGACCTGGTCCTCGCTTAACTATATCGCTAAAACTAGGTTTCGGTTGTTAAAAATTTGTAACTATGTTAGGTTGATGGCGCTGTGGTGCTGTAAATGTCTGTTGGTATGTCGCGGTTGTAGGTTGTTGAGGTGTTAGTATAGGCATGGTAGTAGGTGGGTCATATGTACATTGTGGTGGATTAGGCCTAGGCGGTTGAGTGATAGTCAAAGAGCACCGTTGGTTTTAGTGGTGGAGGAGTTAATATAGGGAGTCCCGGTTCAGCAGAAGAGGACGGGCTCTCTGCTATTGATATGCTCTACAGTTTTGAATTCATCGACTGGAAAGAAAAAGTCAGTTTCTCCCACTGGCCATATTCAGTATTTTTTTAAAAATTACTGGACCTCATTGAAAAAACATAACGAAATTTTGAAGGAAGTCGTGGATCCTCTACTTGAGGATACAAATGAAACTTCAGGTAATTCTATTTACCTCACAACTAAATATGCGAAAACTAAAATAAACCACTGCAGGATAATAACGAAATTACTGCTGTAAACTCAAACTATTTGTTTTAGACTTGTCTATTGATGAACCTAATGATTTAAAGAAATGGCTTCAGAATCACGAAGCTCCTCCATTAATAGTTTTTGACGCTTTAGTTAAGACGTACCAAGTTCGTCGAACTCAAATTCTTCGATGCAAAACTGGGGAGTTCCAAGATATTTTCAAAGAGTGGCCAAGGCTTATTGATGTTCTAAGAGCGGTTACGTAAATAATAGTATTTTAAAACATTATATCATATGCACCTAACTTTTTTCTTAAATTTTATGATTTTGAAATTTTAGATCCAGCAAGATTTTGGCCTAGCTCATCCCTTAGTGGCAGACATTTTAACTTCTAAGTGGACTAACGCAGCTGTCAAAATTGCAACCTATTTTGATACGAGTGGAAAAGAATGGTCAAGTTTAGGCATTTTAACTCTTGAAGCAGGTAATTATAATGTCTGTATGACTATAATAATAATAATAATTAATTTATTCATCGAGTCGATTTGGCGTCAGCCCATACAACAAGTATGACTATAATGCTGTATATTGTCGGTGAAGAATCATTTTGTCTCAAGTCCATACGATTCTAAAAATCATTTTGTGTTAAGTACGTTCAATTGGTAGCTGCTGTAGATCTACAAAAGTTTAAAAAGTTCAATATGATCTATTTGCATGTTATTTAAAAGTGCAAAATGGTTCATTTACATGTTTTGAAAAGTGCAAAATGTTCTATGTGCATGTTTTATCAAAATGCAAAATGGTTCATTTACATGTTTTTAAAAATTGCAAAATGTTCTATTTACACGTTTTTGCAAAGTGCAAGATGTTCTATTCGTATTTTTTTGAACAGCGCAAAATGTTCTGGAAACTAAATTTTTATTACGTCTTTTGCAGACAACCCCTAAGTGTTTTTCATGAGTATAACACAGTCAGCAACATCCCACCCCCACCTTATTCAAAGAACATCGTAGGAGCGACCTCGAAAGCAGCTACCAATTGAGTTGACTTGAGACAGAATGACTCTTCACCGACGATATGTTCTTATGTTCATACACTCTTTGGAAAACTTGTGTAGCCCATTATTATTTTTTTGTACTGCATTCCAGATCCTGAAATTTCCGCGTTCTTTATGCTAGCCTATCTTAAAATATCAAAAGTAAAAAAGATTACCCAAGTTGGCAGCGTGAAAGAATTTGTCGAAGTCGTTGACTTAAGTCTTAAAATTTTGCAAAACAGTTTTGGTAATATGTATAAACAATCAGATTAAGCAGTTCTAAATTAAGCTACATAAACGAACTATATTTTACTTTTGTATATAAAGGTTGACGTTGACGTTGATGCATAGGCAGTGCAACGGTCGGCAATTTCAGTTCATCCCAAGATCGTTTGTAAGGGCGATATTACTTCACTTGATCTCAAGGACTATTTTGTTATTTTCGAAGGTCGTGTTCTAAAGACGGATACATTTCTTGCGGCAGTGGATTTGGCGTACAAATCATTTTATGTGTTTAATTATTCGTTTCCAAGTTCGTGCTTTGGCGTTTGGCAATTTCTGGATTACAATATTTTTGATATGAGTCAAAAGGTTACGGTGTCGCCAACTGTTTTGGAAATATCATCTTTTGAAAATTCCTAATTTTCGTTTGAGTTATTTATTAATAAATAATGAATAAGCGACAGTGACATTAACTGCTTTTAGTAGTAAAAATTGAACACATTTACATACCTAATTTAGTCAAACGTGCATCCCTATTAAATAAACGGCTGCATCTATAATTTTATTCCATACGCAGTCATATTGTATAACTTGAAAACGTATTAAAATAAAACAGCATGAGCCTTAAATACGATGCCACATGCATCTTAAATGCGATGCCGCATGTATCCTAAATGCGATACCGCATGTGTCTTAAACACAAATCGGCATGCATCTTAAATATGATTCCGCTTTGTCTTAAATTTGATGCCACATGTGTCTTAAATTCAATTCCGCATGCGTCGTAAATTTAGTTATAGACCTGGTTTTAAATAAAGTAAATACGGCATTAACAGTTGTTAAAGCCCTATTGCATCCTTAAATTAATCCTTACCAGAATATGTTTACAAAAACAATCCGTTCAGCATTAATTTACTGTCACGATAGGCATAAAATCAGTACAGAGTTCTGAGAGTGTACACTCTAAATAATTTACTTAATTTTTGTCGGAATAAATTACAAACAATACCAAATTGAATTAATGTGGAAAATTCTACGGCATATTTAGAATGAAATGTTATACATTGCACGGACCAATGAAATTCATTCCTCAGCGGATTTAAGGTTATCTGTGTGCGAAATACAACTTGAGCGGCGGTTGCATTTGTTAAACACAGCCAATGCATTTAGTAACTAAAGTGGCAGTTGCTTCTACTCCTTAATGTGTTTTTTTGTTTCTCGGACTATGTTTGCTAATAGTTTGTTTGTTAACTATTTTCATAGTTTGCTAACTTATTAGAGCTTCATTAATTATGAAATCCACCTTAGCCATACTCATTACAGTGCCAGAAACTCTGACACTATAATAATGACACTATATAATAATATAAGGACTATGTTTGCTAATAGTTTGTTTGTTAACTATTTTCATAGTTTGCTAACTTATAAGAGCTTCATTAATTATGAAATCCACCTTAGCCATACTCATTACAGTGCCAGAAACTCTGGGAAAAGAGAAGCTTGAGGGTAACTTCAAAGGCAAGTAAGTCATTTTAACATGTATATTGTTTTACGTGATTATGTTACAAGTACTTTTTCTATACTATGCACAAATACCCATTATCGAGCACTTTATACATGTTGAATGTGTACTTATAATATTGATGTTTTAGAACTGAACGTGACGGATGAAGTCTTTAAATTAATAACCGTTAGGTTCGAATTAGTCAACTGTTTTCGGCATTTAACCCTCTATTGATGACTGAATGTGAGTTGGATTATTGAAAGAATTCTACTGCGCTTTCACGTCTATCGTATTTGAAGACTCCGTAATCAACCTAAGCAAGAAAATTTTCTGCCTAAATTTCACTTCAGGTATGCCCCTAATTAAAATTATTCAAGTTTTGACTCATAGGAATCATTAAAGCCACATTTAAGACAATAAAAATTACAATTAGTATGGTATACGCTTGTTAATAATGGTTTGATTGTGTACTATTTCTTATCATCATGGAAAAGAGTAGCAAATACGCCAGTAACATGTACGTTAACCTGCCTAGAGTTAAACTATAATTACATGCCAATTTTGACTTTGGAAATCCTAAGGACCTAAATTAGTAACTAATGCTTTTTAATACTTTGGTTTAGTTCTCAACCGAATTCTTTCTGGTGTCAGTTTGGATCGGCTCACAGTAAGTTGTATGAAAAATGGCAAAATATTTTCTATGGTATATTAAAATCCTACATAAGTTCCTGAGTATGTACATGTGACAATTTTAATCATTACAGGTCAGTTATATTCTCTAAGCAGCGGATAATTGCTTCGCCTTTGGGATTTTGTTGATCGTGCAGTTTACAAATCAGTCTTGACAAGTGTACCTTTGACCACAGTGTTAAATCCTACTTGTAGTGATGAAGCAATTTTTGGGTTACAGCGTGTTAAATATAATATTCATGATCCAATATATTAACTACACTAATAAAAATACTCAGGCAATAATAAAATTGTTAATTGCATATTGAATACTGTAAGAAAAATATAAACGCAAGTAGAGCATTAATTTCATTCCAAAAATAAGCTTGATTTAAAAACGCTGTTAAGGTCCGAACTGGGAACTTAATCGTAGTTAGTATGGGTGGCTTGGCTAGTGAAGGTATCTAATAAGTAATGTGACTGTGTGAATGAACGAACTTGTTGAGTACTGCGTACTCTGTCAGTGACAGTATGTATGAGTGCTGTGTACTATAACCGTGGTCGGCTTCTGGCGCAGGTGAGGATACTGCAAAATGTCACCATTGGGGAAGTGATAACCATTAGGGCAAACCCTACTACACATAAGCTTTGAGGATAAACATTTAATAATGTGAGTTTTGCTGTTGCATTAAAAAGGTAGCAAATCATTCCGAGGATCATAATTTGTAACCTTTAGGTTTATAGAACGTTGACTAATATCTTCCGTGAGCCGGTTTCAGTTTTTAAATGAGATAAAGTTTATTAATGCAAAGTACTGTTCACTGGTATACACAGCACTAAACACAGTAAGAAGCGACTTAGCAAGTCCTTTTATGCAGCCGTTGTCGTCTGGTAAAAAGTTCTATACGCTGACAATAATTTTTGTGCATCGACTTTGTCCTTTTTAGTCTCAATTATGTCTAACTGCTGATAAAGTTTGTTAAATTTAGACGTATGAGATTTGTGTCCATGTCTTTTATTCGGTTTGAAATTGCATCTTTATTTAAAAAATGCTTAAAAAATAGATTTGCACACTTAAGCGATGTATATTTTACAAATTCGCCATCAGTTAACGCTTTTTCGTCTTTAGATACGCTATATGCAACTTAGATACTCGCAGCTAAAAGGTAGTTTACGTTATAAACATAAATTTCGAAAGAGTTTAACTGATTATTATATTTATCGAGGTTTGATTTTATGCACTCATTCAGAGCGATGAGTGTGAGCTTGGTAAGATTTTTGTAGTTCGTAAAATGATTGTCCACTTTATCTACGGCATTCAACGCTATTAAGACACACTAAACACATAGCTTTGCCGTTGTTTTCAATAATTGCATATTGAAACTTCCACTACTCCTGAAATGCGTCCTTTAGCATAACTATATCTAATTACCTTAACAAATTTCATTCAGCCAGTACGCGTGGTAGTCAACTAGACATAAATATTTTCTGATTTCTTTAATAATTGCGTTAGATACAATTTGGCGCTTTTACCATAGGTTTGTTACAATACACGAAATGGAAAAACTGTGGTAAAATAAAGAAATAAAGATTTTATCACTCTAATATTGTTTGTGTTTACATGCTACGAATCAATAGGAATTCTGAGGAAATGAGAACTAAAACCTTTACGAAATATTATTTTTAAAATGTTTTGTTTAGAAAATATCATTAAATTGTATAATCTTCCGCGTGCAATTATTCAACTTTTTGCGTGCAAAGTTTTGCACGCGTGCAGTGGGTTAGTCATTTCTGCCGGAAGGACAACGTTATCTATTCCAAAGGGCCTAGCCTATCCATAAGTAGGTAGTTGACTATTCTACATGAATATAGATATCTCTAAATTTCAAAGTTAAGGTACTGACCTTGAACTTGTCTATCTCTCCAAATATGTACTCTAAAACCTTATAATGTAAATACAAATCAAATAAGGCAGGCCAAAACTATGTGCGTAAATACGTAACTAATACTATTTCACAGCAGCAGGACTGTTTAGTCTCACAAGTACTATGGCGGATCTCAGTACAAAAAATATTTAATATTTATTTTATTCCGTTAAAAGTGTTTCGCAATTTTCACTATTTTTAGATATAAATTTTGTACCAACACTCAAGTAAATTGAACACCTGTGACAAAGACTTTTAATATACCGAAACTGGTCGTCCCATTTATTACCTATACAAGAATGATTTTCAGTCGTATTTATTTTTCTTTAACTCATCAAAATGGTGGTTAGGAAGTCTGCTACTTATAAGCATAAACTACTAATTAAATAGAAAAATATCATTATGGTTTAAAAGTGACAATATGCTTTAAAAATAGTAACTAAATTAATAAATAAAATTAAAAAAAATGGAAAAACAACTACAAATAAAAACTAGGTATGCCACAGCTGGGGCTTCGATGTGGAATAAATATTTAAGTCTACCAAAAGTTTCTAAAACTAATTTAAACCATTTTGTGAATAATGACAATATTCTGGAAACCTGAGTCTCTTTTTATTTTTTAATTGTTTACAAACATAAATAGGATTTAAAAATTTTATATAACAATTAAGACACTGTCTTAGGTTGGTGCAATAAACTAAAAATTTCAAATCCAATCAATAACAGAGTGATCAGTATTCCCTAGTACATACAAAATAAGGCTTGACTTTCTCGGCGCACGCTCAACCTTAGCTTGCTAGCCTGTCCCCCTGTAAACGGGGCCAACCATTGTCACGAAATTTGCTATTTTGGGAGTATATTTTGGCCCTACAGTGTCTAGCGTCCAGAGCCACCGCATGTCCTTTGACCCCTGTGGGCGTAGTTGGGTGTTTGTGCGGAAATAAAAAGATCAAAAGTAGTGACGTACAGATAGAGAATAAGCGTCCAGCTTAGTATCTGATAGGTCAGTGAATAAAATTCATAATATTCCTGAAATTGAAATTTTAATTTTACTTCCAAACATAAACTTTAACATACCTTTGTGAACTCAGCAACAATTTTGTGATCTCAGATTACTTATTTTGTCCTTATTTAGAATAAACATGTCTGAAGTAGCTAATAAATTCCTATTTCTAGAGCCTTTAGGGCGACCTGGTCCTCGCTTAACTATATCGCTAAAACTAGGTTTCGGTTGTTAAAAATTTGTAACTATGTTAGGTTGATGGCGCTGTGGTGCTGTAAATGTCTGTTGGTATGTCGCGGTTGTAGGTTGTTGAGGTGTAAGTATAGGCATGGTAGTAGGTGGGTCATATGTACATTTTGGTGGATTAAGCCTAGGCGGTTGAGTGATAGTCAAAGAGCACCGTTGGTTTTAGTGGTGGAGGAGTTAATATAGGGAGTCCCGGTTCAGCAGAAGAGGACGGGCTCTCTGCCATTGATATGCTTTACAGTTTTGAATTCATCAACTGGAAAGAAAAAGTCAGTTTCTCCCACTGGCCATATTCAGTATTTTTTTAAAAATTACTGGACCTCATTGAAAAAACATAACGAAATTTTGAAGGAAGTCGTGGATCCTCTACTTGAGGATACAAATGAAACTTCAGGTAATTCTATTTACCTTATAACTACATATGCAAAAACTAAAATAAACCACTGCAAGATAATAACGAAATTACTGCTGTAAACTCAAACTATTTGTTTTAGACTTGTCTATTGATAAACCTAATGATTTAAAGAAATGGCTTCAGAATCACGAAGCTCCTCCATTAATAGTTTTTGACGCTTTAGTTAGGACGTACCAAGTTCGTCGAACTCAAATTCTTCGATGCAAAACTGGGGAGTTCCAAGATATTTTCAAAGAGTGGCCAAGGCTTATTGATGTTCTAAAAGCGGTTACGTGAATAATAGTATTTTAAAACATTATATCATATGCACCTAACTTTTTTCTTAAATTTTATGATTTTGAAATTTCAGATCCAGCAAGATTTTAGCCTAGCTCATCCCTTAGTGGCAGACATTTTAACTTCTAAGTGGACTAACGCAGCTGTCAAAATTGCAACCTATTTTGATACGAGTGGAAAAGAATTGTCAAGTTTAGGCATTTTAACTCTTGAAGCAGGTAATTATAATGTCTGTATGACTATAATAATAATAATAATTAATTTATTCATCGAGTCGATTTGGCGTCAGCCCATACAACAAGTATGACTATAATGCTGTATATTGTCGGTGAAGAATCATTTTGTCTCAAGTCCATACGATTCTAAAAATCATTTTGTGTTAAGTACGTTCAATTGGTAGCTGCTGTAGATCTACAAAAGTTTAAAAAGTTCAATATTATCTATTTGCATGTTATTTAAAAGTGCAAAATGGTTCATTTACATGTTTTGAAAAGTGCAAAATGTTCTATGTGCATGTTTTATCAAAATGCAAAATGGTTCATTTACATGTTTTTAAAAATTGCAAAATGTTCTATTTACACGTTTTTGCAAAGTGCAAAATGTTCTATTCGTATTTTTTTGAACAGCGCAAAATGTTCTGGAAACTAAATTTTTATTACGTCTTTTGCAGACAACCCCTAAGTGTTTTTCATGAGTATAACACAGTCAGCAACATCCCACCCCCACCTTATTCAAAGAACATCGTAGGAGCGACCTCGAAAGCAGCTACCAATTGAGTTGACTTGAGACAGAATGACTCTTCACCGACGATATGTTCTTATGTTCATACACTCTTTGGAAAACTTGTGTAGCCCATTATTATTTTTTTGTACTGCATTCCAGATCCTGAAATTTCCGCGTTCTTTATGCTAGCCTATCTTAAAATATCAAAAGTAAAAAAGATTACCCAAGTTGGCAGCGTGAAAGAATTTGTCGAAGTCGTTGACTTAAGTCTTAAAATTTTGCAAAACAGTTTTGGTAATATGTATAAACAATCAGATTAAGCAGTTCTAAATTGAGCTACATAAACGAACTATATTTTACTTTTGTATATAAAGGTTGACGTTGACGTTGATGCATAGGCAGTGCAACGGTCGGCAATTTCAGTTCATCCCAAGATCGTTTGTAAGGGCGATATTACTTCACTTGATCTCAAGGACTATTTTGTTATTTTCACAGGTCGTGTTCTAAAGACGGATACATTTCTTGCGGCAGTGGATTTGGCGTACAAATCATTTTATGTGTTTAATTATTCGTTTCCAAGTTCGTGCTTTGGCGTTTGGCAATTTCTGGATTACAATATTTTTGATATGAGTCAAAAGGTTACGCTGTCGCCAACTGTTTTGGAAATATTATCTTTTGAAAATTCCTAATTTTCGTTTGAGTTATTTATTAATAAATAATGAATAATCGACAGTGACATTAACTGCTTTTAGTAGTAAAAATTGAACACATTTACATACCTAATTTAGTCAAACGTGCATCCTTATTTAATAAACGGCTGCATCTATAATTTTATTCCATACGCAGTCATATTGTATAACTTGAAAACGTATTAAAATAAAACAGCATGAGCCTTAAATACGATGCCACATGCATCTTAAATGCGATGCCGCATGTATCCTAAATGCGATACCGCATGTGTCTTAAACGCAAATCCGCATGCATCTTAAATATGATTCCGCTTTGTCTTAAATTTGATGCCGCATGTGTCTTAAATTCAATTCCGCATGCGTCGTAAATTTAGTTATAAACCTGGTTTTAAATAAAGTAAATACGGCATTAACAGTTGTTAAAGCCCTATTGCATCCTTAAATTAATCCTTACCAGAATATGTTTACAAAAACAATCCGTTCAGCATTAATTTACTGTCACGATAGGCATAAAATCAGTACAGAGTTCTGAGAGTGTACACTCTAGATAATTTACTTAATTTTTGTCGGAATAAATTACAAACAATACCAAATTGAATTAATGTGGAAAATTCTACGCCATATTTAGAATGAAATGTTATACATTGCACGGACCAATGAAATTCATTCCTCAGCGGATTTAAGGTTATCTGTGTGCGAAATACAACTTGAGCGGCGGTTGCATTTGTTAAACACAGCCAATGCATTTAGTAACTAAAGTGGCAGTTGCTCCTACTCCTTAATGTGTTTTTTTGTTTCTCGGACTATGTTTGCTAATAGTTTGTTTGTTAACTATTTTCATAGTTTGCTAACTTATTAGAGCTTCATTAATTATGAAATCCACCTTAGCCATACTCATTACAGTGCCAGAAACTCTGACACTATAATAATGACACTATATAATAATATAAGGACTATGTTTGCTAATAGTTTGTTTGTTAACTATTTTCATAGTTTGCTAACTTATAAGAGCTTCATTAATTATGAAATCCACCTTAGCCATACTCATTACAGTGCCAGAAACTCTGGGAAAAGAGAAGCTTGAGGGTAACTTCAAAGGCAAGTAAGTCATTTTAACATATGTGTACTTATAATATTGATGTTTTAGAACTGAACGTGACGGATGAAGTCTTTAAATTAATAACCGTTAGGTTCGAATTAGTCAACTGTTTTCGGCATTTAACCCTCTATTGATGACTGAATGTGAGTTGGATTATTGAAAGAATTCTACTGCGCTTTCACGTCTATCGTATTTGAAGACTCCGTAATCAACCTAAGCAAGAAAATTTTCTGCCTAAATTTCACTTCAGGTATGCCCCTAATTAAAATTATTCAAGTTTGGACTCATAGGAATCATTAAAGCCACATTTAAGACAATAAAAATTACAATTAGTATGGTATACGCTTGTTAATAATGGTTTGATTGTGTACTATTTCTTATCATCATGGAAAAGAGTAGCAAATACGCCAGTAACATGTACGTTAACCTGCCTAGAGTTAAACTATAATTACATGCCAATTTTGACTTTGGAAATCCTAAGGACCTTAATTAGTAACTAATGCTTTTTAATACTTTGGTTTAGTTCTCAACCGAATTCTTTCTGGTGTCAGTTTGGATCGGCTCACAGTAAGTTGTATGAAAAATGGCAAAATATTTTCTATGGTATATTAAAATCCTACATAAGTTCCTGAGTATGTACATGTGACAATTTTAATCATTACAGGTCAGTTATATTCTCTAAGCAGCGGATAATTGCTTCGCCTTTGGGATTTTGTTGATCGTGCAGTTTACAAATCAGTCTTGACAAGTGTACCTTTGACCACAGTGTTAAATCCTACTTGTAGTGATGAAGCAATTTTTGGGTTACAGCGTGTTAAATATAATATTCATGATCCAATATATTAACTACACTAATAAAAATACTCAGGCAATAATAAAATTGTTAATTGCATATTGAATACTGTAAGAAAAATATAAACGCAAGTAGAGCATTAATTTCATTCCAAAAATAAGCTTGATTTAAAAACGCTGTTAAGGTCCGAACTGGGAACTTAATCGTAGTTAGTATGGGTGGCTTGGCTAGTGAAGGTATCTAATAAGTAATGTGACTGTGTGAATGAACGAACTTGTTGAGTACTGCGTACTCTGTCAGTGACAGTATGTATGAGTGCTGTGTACTATAACCGTGGTCGGCTTCTGGCGCAGGTGAGGATACTGCAAAATGTCACCATTGGGGAAGTGATAACCATTAGGGCAAACCCTACTACACATAAGCTTTGAGGATAAACATTTAATAATGTGAGTTTTGCTGTTGCATTTAAAAGGTAGCAAATCATTCCGAGGATCATAATTTGTAACCTTTAGGTTTATAGAACGTTGACTAATATCTTTCGTGAGCCGGTTTCAGTTTTTAAATGAGATAAAGTTTATTAATACAAAGTACTGTTCACTGGTATACACAGCACTAAACACAGTAAGAAGCGACTTAGCAAGTCCTTTTATGCAGCCGTTGTCGTCTGGTAAAAAGTTCTATACGCTGACAATAATTTTTGTGCATCGACTTTGTCCTTTTTAGTCTCAATTATGTCTAACTGCTGATAAAGTTTGTTAAATTTAGACGTATGAGATTTGTGTCCATGTCTTTTATTCGGTTTGAAATTGCATCTCTATTTAAAAAATGCTTAAAAAATAGATTTGCACACTTAAGCGATGTATATTTTACAAATTCGCCATCAGTTAACGCTTTTTCGGCTTTAGATACGCTATATGCAACTTAGATACTCGCAGCTAAAAGGTAGTTTACGTTATAAACATAAATTTCGAAAGAGTTTGACTGATTATTATATTTATCGAGGTTTGATTTTATGCACTCATTCAGAGCGATGAGTGTGAGCTTGGTAAGATTTTGTAGTTCGTAAAATGATTGTCCACTTTATTTACGGCAGGCAACGCTATTAAGACACACTAAACACATAGCTTTGCCGTTGTTTTCAATAATTGCATATTGAAACTTCCACTACTCCTGAAATGCGTCCTTTAACATAACTATATCTAATTACCTTTACAAATTTCATTCAGCCGGTACGCGTGGTAGTCAACTAGACATAAATATTTTCTGATTTCTTTAATAATTGCGTTAGATACAATTTGGCGCTTTTACCATAGGTTTGTTACAATACACGAAATGGAAAAACTGTGGTAAAATAAAGAAATAAAGATTTTATCACTCTAATATTGTTTGTGTTTACATGCTACGAATCAATAGGAATTCTGAGGAAATGAGAACTAAAACCTTTACGAAATAATATTTTTAAAATGTTTTGTTTAGAAAATATCATCAAATTGTATAATCTTCCGCGTGCAATTATTCAACTTTTTGCGTGCAAAGTTTTGCACGCGTGCAGTGGGTTGGTCATTCCTGCCGGTAGGACAAAGTTATCTATTCCAAAGGGCCTAGCCTATCCATAAGTAGGTAGTTGACTATTCTACATGAATATAGATATCTCTAAATTTCAAAGTTAAGGTACTGACCTTGAACTTGTCTATCTCTCCAAATATGTACTCTAAAACCTTATAATGTAAATACAAATCAAATAAGGCAGGCCAAAACTATGTGCGTAAATACGTAACTAATACTATTTCACAGCAGCAGGACTGTTTAGTCTCACAAGTACTATGGCGGATCTCAGTACAAAAAATATTTAATATTTATTTTATTCCGTTAAAAGTGTTTCGCAATTTTCACTATTTTTAGCTATAAATTTTGTACCAACACTCAAGTAAATTGAACACCTGTGACAAAGACTTTTAATATACCGAAACTGGTCGTCCCATTTATTACCTATACAAGAATGATTTTCAGTCGTATTTATTTTTCTTTAACTCATCAAAATGGTGGTTAGGAAGTCTGCTACTTATTAGCATATACTACTAATTAAATAGAAAAATATCATTATGGTTTAAAAGTGACAATATGCTTCAAAAATAGTAACTAAATTAATGAATAAAATTAAATAAAATGGAAAAACGACTACAAATAAAAACTAGGTATGCCACAGCTGGGGCTTCGATGTGGAATAAATATTTAAGTCTACCAAAAGTTTCTAAAACTAATTTAAACCATTTTGTAAATAATGACAATATCCTGGAAATCTGAGTCTCTTTTTATTTTTTAATTGTTTACAAACATAAATAAAATTTAAAAATTTTATATAACAATTAAGACACTGTCTTAGGTTGGTGCAATAAACTAAAAGTTTCAAATCCAATCAATAACAGAGTGATCAGTATTCCCTAGTACATACGAAATAAGGCTTGACTTTCTCGGCGCACGCTCAACCTTAGCTTGCTAGCCTGCCCTCCTGTAAACGGGGCCAACCATTGTCACGAAATTCGCTATTTTGGGAGTATATTTTGGCCCTACAGTGGCTAGCGTCCAGAGCCACCGCATGTCCTTTGACCCCTGTGGGCGTAGTTGGGTGTTTGTGCGGAAATAAAAAGATCAAAAGTAGTGACGTACAGATAGGGAATAAGCGTCCAGCTTAGTATCTGATGGGTCAGTGAATAAAATTCATAATATTCCTAAAATTGAAATTTTAATTTAACTTCCAAACATAAACTTTAACATACCTTTGTGAACTCAGCAACAATTTCGTGATCTCAGATTACTTATATTGTCCTTATTTAGAATAAACTTGTCTAAAGTAGCTAATAAATTTCTATTTCTAGAGCCGTTAGGGCGACCTGGTCCTCGCTTAACTATATCGCTAAAACTAGGTTTCGGTTGTTAAAAATTTGTAACTATGTAAGGTTGATGGCGCTGTGGTGCGGTAAATGTCTGTTGGTATGTCGCGGTTGTAGGTTGTTGAGGTGTTAGTATAGGCATGGTAGTAGGTGGGTCATATGTACATTGTGGTGGATTAAGCCTAGGCGGTTGAGTGATAGTCAAAGAGCACCGTTGGTTTTAGTGGTAGAGGAGTTAATATAGGGAGTCCCGGTTCAGCAGAAGAGGACGGGCTCTCTGCCATTGATATGTGGGGTGGTCTTTCCGTAGTAGCCCCCTTATCCATGGTTGTTAGTCTGTCCTCGTTGTCAACAAGTGGCAGTACTGGTCTCCTTGGTGTTATAATCTCTCCTTGCCTCACGTAATACAGTCGAAGTCTCTTGGTGTTTACGTTGAAATGGACTAGCCTAGACTTATAGCCTATAGCGTCCTTCTAGTTTATAGTTATTTAGTCCAACATTCTCAACAATTATGTACGGACCTACAAAAATAGAAAGTAATTTTTTAGATGTGCCCTTTTTCTTTTTTTTTTTTGTTTTTTATTTCGTAGCAATACCAGATCTCCGACTTCAAATTTTTCCTCTCGTCTACTAGGATTAAACCTCTTAGCCTACTTTCATGTTCAATTGCTAATTTAGCCATCTCCCTTGCATCACGGCTATGCTGATGAAAGTCGATGATCTGCTCCTTTTGTAGAAACGGAAGTTTAGAGTCGATGAGAAGTCTTAGTCCCCATCCAAATAGAGCACAGAATGGTGTCTGGTCTGTAGTAGAGTGGATAGATGAGTTTAAAGCAAATGTTAAGGATAATACTGCCTGATCCAATTTTTTCTTATTTTTCATGGCGTATGACCTGATCATTTCCATCAGAACGACGTGTGTGGACTCAACCGCTCCATTGGTTCGGGCAATATAGGAACTTGAAGTTATGTGTGTGGTCCCTAAAATTTGGTTAAGTTTATAATTGTCTCGTTCACAAACGTTCCTAAATTATCAGATTGTAAATATTTAGGTATTCCAAATTTTGTAACAATCTCGTCAATGATGGATTTGGCAGTGGTTTTGGCCGTGCAGTTGGGTACTGTTTTGCAAATTAAAAATTTGGTAACGTAGTTCACGGCTGTTAGTATGTGTCGATTCTGGGACATTGAGGTGAAAATTAGGCCCGCAAAGTCAATCTGCACCCGTTCAAACGGCTAAGTGGGAATTTTAATGAACTGGAAAAGCCCCGCAGGTTTAATTCGGGGTGTCTTGTTGAATTGACATTGATGGCAATTCTTTATGTATTCCTTGATGTCATCTTTAATCTTTGGCTGAAATTTTCTCTGGTGTACTCTGTGCATAGTTTTCCTAATTCCAAGGCGGCCTCCAAGCTCCATTGTATGTTAATAGTGCAGAACCTGAGCCCGACCAGATTTAGGCATGACAGCAACAGAATGAGGTCCTCGTGGGTCTGAACACTTAAAAAATAAAATTCCATCATTTAGAATTTAATTATTAAAATTTGTTAGGCCATTTTCTAGTCTATGAATGATAGTTGCTAGCTCGAAGTCTTCTCGTTGTTTTTGCATGAAATTTTTATCTTCCTCAGACATTGGGTTAGTTGTGAGGTTCCATATGAAAAGATCTTTGTTAGATACAGCTGCTCGAGATAGCAGGTCTTGGAGAAAATTAAGCTTCCCTGCTAAATGGCTCCGATTTGTTATGTTGAATTCGGCAAAGACCATTGCCTGGCAAAACAGCTTAGGTGTCATAGGTTTTCTCTTTGATGTGAGCAATGATGGAAATGTGCTGTTGTCCGTCTGTATGAAAAAGGAAATTTATTTTAGAAAATGGGAAAATTTCTTGAAAGCCCATACAATCGCCTCCATTTCTGAAATAGGGACCTGATAATTCTTTATCTCTTTGGTCAGGGCTTTTGAAATACACGCCACAATTTTTTCCATCTGTTGTCCATTAGGTAGTACATGGGTTTGAAACATACAAGCTCCAAGTCCTCCGGTGGAGGCATCGGTCCTTAAAGTGGTGGGTACGGCTAGATCATAATGAGCTTGGATGGGTGCTGAAGTTAGGGCTACTTTTAGGTTTTTAAATGCTTCCTGACATTCAGTACTCCATACGTATTATCAGTATATAGATACATGTTACTATCGATTTTCCTGTCCCGTTCCTCACAAGCACCACTCAATCTATATTCCCTTTAAATCACTGTGTGCTTGTCTTTGATTTCTCATTATCCCTGTATTTGTCATAATCACTGTTTACTCATTCCCTGTATTTACACTTCCACGTTTGTCCAGTCTATGCAAATGTTATGCTATAATATTATCTTTCTAATATTTGCATTCTCAATATTTGTACAATTATTCCTTATATAAATATTGCCTTTCCAATTCCCGCTTTGAACTATAAAACTTCTCCCGCATTGAGCCATAACACCACTTTCTCCGTATGAGACCCACACACCTGTTCTCTCTCTTTTAATGACAAATCTGGTTAACCATAGTTCTTATGGACAATATGTTAATCTAATATATTATATGTCTTGTCCGTCGGCGCACACGTCGATTACATTTTCTCGCTCCTCATCCTCTTCCCTCCGAGCCCTATATAAACTCGACTCCTCTTTCAAATCGCCAGTGTGTCTGAGGCTTTGCTACTGGTATGAGTCATTGCCCTATCAGACTAGTCCGCCAATTTGGCCTGGACTTTCTACATCTACTTAATCTGTTGTTAGTAACAGTTACACTCACTATTCAAACTTTCAATTTAATAAACGCAAAATTATTTAAAAAGTATTTCTCTCGCTCCGAAAACTCTCGTTTTCGTCGCTTATTTATTCAGCTAAGTATAACAAGGCTACACCATTTATTCCTGGTGGGAGCAACACATTCATACACGTACGACGCCACTTACAGGGTGAAGGTGCTACCTTCACAGCTCCTGACGTCGACCCTTACAGTATGGTGTTTCTTTGACTAGTAAAGCGTGGAGTGGTTTTGAAATGCTAGCTAAGTTTGGTACAAAAGTTGTATAGAAGTTAATGCTTTCAAGAAACGAATGCAGTAATTTAATGGATTTAGGTGGTTTAATTTTTTGAATGGAGTTCACATATTCTAATATTGGTCTTCTGCCATTTTCATCAATAAAAAAACCTAATATTTCTATCTCCTAAAATCCGAGTTTACACTTAGAAGGTTTTAGGCGAAGGTTGTTGTCAGTCAGTCGCTAATGTACTTATGTTGAAATCTACGTCCTCACTTAGCGCAATAATATTTTCAATATAATAGAGCACTTCCTGGTATTGTAGGTTTTCTGATAGCTGGATCATCATTCGGCTGAAAAATCCGGGTGAATTTGACATTACAAACCCTAAATAAAGACATTAGTAGTGTCCGTGACGTGTGCTGAACGCTAAGAGTAAAATGGATTCGTCGTCCAGCATCACTTGGTTATAACCACGTTGTAAATCGAGTGCTGAGAATATTTTTATCCCTTTGAAACGGTAAATGATGTCGTTAAATAAAGGCAAAGTGAATATTTGGGATTTAGTTAAAGACTTGGGCTGCTGATAATTATTTATGTTTGGTACTGAACTGGAGTTTTTCGTACTTTTACTCAAAGTTGAAATTTTGTTCAACTTCACATTTTGTGAGTTGAAATACCCAAATTAATTAGTCATATTTAATGGCTTTCTAATATTTAAATTAGTTGACATTGATTAAGATGTCACAAATTTGTTAGTTATGTCTAAAGTAATATTAATTTAGTCATGATTATCCTCATTCCGTACATTCTATGTTAAACCTTTTCTTTGATCTGGCTCGGTCACTTATCAATATGTTAATTCTACATTCTTCACATTTTCTACTTTCCGACCAGTCAGCCTCATCCTTGAACTCATGTTCCTTGCTATATATTAGATTCTGCCTTCTAGTCCACGTGGACTAGAAGCTACATTTATACTTATTACAATTTACATGTATATTTCTGGAAACTTCGGACTTTGCCATGCAGTACGACCATGCCGGCTTCTTGAATATAATCAGATCAACTCAACCTCAAATCACCAGACTCAATCAAACCGTCTTGCTGATCAGACATACAAACTGATCTGCTTCAACCGTATCTTTTACCACGTCTATTTGTAAACTATACATTAAAATTACTCGCATCTTTTTATAGTTAAATAAATCCTAATTTATTATTTTTATAGAAGTTGTTAGTTTCTGCGTTCAGTCCACTGGAGGAATTATTATTTCCATCAGTCATCTACTGCATAAATCCAGATATTTTAAAAGCTACTACAATTCTCGTATTTAGTATTTTGCATCAATCTACTTTTACGGAATTTGAGACAACAGCTTTACGACGTATAGTCTCATATTTCCGCTTTTACATGTATTTGGGTTGGTGCAATAAACTAAAAATTTCAAATCCAATCAATAACAGAGTGATCAGTATTCCCTAGTACATACGAAATAGGGCTTGACTTTCTCGGCGCACGCTCAACCTTAGCTTGCTAGCCTGCCCCCCTGTAAACGGGGCCAACCATTGTCACGAAATTTGCTATTTTGGGAGTATATTTTGGCCCTACAGTGGCTAGCGTCCAGAGCCACCGCATGTCCTTTGACCCCTGTGGGCGTAGTTGGGTGTTTGTGCGGAAATAAAAAGATCAAAAGTAGTGACGTACAGATAGGGAATAAGCGTCCAGCTTAGTATCTGATGGGTCAGTGAATAAAATTCATAATATTCCTAAAATTGAAATTTTAATTTAACTTCCAAACATAAACTTTAACATACCTTTGTGAACTCAGCAACAATTTCGTGATCTCAGATTACTTATATTGTCCTTATTTAGAATAAACTTGTCTAAAGTAGCTAATAAATTTCTATTTCTAGAGCCGTTAGGGCGACCTGGTCCTCGCTTAACTATATCGCTAAAACTAGGTTTCGGTTGTTAAAAATTTGTAACTATGTTAGGTTGATGGCGCTGTGGTGCGGTAAATGTCTGTTGGTATGTCGCGGTTGTAGGTTGTTGAGGTGTAAGTATAGGCATGGTAGTAGGTGGGTCATATGTACATTGTGGTGGATTAAGCCTAGGCGGTTGAGTGATAGTCAAAGAGCACCGTTGGTTTTAGTGGTAGAGGAGTTAATATAGGGAGTCCCGGTTCAGCAGAAGAGGACGGGCTCTCTGCCATTGATATGTGGGGTGGTCTTTCCGTAGTAGCCCCCTTATCCATGGTTGTTAGTCTGTCCTCGTTGTCAACAAGTGGCAGTACTGGTCTCCTTGGTGTTATAATCTCTCCTTGCCTCACGTAATACAGTCGAAGTCTCTTGGTGTTTACGTTGAAATGGACTAGCCTAGACTTATAGCCTATAGCGTCCTTCCAGTTTATAGTTATTTAGTCCAACATTCTCAACAATTATGTACGGACCTACAAAAATAGAAAGTAATTTTTTAGATGTGCCCTTTTTCTTTTTTTTTTTTTTGTTTTTTATTTCGTAGCAATACCAGATCTCCGACTTCAAATTTTTCCTCTCGTCTACTAGGATTAAACCTCTTAGCCTACTTTCATGTTCAATTGCTAATTTAGCCATCTCCCTTGCATCACGGCTATGCTGATGAAAGTCGATGATCTGCTCCTTCTGTAGAAACGGAAGTTTAGAGTCGATGAGAAGTCTTAGTCCCCATCCAAATAGAGCACAGAATGGTGTCTGGTCTGTAGTAGAGTGGATAGATGAGTTTAAAGCAAATGTTAAGGATAATACTGCCTGATCCAATTTTTTCTTATTTTTCATGGCGTATGACCTGATCATTTCCATCAGAACGACGTGTGTGGACTCAACCGCTCCATTGGTTCGGGCAATATAGGAACTTGAAGTTATGTGTGTGGTCCCTAAAATTTGGTTAAGTTTATAATTGTCTCGTTCACAAACGTTCCTAAATTATCAGATTGTAAATATTTAGGTATTCCAAATTTTGTAACAATCTCGTCAATGATGAATTTGGCAGTGGTTTTGGCCGTGCAGTTGGGTACTGTTTTGCAAATTAAAAATTTGGTAACGTAGTTCACGGCTGTTAGTATGTGTCGATTCTGGGACATTGAGGTGAAAATTAGGCCCGCAAAGTCAATCTGCACCCGTTCAAACGGCTAAGTGGGAATTTTAATGAACTGGAAAAGCCCCGCAGGTTTAATTCGGGGTGTCTTGTTGAATTGACATTGATGGCAATTCTTTATGTATTCCTTGATGTCATCTTTAATCTTTGGCTGAAATTTTCTCTGGTGTACTCTGTGCATAGTTTTCCTAATTCCAAGGCGGCCTCCAAGCTCCATTGTATGTTAATAGTGCAGAACCTGAGCCCGACCAGATTTAGGCATGACAGCAACAGAATGAGGTCCTCGTGGGTCTGAACACTTAAAAAATAAAATTCCATCATTTAGAATTTAATTATTAAAATTTGTTAGGCCATTTTCTAGTCTATGAATGATAGTTGCTAGCTCGAAGTCTTCTCGTTGTTTTTGCATGAAATTTTTATCTTCCTCAGACATTGGGTTAGTTGTGAGGTTCCATATGAAAAGATCTTTGTTAGATACAGCTGCTCGAGATAGCAGGTCTTGGAGAAAATTAAGCTTCCCTGCTAAATGGCTCCGATTTGTTATGTTGAATTCGTCAAAGAGCCTGGCAAAACAGCTTAGGTGTCATAGGTTTTCTCTTTGATGTGAGCAATGATGGAAATGTGCTGTTGTCCGTCTGTATGAAAAAGGAAATTTATTTTAGAAAATGGGAAAATTTCTTGAAAGCCCATACAATCGCCTCCATTTCTGAAATAGGGACCTGATAATTCTTTATCTCTTTAGTCAGGGCTTTTGAAATACACGCCACAATTTTTTCCATCTGTTGTCCATTAGGTAGTACATGGGTTTGAAACATACAAGCTCCAAGTCCTCCGGTGGAGGCATCGGTCCTTAAAGTGGTGGGTACGGCTAGATCATAATGAGCTTGGATGGGTGCTGAAGTTAGGGCTACTTTTAGGTTTTTAAATGCTTCCTGACATTCAGTACTCCATACGTATTATCAGTATATAGATACATGTTACTATCGATTTTCCTGTCCCGTTCCTCACAAGCACCACTCAATCTATATTCCCTTTAAATCACTGTGTGCTTGTCTTTGATTTCTCATTATCCCTGTATTTGTCATAATCACTGTTTACTCATTCCCTGTATTTACACTTCCACGTTTGTCCAGTCTATGCAAATGTTATGCTATAATATTATCTTTCTAATATTTGCATTCTCAATATTTGTACAATTATTCCTTATATAAATATTGCCTTTCCAATTCCCGCTTTGAACTATAAAACTTCTCCCGCATTGAGCCATAACACCACTTTCTCCGTATGAGACCCACACACCTGTTCTCTCTCTTTTAATGACAAATCTGGTTAACCATAGTTCTTATGGACAATATGTTAATCTAATATATTATATGTCTTGTCCGTCGGCGCACACGTCGATTACATTTTCTCGCTCCTCATCCTCTTCCCTCCGAGCCCTATATAAACTCGACTCCTCTTTCAAATCGCCAGTGTGTCTGAGGCTTTGCTACTGGTATGAGTCATTGCCCTATCAGAATAGTCCGCCAATTTGGCCTGGACTTTCTACATCTACTTAATCTGTTGTTAGTAACAGTTACACTCACTATTCAAACTTTCAATTTAATAAACGCAAAATTATTTAAAAAGTATTTCTCTCGCTCCGAAAACTCTCGTTTTCGTCGCTTATTTATTCAGCTAAGTATAACAAGGCTACACCATTTATTCCTGGTGGGAGCAACACATTCATACACGTACGACGCCACTTACAGGGTGAAGGTGCTACCTTCACAGCTCCTGACGTCGACCCTTACAGTATGGTGTTTCTTTGACTAGTAAAGCGTGGAGTGGTTTTGAAATGCTAGCTAAGTTTGGTACAAAAGTTGTATAGAAGTTAATGCTTTCAAGAAACGAATGCAGTAATTTAATGGATTTAGGTGGTTTAATTTTTTGAATGGAGTTCACATATTCTAATATTGGTCTTCTGCCATTTTCATTAATAAAAAAACCTAATATTTCTATCTCCTAAAATTGGAGTTTACACTTAGAAGGTTTTAGGCGAAGGTTGTTGTCAGTCAGTCGCTAATGTACTTATGTTGAAATCTACGTCCTCACTTAGCGCAATAATATTTTCAATATAATAGAGCACTTCCTAGTATTGTAGGTTTCCTGATAGCTGGATCATCATTCGGCTGAAAAATCCGGGTGAATTTGACATTACAAACCCTAAATAAAGACATTAGTAGTGTCCGTGACGTGTGCTGAACGCTGAGAGTAAAATGGATTCGTCGTCCAGCATCACTTGGTTATAACCACGTTGTAAATCGAGTGCTGAGAATATTTTTATCCCTTTGAAACGGTAAATGATGTCGTTAAATAAAGGCAAAGTGAATATTTGGGATTTAGTTAAAGACTTTAGCTGCTGATAATTATTTATGTTTGGTACTGAACTGAAGTATTTCGTACTTTTACTCAAAGTTGAAATTTTGTTCAACTTCACATTTTGTGAGTTGAAATACCCAAATTAATTAGTCATATTTAATGGCTTTCTAATATTTAAATTAGTTGACATTGATTAAGATGTCACAAATTTGTTAGTTATGTGTAAAGTTATATTAATTTAGTCATGATTATCCTCATTCCGTACATTCTATGTTAAACCTTTTCTTTGATCTGGCTCGGTCACTTATCAATATGTTAATTCTACATTCTTCACATTTTCTACTTTCCGACCAGTCAGCCTCATCCTTGAACTCATGTTCCTTGCTATATATTAGATTCTGCCTTCTAGTCCACGTGGACTAGAAGCTACATTTATACTTATTACAATTTACATGTATATTTCTGGAAACTTCGGACTTTGCCATGCAGTACGACCATGCCGGCTTCTTGAATATAATCAGATCAACTCAACCTCAAATCACCAGACTCAATCAAACCGTCTTGCTGATCAGACATACAAACTGATCTGCTTCAACCGTATCTTTTACCACGTCTATTTGTAAACTATACATTAAAATTACTCGCATCTTTTTATAGTTAAATAAATCCTAATTTATTATTTTTATAGAAGTTGTTAGTTTCTGCGTTCAGTCCACTGGAGGAATTATTATTTCCATCAGTCATCTACTGCATAAATCCAGATATTTTAAAAGCTACTACAATTCTCGTATTTAGTATTTTGCATCAATCTACTTTTACGGAATTTGAGACAACAGCTTTACGACGTATAGTCTCATATTTCCGCTTTTACATGTATTTGGGTTGGCCACTAAACAATTTACGACTCTAAACTGGAACGATTTGGCCTAGTTGTCCGCGTCAGTGGTATAAATGTTGATCTTCTTGGTTTGAGTTATTGTGTGGTGGGGCAGATGACTGATTTCTGTTGGTATTTTGATTTGCAATAGCATAAGAATGAACAAAGTTAGGAATAAAATTCCGTCCTCTATAGTTGAAATTGTTTTGGTTGTTGTTTCCGCTCTGGCTTCGGTTTTAATTAAAGTTTAAATTTCCTTGATAAAATTGTTGGTTTTGATACTGCGTTCTTTAGGAATTGTTTTGGTTGTGGGTTCCTGTTGCCAACTGATTTTTTTGTTGATTTTGTGGGCATCGCCTTGGCCCATGTTCTAATTGATGACATATGTGACAACTTATTTTGCTCCAATCAATAGGCAGACGTTTTGATGAACTTAAAGCTCCCCGTTGATTGCACTGGGTGGGGTTACGTTGACGTGTTAGCTGATGTGTCGTCAATTTGTTGACTTCGGCTGTCAACGCAGCAATGGTCTGTTTAAATGCTTTAATGTTGAGATCTGACGTCACGGTTGCAACTTCTTGTTTTATGCTCACCCTGCGTGGTTCATATTGATCGGTTGCGTCATAACGTATTAGTAATGCCCTCAATTCCGCAATCAAAGTAGGTTGAACTTGTACTCGTATGAATTCCCTAACTTTCTCACGCAAATTAGTTTCAATCACCTGTAATAATTGTGGTACAGTTACGGCAGCCCAATTTTCTCCAAAAACATTCTCAAGTCGTAATAAAAATGCATTTGATGTTTCTGTGCACTACTACTTCTGATTTAATAGCTCAATGAATGACACAGCTGGGTCTCTGACGGTTGGACAGACGGTTAATAAAGCTATGAATATATTGCTAAAGTTGTCGCATTGTCGTAAATAGTTCCTTTGTTCAAGCTTAGCCAATCTTTTACAGCTATTGTGGTAATTGCTATTTTTAAAAGTTGCTTACTGGGAGTTAAGGTCATTCCTGTCGTGGCTATGTAACTAGTATATTCATTTCCACGTCAAACTCTGAAAGAAGTAGTAGTGCGTGTGTTCTGTTGGATAGAAAAAAATTAGTTTCTTTCTGTTTTTGTATGTTTGTGTTTTGTGGGAGGAACCGGTGGAAGGATGGCGAACTTGCCGGAGTATTAGGATACGGGTAATCCGGTTTTCAGTGTCTGGCAATCATTCCGAGAGCCGAAATTCTTCTAGGAACGGGGGTGATATTTTTTATTTTTTTTATTTATTAAATATTTGTGGTTGGGAAGGTGGAAAAGTTTTTTTGTGTAGAATGTACTGCGGAGTTGTAATTTTGCCTGTCGCCAGTGCTCCTATCGAGATTTTTTTCTACTTTTTAGTTCAGGAATTATTAGATAGATGGCGTCGTAGAGCTAAGACTGACATTGTTACCAATTTTGTCGTGTTTAGTAGAATGGTATTCAGCAGGCGTGAATTAGTATTTTTAATTATTTCTCACTCCTGCTGGATATGGTTTGTTTGTTTTTGTTACAGTGGAACTAAGTACGCAATAATTGTGTGTTATTGGTGCTGGCCAATGTTTCAAAATATGGATTGGATGCACGCATATGGTAGGGGCATATGGGCATTGACATGTGTTGAGTATGTTGCTAAGTATTATTGTATTGGCCCCCCTTATGTATTACCTACGTATAAGGGGGTGATACAGTTGTATTGGCTAAGGTATTGCTATGCATGGTTATTTTGGGTACGGGCCGTTGATAGGCACGTAAGGTGGGGAAGAATGGCAAGGGTACGGTTTGGTTTGAGAATGTAGGCGGATAGGGTGCTGCGGGTGGTGGTGCTAGTAGGGGATGACTTTTAATATCGAGTTGGGTCAACAGCTGGGTGGGGTCTCTTCTGTTGCCTTGTCCACTATTGACCTGACCCAAATTATTATCCACCACTCCAAAGCTAGGGCTATGAGCTTATGTGGTCTTCGTGATGGAGTGGTGCGACACGAACATCGCCTAAATGCTGCCGCCGCCCGTAATCGCCCGGTTTGCTCGCATATCTGTCTCATTCAAGAACCGTACTGTTATAAAGGAGCTGTGAGGGGTTAAGGTAAGGCTGATAAACTCTTTGTTTCTGACTTGCATGCTACGCCGCGTGCATGTGTTTTCATTTCAAAGAATGTGAGAGCACATTTGCTGATAGAGTTTACGAGCAGAGATATAGTCTCTGTTGTCACGTGGTGGGGTAAGGGTCCGATGGTCTTCGCCTCTGTGTATATGCCTAGTGAAGCAACTGATCACCCTGGGGATTTTGAGCGCAAGCTGGTTGACTATTGCCAAGTCAATAAGCTGCCTCTTATCATGGGTGCAGATGCTAATGCACATAACCTGGTATGGGGCAGCACCGACACTAAACGCAGAGGTGAGGTACTGTTTGATTACATTATGTCCACTGATCTTTCGGTAGTGAATCAAGGTAGTGCTCCTACGTTTGTTGTTGCTAACAGGAGTGAGGTAATTGACATCACACTGGCAAACAGATTAGCTGAGGCATGGGTTGATGGATGGGCTGTGTCAGATAAAGAGTCGGAGTCTGACCATAGGTACATTCGTTTCCTTGTCTCGGCTGGCTTGCCAGTGGCTGTTTGTAGTAAAAACATTAGGAAAGTGGAATGGAGCAGATACTCTGCTTGTTTGAGGGAGAAAGTTCACATGGTACCCAATGGGCAACTGTACAGCGTTGATGACGTTGATGCTCAGGCGGCTGCCATTAAAAAGGCGATGATGAACTCTCTTGATGAGGTATGCCCGCTTACGACATATAGACGAAGGGACAGGGTGGCGTCGTGGTGGACAAATGAGCTCACTGCTCTTTGAGTGGGTGTAACCACCCTCTTTAAGAGAGTGGGTCGTCACGGACGGGACCCTGTTATTTAGAGGGAGTATAAGGAAGCTCGCAATGTTTATTTGTCTGCTGTTTGATGTGCAAAACGTAGGTCATGGACCGACTTTTGTGGTGGTGTAAGTAAGTATAGAGATGCTGTAAAGTGTCTTAGGAGTCTTGAGGGCAATGTGATCAGGATACCGGGGTCAATTCATGATGCTGTGACGGATCGGTCTACGACGTCAATGAATGAGACTCTGGATGTCCTTCTTCGGCATCACTTTCCTGGGCTAGATAGTGGGGAGCGGCATAACATGGAGCATGGTATGTGCTCCCTGGAATTGCATGGATGCTCAGGGATCGTCACTGAGAGAAAGGTGCAGAATGCTGTTTGGAGTTTTAGTCCATACAAATCTGCGGGGGCTGATGGTATTCAACCTGTTCTATTGCAGAGGGGTTAACTGGTGATTTTGGGGCGGTTGGTTGCTCTCTATCAGGCTTGCCTGGCATTGGGCACGGTACCGCTGTGCTGGAGGGTGGCTAGGGTAGTATTTCTACCTAAGCCGGGTAGGGGGGACTACTGTGAGGCTTCTTCGTGGAGGCCCATACAGCTAGCTCCTGTTTTGTTGAAGGTCCTGGAAAGACTAGTGGATGGGCACATCAGGACACCTGAGCTGGAGAGCAGGCTCAGGCCCAATCATCAGTTTGCGTACTTGAGGGGTCTCTCCACAGATGCGGCTATTCGTAGAGTAGTTGCGTATGTGAAGAGGGCCTTTGCGTCGGAACTGATGGTTCTAGGTGCCTTTGCTGACATTGAAAAGGCCTTTAGCAATGTGTTATTCAGTGCTATAACTTGAGCGGATAGGTTTGGTATTTGCTTTTTGTTGAAAAGGTGGATCGACTTTAGTTTTAGACATAGACGGGTGGTGTCTGAGATTAGTGGTTGTTCTAAGGAACGAAAGGTGGAAAGAGGGTGTCCGCAAGGTGGGGTAATTTCACCTCTCCTGTGTAACTTGGTGATGGATGGTCTTTTGACTAGGTTTAGGCAGAAGGCGTCGTCTACTCTGTCACAAGGGTATGCCGATGACACAGGGGTGCTTTCAAGCGGCAAGGTGCTCCGCACACTCACACATCGGGTCACTGATGGTCTAGATATTATCAGTGACTGGTGTGTGGAGGTGGGATTAAACCCTAATGCTAAGAAGACTGAGTTGATTCTGTTCACAAGGAACACCAGGCTCTCTCCTAATTCTGTGAGGTACAGGGGAGTGAGCCTGGAGATCCGGCGAACAGTTAGGTACTTGGGCGTTGTACTGGACAAGCACTTGACCTGGATGCCAGACTGCAAGTCAGTGGTGAGTAGGTCGCAGGTGACCTTGGCCAGATGCAAACGCATGGTTGAAAGGAAATGGGGTCTATCTCCCACCGTGGCTAGATAGACTTATACTGCCCTTGTCCGTCCAGTGATAGAGTATGGGGTTGTGGATTGGGCTCCTGCACTGGAGAAAAGCTCGTATGTTAGTTTGTTGGGTAGGGTACAGCATCAAGCGTGCCTTATGATTACGGGTGGGCTTCGATCGACGCCTAGGGCGGCGATGGAGTGTCTTATTGGCCTCACGCCTCTAGACATCTGTCTAAAGGCGGTGGCTGTTAGGTCTATGCATAGGCTGAAAACGAGAGATTTGTGGACAAAAAATCCTTGGTTTTGGGGCTCATCGAGCCATACTGTGATTTGTGAGAGGTGGGGCTCCTTTGTCCCCATTCTTCAGATGCCAGTACGCTGGATGTATAAGAGCCTGGAGAATCGGAGGTTCACTGTTGAACTTGGGTCGCGGGTGGATTGGGCTGGTGATCTATCTCTTCTGGGGGGTGGAGTGGTTTGCTTCACTGATGGCTCACGTGATGGTGATAATGCTGGCTGTGGAGTTGTGATTGAGGACAGAAGCCAGGGAGTAACTCTTATGGCTTCGTCTGTGTATCTTGGTGTTGATGCTTCTGTATTCCAGTGTGAGATCCTTGGTATCTCCTTGGCGGCCCATTGGCTGCTGGAGAATGGCACTGAAGATCTCCCGGTTAGAGTATTCAGTGATAGTCAGAGCTCTTTGCGAGCACTGTCCAGGCCTTACACTGTCTCAAGTGTCGTGTGGGAATGTCACACTAACCTCAACAGGCTCGCTGAGAGAGGTTGTGAGGTTGTGTTAGTATGGATCCCTGCTCACTTGGGGTTCAGGGGTAATGAGAAGGTGGATAGGCTGGCGAAGGCTTCGTATGATGGGAGTTGCGGTAGGCAGTTTGGTCCAAGACCAATTGTTCCAGTTCCACTCTTCGCTGTTCACTGCGCAATTGCGCAATGGGCTAGACGTGAGCATGAAAGACAATGGACTGGACTACGCAACTGTAGGCAGGCCAAGCTCTGGATATCGGCACCACTTTACGGCAATGCGTCGTTGGTGCGTTATCCCAGAGATCAATTAATATGGTTGATTAGGCTAGTGACGGGGCATGGGGCTTGGGGAGCTCACGGTTGGAGGATTGGAGTGTTGGACTTCCCTACGTGCGTGCACTGTGGGGAGAACGATGATACACCAATTCACTATTTGACTGTGTGCCCAGCCTTTGTACTTGTGAGAAACCTCTATCTTGGGGGGTGTCTTATATTATTGGATATGTTGCGTCAGGCGTCGGTGGCTCAGTTAGTGGCGTTTTCGCGCTCTACTGGCAGGCTTGCGATTTGATCTTGTTTTTTTTTCTCTTTTCTTTTCTGCTATTTCTTTTTTTTAGGGGGAGTCTGCAATAGGCCATAATCATAAAGGCCTCGGCGGCGATGGTCTCTTTGGGACCGAACTCCTGTCATTTAATATTAAATAATAATATATTTAGTCTGAAACTCAGTAAACTTGCGGGTGTACAATACAAGTTTATTATACGTAGGCAAGGGTATGGTCGGTTTTTTGAACGCCATTTTTCTGACTCTTCTAGGAAATTTCTTCTTGTTTCTATTAAAAATTTGTCGTCAAATAGTCGAAAATGGACCTCTTCATCCTCTTGAAAATTACGATATAATTGTGCTAGTAAGTCTTGTTGTGCTTCTTGGGTTCTGGCCTTCTCTAGTTCAGGTGATAGGGCTAGTTTGACTTTGTTGGTTCTGGCAAAACCTAATTGAGGGAATAAATCCGCTTGCTTCCTCTTTTTTAGATTTTCAGAGTCGGAGTCTACTAACTTCTCTAGCTCGTTTGTTTAAGCTGTTATCTCTTCATCTAATGGATGCTCAGGACTAGCAATAAAATTTTTACGTACTGTATCTAAAACAAGCAAACCCTGGTCTGGTGATGACTCCTCTGAGTGTAAACCCCGTGGTGGTGGTTGGATAGGGTTAAAGTCCTCTTGGATAATAGAGGTTTCAACAAATTCCGGTGGAAGGTCTCCAGCTGATGTAAGGGTTGTGTCGGCTCCGGAGGAAAATGTGTCGTCTGAGCTGTCTTGCAAGTTGTTGTCTAAAGCTTTTATATTCTTGTCTAATTGTCTCTCAAATCGTCTTTGTATAATTAACTGGAGTATAAATAATTGGCTGTCGCGGAGTTGAGAGGTTGCAAAGTGTTGGTGTTGATGGAAGTTGATTTAAAGGAAGCCGTAGAAACGGGTATTGTTCGACGCATTCAGTTCTTAATATTGTCTCTTCACACACGTATTCACCAAATTTTAGATGTACGCATCTAATATAATATGAGTGACTGCAGCAGTGTTGTTGTATCGCATTTGCTAGTACCTGCGTTGACGGTTGTGGAGCACTATTGGGAGCCAAAAATTCACTTTTTTCTGTTTCTGAGTTCTTTGTTTGCGTTCTTTTACGAGCGATGTACATTTGCATTAAACTTTGAATGCATTTAAATATAGTTTTATTGTTTCTGTCCTTTTACTTAATTTATATTAATCAGTATGTTTCGTCAAAATGGCGCACTGAATCACTTAGGTGTTAATTTTTTATAGTTTTCTAGGTATTTTTTTAATTTATAATATCAGCGTTAGTTAGTTTAAAAATTATAGGTTTCGTTATTTTAACTTAAAAGCTAAAACCCGCACCTCCACTTGTGTTAAGGTCCTGACTGGGAACTTAATCGTAGTTACTATGGGTGGCTTGGCTAGTGAAGGTATCTAATAAGTAATGCGGATGACTGTGAATGAACGAACGAATGAGTGTAATGAGTGCAGTATGTAGTACACAGTGTAGCAAGTAAGTAGTTGGCAGTTAGTTTATTGTGTGGCTTGCTAGAGCAAGTAGAAGGTAGTAGTTCGTTCGATAGTTTCACTGCACTAGTTAGCTCAGTGGACAATTTCCACTGAGGCTAACTATTGTTTACACTTTTATCGCTGAGCGCTACTCATAACAATATTATACATTAATCTCCGGGTATGTATGTATGATACCTTGACAACGCAAAGAAGCAATCCTAGCCCACCGTGGAATACAATACTGCTTCTACTAGCTGCATAACCATTCCATCTAGCATTAAAAATCATTCCGTTTAAAGTCATTTTAAAACCATAACGGATGCAAGTGTTTTCACTTGTGATAGTAGATAGTATCCCGCTCGATGAATAAGTATTCATTCAGATGTGGCATAAACTATTCCGAATGGAGTAGTTTTTTACACCATTCGGCAATATATTAAGTACAAATTATTTAGTGTGTAATATTCCATGGATTGGAACATGTAATATGTAATAGAATACGGCAGTCTCAATTTAGAATCAAACGAAGTAAATCCTCATCATTAAAATCAATAAGTTGAAACTCACAATTGGAAATTATCAATGAATAAAAGTATAAAAAAGTATTCTAAAATAAGAACACTTTATTAACATCATAGATACCGACGACTAGCTCTAATATTTTAGGGTTGGATCTGGCATATGCGAGGGAAAAAGATGAAAGGCTGGCCGAGACATGCCTGGGTCGAGACTCACCAAAGTTCACCCTTTAAACGATATTTGCGGTGATTATGTGACATTATTGAATGACTTTTTGATGTTTTTGAACGAATAATTCCTAGATATGTAGCTAATCAAATATTGTTTTTTCTTTCATGGATTTGATGCTCCATTTGGCTGGAACAGATTATGGAAATTTTGTGGCAAATGAGCTAAGCCCAATATCTGTGTCCACCTTAGACAATAGATTCAGAAAAAAAGTGGTAGCTGAATTTGCTCCCCAAGTGTCACGCTCTTAGATCTTTCGATCTGATGGAAGCTATTCATATCGCAACTACTCCCGCAGAACTGTACAATACAGTTCTAGTCGACACTACTGAACAGCGATATGATTACATCATCGCATTCGTACAGCAGAAAATAATAAATTATTATCACTCACTATTTACACACTGTATAATGTAAAACAAAATTCCACATTTTTAATTTATGTCATTCTTTCCTTATGACAATTATGTTTTGACGCAAAGGAAGCACTAAATAGTATTCAATTATATTCCTACGGATTCTTACAGTGATGCCGTAGAACCGAATGTCCTACATTCTATTCTGGATTTATTTTCCTTATATTTAATTCCTTGCCTTTCTTTTACTGCCGCACCTCATAATATAATTCCATTTTCCTCTCCAAATTCTATCACACAACGAATATTGGCAAATGATATATTATGTCGAACTCAGAATAAAACACTAACACTTGAACGCAATAATTCGGTCTGAAACATCTAGCCAAATTTATTCTCCACACTCAAATTCAAACTTTTATTTCTACATCATAAAAGTATACAGTAAATTGACAACTTACTTACTCTATACTATCGTGACATTAAATCAGCGTATTTCATTTCAAAGAAAGTGAGATAACATTCTATTTAGCTCCCCGACAAATCTTACCCGGGTCTTTCTCGATTACACCGCCAGTGAATCATTCTATTTGGTTTCCTGAAAATCGAAACCGGGTCACTACTCAATTTTACAGTACAAGCCCACTAATAGCATTTTTTACCTAATATTTGCATTTTTTGGCCCTCCGCGTTTGTGAAGTTTCTTTTGCTACTTTCATCGTATTTCTACAAAAAGTGATTTTTGTGTGTGGGAGCTGCTGTGTTTCAAGTGTTCACCTACGTTAAACAATCTTTTCAGTGAAACTGAGGACAGATACATCAAATCAGTGCACTTAAAAACAGTTTAAAAATACGTTTAAAAAACAATTACAAATTTAAATGTACGTAGCAGTAGTGTATTTCATCTAAGTTTTTTACACTCATAACGAACCTTACTCTGTGCGTGTGCGAGAGATCTACATTCTACATCTGTGAGTTCCTGGAACGAGTAGAAAACAACGAAGATTAAGCAGCCAGAGAGAGGGCCGATTGAGCAAATTTCCATTTTGGCGTGAAAATCTGAAGCGGAACTCTTATGAAAATACCTTCTGGCCCATTCCATAAGGAAAAAAGTCACAGCCCATCCCTTGAGGAAGCAGAGGGACAATTTTTTCTGGACTAATGTAAGGACAACCAAAGGGGAATTACTATTGAACGAGATTGTGTCTTGGACTCGGACGCGAAACCAGGTTATAGCTTAAATTTCAGTACCAACTAAAAACGGTATGTACAATTTCTAGACAACCTACATCTTTCATTTGCATTGCGTACGGCCATATGTGATTGCATTAATTGAAAATACCTAGAATTGTTTGCGAATTTCAATAATTTCCTATCCTAAATAATTTATGTTCTCATCCAACCGAGGCATATAGACATTAACCGAGCCACTGGTAGGGTAATTATTTATGAAGGTACTCAATCCAGATACATCCTTTTGCACCCGTTGACATTTCTTTCTCTATGTACTAAAGTACATCGTTATATCTTTATTTAAGAAATTGCGCATAGGTAGGACATATATGATATAAAAGTAATTAATAATAGATAGGTATACATACAATTTATGATAAAAAAGGACAAGTTTTCAAGATTAGGCATATCTAATGATCACATAGACAAATCATTAAACATTGTCCTCTCGCTACAGCATACAGTCAGGCTGAGTCTATACAAGATATATCTTTATGCATAAGGTAATAAAGCAAAATAAATCATAACGCAAGTCTATACAAAAGACAAACCTGCTACAACGGTTATTCAAAACAGAGAATATATGAAAGCCTATTGGCAGCCAGGTCGTTACAGAGGCCAACCTTAAACAAAGGTGAACGTAAGCTAATTAGTAATTAAGTACAGAAAAACTAGAACTTTACAAAGATAGGCTACACTTCATACAATAGTGTAGGCTCATAAATTAATTAGACAGTTATTAATTAAGTGAAGTGGTAAAAAAGCCTTCTCAATTGCTACATCATTGAGTACTTAAGGATACAGATAGCCACAACTAGTTTTGCATTGGTGACACAACTGACATACATTCATTAGGAACAATATAAATCATGTATTATGTTACCAGGAAGTAACCCAATTCTTAGAAGCCTAAGAAGTAATACTGATAAAACAGGAGAACGGTCTCCAGCAGTACTACAAAATCCACTAGAATACAAAGCCAGAGGCACTCGAAGAGATATAGTTCCATCTGGACCTGGGGGATTAGAGCTATACTCACATAGCCCTGAAAAGGCTACAGTACCAATGCAAGCAGCTATTAGTCTACAAAGCACTGCATTACCCTCTACTAGTAGTCGACGACGATTATCGTCAGTTATTACTATTACTGAAGTAGAACGAGATTAGCTAAACGTAAATTTGAAGAAGTCGTAAAAGAGGTTAATAATAGATATCAAGTTCCGTTTGATATTGTACAATACTTGGGACGACTCAAAGAACATCAAATTTACAAAGCCTATACAGCTCAAGTCCCATTTACGAATAATCCAATTTCGTATGGTTATACTTACTTGTATTTTCGATCAATGTTTCTAGAGCAGGTGACTGACTTAAATATATCTTCATTTGAGGAGATTATAAAGTCACTTGAGTCAGCTGCCAACCCTTCAATACATACAGTAGACACTCCATTATTGCCTACTGCTCAAACTTCCAAACAAAAGGAAACTCCAACAAAGGGTGTTACGTATTTCTCTGCTAGTAAATACGCAGTTCAAGAAATACCCACATTTAAGGATTTACAGCAAAAGCAAGTAGATCCTACCCCTGTAACTGAGGAGAAAGTGGACGAGACATTTCACTCAGTTCATAATTCATCAGAAAGTATAGCTGAGACTCAAAACACTACTCCAGTTCCTTCTGAACCAGCAAGCAGCGATAGTTCAGACGAAGGGGAAGGAAGTACTCATAATTCCAGAGGCTCATCACAAAAAAGAGAGTCTGGAAATTCTAAAAACGAGGTAAACTATATTCCTACACCAACACAGAGTGACGAGGAAGAAGAACCTCCACCACCCCCTGTACCTCCAGCGGGCGGAAGCGAAAAAGGCGGCGGCCCTCCAATTAATATGGCAGCATTACATGTGCAAAGGCATAATGCGCTCATAGATCGCATTTGCAATATTCAAATAAAATTGGATCCACACAATGGTCAGATTGTCGATTACCAAGCTAACACGACAACAGTAACAGCACCTGTTCTACTTACTACACATGTAGCAGAAATGCAAAATCAGGATTTGAGGCGTATAGCTCCTGAAATAGATGCCCAACGGTTAAGCTGTTATCAACATCATGTAAATGTTGAGGCCACTCTATCAGTTCAAGCAAGCCATAACCTTACTGATGCATTACGAACACATGAAATTTTGGATCAAGCTTACAACAAGGCGAGAGAACAATTAAGTGTGGTTTATTGAAGCCATAAACATTGTTAGGACTGAAACAAAAATAAAGACTCCAAAACTGAGCTTACCTACATTTAACGGTAGCTACAGTTTGTGGCCCACTTTCAAATCTCAATTTACTTCACTTGTCATTCAACCCACGCAATTTGCTCCGGTTGACAAGCTCAGATTACTACAAGATGCTCTCAAGCACAGTCAAGCTATGAAAAACTTAGAAGATTTGGAAATTTCAAATGAAAACTGCCCAATCGCTTGGCAAAGACTTGAAAACCGGTACCACAGCCCTAGACAGTCTGCTACCGCATCACTCAAACTAATGGCTTAACGAGAACCAATGAAGATGCAATCAGTCAGTGGGATCTTTCGATTGATTATTATCGCAAGAACTATTCAAGCCCAACTACTACAGCTCGACTTAGGTAACGTTACACTTGATGAAATTTAATTCAATGATTTCATTTTGTCGCAACTGGATTTCAGGACTATGGCAGAATTTAACGCATCCTTACCTGATGAAAAAGTTCCACATTTCAAATTTACTATTAGGAAATTGGAAGCAATGGCAAAGAATATTGGAACATCAAAGGAAATGCGTGAAAATAGTACATGTTCTGCCACAACTACAATTCACTCAAAAAGAGGCAATCATGAAAAAAGGGTTACAATCAATAACGTAGTTAAACGTGACTCATCAGGTGATTCAAACATAAGTACAGTGTCCCACAACTCAGAGCCAAGTCAAGGATCAGCCTCAAGCAAAGGCTCACCCAAAGCTCGAAAAAAGAAAAATAAAGTTGCTGTACTAGTAAGCCGAAAGAAGATTCGAAGCAACACGCCTAATAAACAGCGTTCAGCTTCATCAGATCTTTCGAGGGACAGTGGAAAGAAGTCCAATTCTCACAAGGAGACTCCACTTCCAACGTCTTACATATGCAAGGTGTGTGAAAAACATGGACATCCTCTCCATAACTGCCCAACAATACATAATTATACACTACAAGAAAGACATGATTGGGTTCGAGACAACAATAAATGCTACAACTGCCTTAGTGACTATCAAGTGAAGGAATGTAATTCCAAGCGGACTTGTTTTCATTGCAAAAATCGACACCATTCACTTCTACACAAATTTGTAGCACCTGTAAATACTGTGCAAACTCAGCACCTACAGACAAATTTGACACAAATTCAGCCTTCTCCAGTAAACAAAACCGTTGAAGTACTTCCAACGGCAGAAGTCGATGTCATCCACAATAGACAAAGAAAATCAGCTAGGGTCTTACTGGATACAGGTGCCGGTAGTAATTTCATTACGAAAAAATTAATGACTTACTTAGGACTACCTATAGCTACCTCTGATCAAAATTCATAGTAGCTGGAGGCAAGAATCTTCCATGTCGTGGTACAACTACACTTCAACCACAATCAAAATATGACAACAGCCGAACAATGGATGTTGAAGTCTACATTTTGGATTCAATTACTTCAAATATTCCCTGCTCACCAATCAAATCACAACAATGGGTACACCTGAAAGGAGTGCAACTTGCAGATACAAGGTTTTACAAACCAGGACCTATTGACATTTTATTGGGAGCTGCTACCGTTGACAAAATTTGGCAAGGTCAAAAAATCAGCGGAGCTCCTGGGACTCCCAGCGGGCATTCTACTACGTTGGGAATAGTAGTCATAGGTTGTACAACAGACACTTCAGGAGTAACAGGAACAGTAACTGTGAACACAATTACCCCTGAACCCTTTGACATGGAAAAATTCTGGATATTAGAAGAATTACCATTTGAGATAATTCTTACTGCTGCTGAGAAAGAATGCGAAGCACACTATCAAAAGCACACCATTCGTTTACCGTCAGGCAGATACCAAGTTCGATGGCCATTTATGCAAAATGAACCTCAACTGGGAGACTCCACTCGTTTAGCATTTCGAAGATGGCAGTCAGTTGAAAGAAAACTAATTCAAAATCCCAAACAATATGAAGCATACAACGCACAACTGGATGATTACCTAGCAAAGAATAAAATGGAATTGGTTCCTAAGAACGAAATAGGAAAGAAACCCTTCTACATTTTACCGCATCATCCAGTCATCAAAAAATCCAGCACAACTACGAAGTTGCGGATTGTGTTTGATGCTTCTGCAGACACAGAAAATAAACGTTCACTAAACAAAACTATGCACACTGGACCGGTTGTGCAATCCGAGATGTTTTATTTATTACTCGGATTCAGATTGAAGGATGATGCAATGTCAGCCGATCTGGAACAGATGTATCGACAAATCCGAATAGATCCTGACGAATGGAACTACAATCAAATCTTTTGGAGAAGGAGCCTGAACGAACCAGTGAAACTTTACCGCTTAAAAACCGTGAGTTTCGGCGTACGAGGGAGCCCTTACCTAGTTTGTCGTACAATCAACAGATTAGCTGATGACAGCGAAGAAAAGTATCCTTTCGCTGCCCCAGTCCTTAGGAAAAAATTATTCATGGATGACTTATTACATAGTTTCGAAAATCTTGACCAAGGATTACATTTACGAACAGAGTTGATGGCTCTATGCAAGGAAGGCGGATTCAATCTCAGGAAATGGAGTTCAAATTCAACCAAGCTTTTGGAACATTTACCTTCTGACTTCCGTGCTACTCAACTACCTCTGTCATTTGACAAGACAGACACAATCAAGACCTTAGGATTGATTTGGCACCCCAGTAGTGATCATTTCACTTTCAAGGTGTACCTGGACATGTCTAAAGTTCCGACAAAACGAACTATTCTCTCAGACATTTCAAAAATCTATGATCCTCTGGGCATGCTCAATCCAACAATAGTTCAAGCAAAGATCATTATGCAAAAAATTTGGACTCTTAAGCTGGATTGGGATGAGAAACTACCTGCAGATATTATTACATTATGGACTAACTATGTTAATAATTTACGTGCACTGCAACAACTCAAAATTCCTCGCTCTCTACAACATAGGGACATTTGAGACTTTCAAATACATGGATTTTCAGATGCATCCAAAAAGGCTTATGCAGCGGCAATCTATTTGAGAGGAAAGATTAACTCAAAAATCTTTTGCAACAAGATAGTTTCAAAATCACGTGTGGCTCCTATGAAAACAGTCACCATACCGAGACTCGAATTACTCGGTGCCGTCCTAATGATCAGATTACTTCATCATGTCAAACGAAGTTGGGAACTTATGAAAATACCTATGCATCTCTGGACAGACAGCACAGTTTGTCTTAACTGGATTAATTTTCCTGCAAGCCGATGGAAGCAGTTTGTAGGCAATCGTGTTCAAAAAATTCATAAATTATCTCAAGTTTCCGACTGGCATCATGTCGTGTCAGCTGATAACCCTGCTGACTGTGCCTCAAAAGGTGTCAATCCTGAAGAATTGAGTGCTCATTCACTCTGGTGGCACGGCCCAGCATGGCTGACAGCTGCCAACTATGAAATTCCAATTTTTAATCCTAACCCAAAGATGGATGATGAAGAAAAGAAGCAGACACCTGTCCTACTTATCGCTCAAGAGAATACGACTTCAATATTGGGTCGACTTACCTGTATTTTCTCGTGGAAAAAAGCAGTCAGAGTCACAGCGCTATTGTTGAGAATCAAGGCAAACCGCAGTTTTAAAGGCATCACAGCCACACTCCTGGGTCCCTTAGATCTCCACCTAGCTGAATCAACACTCGTATCATGGATTCAACACCACACCTATTCGTCAGAAATAGCTGACGTTAGCAACAACATACCACTTACTGACCGGAGTTTTAAGACATTATGTTTATTTGTAGACCCCCAAGGGATTCTACGTGTGGGACGACGGCTTGAAAACTCAAATCAGCCATTTGCAACAAAGCATCCAGCTGTTCTTCCTTGAAATCACCCACTGATACGAGCCATGATTCTCTACCATCACTACCGTCTCGCTCATGCCGGTAAACAAACAGTTCATACCTACATTCGTCAACAATATTGGATTCCAAATGCCACAGAGTACATTAAATCCGTGTTGGACAAATGCCTTCTATGCTTTCGACACCGAGCTAAAGCATCAACACAACTGATGGGTCAATTACGATCAGCCAGAATAACTGAAGCAAAACAACCAGAATAACTGCGCAGCCAGATATAAAGTCTGGATCGCACTTTTTTCTTGCTATGCTTCAAGAGCCGTACATCTGGAACTGGTGTCTGAAATGTCAAGTGAGAGATTTCTACTAGCGTTCCGAAAGTTCATCTCAAGACGAGGAAGACCCGCAGTAATGTACAGCGACAATGGCACTAACTTTGTTGGAGCGAGCAACACACTTATCAATAACTCCAGCACACTGAAGGCCATGCAAGAAGTCACAGAAAAGATACTTCCCGACTTATTAATGGAAACAATTGACTGGAAATTTAATCCACCAAGAGCTCCGCACATGGGAGGAGTTTGGGAATCCATAGTCAAATTGATCAAGGCATATCTTAATGAGATATTAACTCATGACACATATACATGGGAAGAATTCACCACAATTCTAGTCTTCATTGAAGCTATGGTCAATTCAAGACCCCTTTCTCCAGCATCCAATGATCCTACAGATTTGGAAATATTCACACCAGCACATTTCCTCATTGGAACTCTATTGACCACTATCCCTGAACCTGACCTCAGCCACATTAAACTGAACAGGTTAGATCGCTTTCAATTGATTCAGCGTAGAAACCAAGAACTCTGGAAACGCTGGAAAGAAGAATATGTCACTTCACTCCAACGCAGGTCAAAGTGGAACAAGTCAACTGACAACCTGAAAACTGGAGACATGGTTATCATTCTAGAGGACAATCAAACTCCAATGGAATGGAAAATTGGAAGAATCAAAAGCGTCAACACAGAAAAAGATGAACATGTACGAGTAGTCACACTAGAGACTGCAGGCGAATACAAGAAAGTCAAAGGGAAATTACAGAAATCAGTTAGGGAATTTACACGTCCTATAGCTAAAGTAGCTAAGCTACCAACAGAAGAGGAAGAGAGCCAGAAGCCGGACGAAGAGGACAAACCTCCGGACTTACAGTTGCCAATTAATCACACACAAAAAGTGAGAAAATTAACTTCTGGACAATGGATTCAATCAGTTTTGACGCTCTTTGCTCTAACTATTCAGACTAGTAAGAGTTCCTACATTCCAACAGTAACCCCAGAACTTGATGCACTAAATAATACTACAGAAATTCAGTACCATGATCAGAGTGAATCCCAACCACTTCTGATTGGCTGGATCGCTGTTGTCTGTGCTATTCTGGGAACAACTGGAAATCTATTCTCTCTATTTGCCATTAGCCGAGATCATATTCTTCGGAGAAATCGGACAACTTGGTTTATAATGAGTCTACACGCATCGGATCTGTTGACTAGCATTTTCTACTTACCAATCAAGGCAACCAAGTCATTCACACCTGACCAACTATATGGATCAGCATTGTGTCAACTGTATCCAATTATTCATTATGGAGACTCTGCTATTACTCTACTTACTATTATGAGTATTACAGTGAATCGCTACATAAGAGTTCTACATACACAAGTTTATGCAGCAATTTACTCAGCAAGGAACACAATTCTAATGATACTTGGAGCATGGACACTCGGATTTTCTATCATGCTTCTACCCTTCACCGAAGTATGGGGAAAGCTAGGAAGGAAAGCACTGAATGATATGACTTGTACAATCATACGAGATTCCAAGGGAAGATCACAAAAAGTGATACTACTGATTGTATTCGTGGCTATTCCAGTATTGACTATGATTTACTGTTATACGCAAATCTACCGATATGCTCGACATGCACATAAGGCATTGGGAAACAAAACTAAAAGGAATGGCGCACCTGGAAACTATACGAAAATTATTTCAGCAATCTTCGTCAGCTACCTAGTTTGCTATTTACCATTTGCGATCACCACAACCCTGGATGTACATAAGAGCGTACCATCAGTAGTCAAGTATTCAGTCTCACTATTGACGTGGATATCACCTTTCACTAATTTAATCATTTACGCTATCTTCAATCAACAAGTAAGACAAGCTTACGCACAATCACTCTGTATCAAACCAAAGAAACAGAAGGAACGTTCAGCAGCAAGTAAGTCTACAACATTGAAATGGAAATCTTTGGCAGCGATTGCTATGCTGTCAGGAACTTCAGTGACAGCAGAAGCTGTAACACAACTGGACTTTGAAGAAGAGTTTTCAGCATGCCAAATTCCCTGGACAACTCACCAGGAAATACCTCCATGTCATGACACTGTGAGCTGGTTACATGTACTTAAGACAGGTAACGTATGCTACAGACAAACGACATGCAGTGATGGAAAACAAGTGACATCTGATGCAAATGATTGTGAAATACCCACATCTCCTTGCGGTGAACTGACAGCACACAACGTGGATCACATTGAATGTCAAGAAGTAGAATTAGCAACAAAGACTAGCCTACTCTCAAAATCAGATCTGAAAAACACCCTATGTGCAGGCAGCGATTATACCATTAAAGGTTGTAACCACTTTGAAGAGGATATTGTTGATGTACCAGTTGCAATTCTTGATGGCAAACTCTACCCATTGACAACAATGCACCTTCAACAAGAAGCCTCTCTCAAGGTTTAAGCAACATACACATGTAATGGAACCTGCAACCCCAAGGATTGCACTCAACGACAATGCAAAGGAGATGAATTATTTTGTATCAACATAGGATGTACCAAGGAAAATCAAGCTCCATGTTATTGTGCTTATAACAATGCTACAACCCTGCTGCATAAAATTCAAACATCCAAAGGCTTCATATACCCAGAATGCTGGGGAATAATGAACATGCTAGTGAAGAAAATGGACCTAAGTCGCCACGACAAAGTAGCTAATATCCTCACTGTGAATTTACCTGCATGCCTAAAGGAGTTAAAATCAAGTCACCTGGCATTACACCGAAATATATCAAGGCTACAAAAAATCCTGGATTTGTTTCAGTCCTGCCTGACTCTACAACCACTGAACTACAACTAACAAACCACATAATAGCAGCCACTGGAAATATCACTTTGGAAATATGGATTCCAGATGTTGACACTCCAATTCACACTACACTGAACTGTCCCAGAATTCCAATCTGCAAGTTGATTACCTGTAGAATGTGTCTGGACATATGGGTGAATGTGACATGTTACTCAGTATTTCACTGGCTCGTCTTAATTTTACTTGGAGTATCTATTACAGCCCTCATAATAACTATCATGTACTTGACACAATTCATGATGACAGCATCGTGGTGGATCATGTGGCCCTGTCGTCAATTTATTCGTATTATACGTCGACGAAGAGCAAAACCGAGGATAACCCGGAAAACTTACCCAGGCAATCGCGATGAAGAAATTGGATTCCCACTATTGGACATTCAAACTTTACCGTACAGATCCACAACAACATCAAAGTCACGTACAAATTCGAGACCACGAAAAGGTTATTTAAATGGAGCTAACCTGTTAATTATCATGTTGATATTTATTCTAACTCCAGTCAAACGATGCTCAAACTTTGCAGCCATGACTGCTCAGAATTTGGAATGTCACACAGCTGGAAAACAAACTAACTGTTCCATACGTATCAACACTCGACTAGCTCTTAGTCCGATTTCACAACAAAGTTGTTTTAATATCCATGACACTCAAAATGAACTTCATGGAGCAATCATTATTGAAACAAAATCAGTAGCAATGAAGTGTCAAAAGGAACTCTTATACTACGTGCCTAAAGCTGTAGCAAAGGTTCAATCGGCTATTAAGTGCTACAATCTCTACTCCTCAGCCTCATGCCACGGAGACAAGTGCACATTATTCAGTGTCAATGACACCATTCCTGAATTCAAAGACTCCATAAAGAAGAAAGGATGGAGCCGCTGTCAAGACTTGCGACATCCTCAGTGCCCTTTTCCCTAGACAAGAGACTGTTTCTTTGTGATATTGTACTTGGACAACCCTACGTCTGAATACTACTCTGTATTCCGATGTTCAGCATGGAAATTCTCAGTTGAACTGAAACTGACAACCCATTTTGGAAAGTAAACAACTGTCAAGAATATAACCATCGAAGCTGGTGTTCCTGCAAATCATCATGAGATTCAATTTGATCTTGTGTCAGTCTCCATTCCACCTATACCATTTCTCAATGAATGCTTTATAACTAAAGGTGCTTCGACCTCTTTGGTTCCATGCAATCTGAGAGGAGAAAACACTTTACAAAGGATTGGTGAAATCATGTGTAACTGCATTGAAGACGCCAAGGCTATGTCAACTAACTGCTTTGGTAGTGACTCTCTTATCCGACCAATAATTGATACCAGCGTAGTCAAAGTTCAACAAGATATTGTCGACCCTGACAAGGCTATGAGTGTCAACCCACTACTAAAGAAATTAGAAAGCGGCATTTTTGTACCTCGCGACGACTCCATTGTATTTACATCATCTCTGACTACACTACTAGAAGTTCAGATGAGTATTGACAATTTACGTCTTGTCAAAACAGTTGAAGGCACGACTTGTACTGCTCAGTTCATACAATTACGCGGATGTTATAGTTACATTGGAGGTTCTGACTTATTCATTCAAGCGCAGACGAATAATGGAAACACCGTAGCGATACTAGCATGTGATTAAGCAGGAATTTAAATACCCCTTCATATTACACCTACACTCACTACTTACACTTTCATCCTCAAATTGAACACATCTGAAGTTTCAATGGATTGCAACTTCAAATGTGCCAGAAATTCTGTTCCTCTGAAAATCACTGGACATCTGCACTACCTGAGTAATATTGACGTACAGAGTCATCAGGTATCGATGTCCTACCAACCTGTGGATACTGATTCTGGATTTCATCTTCTTTTGATTACTGGATTTAGAATTTTCAATTGGATTTCACGTGGACTTATATTCACTTGCATCATAGCATTTACCCTTCTCATTCTGTTTAGCAGCATCAAAACCATGATTAGGAAAATGGTCTAACTGATGTTCCATCTGCACGTCTGCTTCTCGCATCCCAATTATTTTTGAAAAATAATAATTATTGATGTTTTGTTGAATTTCTTTGCAGTAACTCAACGTGTGGGAGAATGAATGGCGATATGATTATATCATCGCATTCGTACAGCAGAAAATAATAAATTATTATCACTCACTATTTACACACTGTATAATGTAAAACAAAATTCCACATTTACAATTTATGTCAATCTTTCCTTATGACAATTATGTTCTGACGCAAAGAAAGCACTAAATATAATTCAATTATATTCCTACGGATTTTTACAGTGAAGCCGTAGAACCGAACGTCCTACATTCTATTCTGGATTTATTTTCCCTATATTTAAATCCTTGCCTCTCCTTTACTGCCGCACCTCATAATATAATTCCATTTTCCTTTCCAAATTCTATCACACAACGAATATTGGCAAATGATATATTATGTCGAACTCAGAATAAAACACTATCACTTGAACGCAATAATTCGGTCTGAAACATCCAGCCAAATTTATTCTCCACACTTAAATTCGAACTTTTATTTCTACATCATAAAAGTCTACAGTAAATTGACAACTTACTTACTCTATACTATCGTGACATTAAATCAGCGTATTTCATTTCAAAGAAAGTGAGATAACATTCTAACTACACTGGGTAAGGATCGAGAAAAATTTTAATTTTCCTCAGTTTGTCTACCGCCACTTCAGATGTGTACATCATCTTATGAATCTATCATGCTGATAGTTCAAAGACAAACACCATTTTCCCGCTAGAATCATTTTTTGTTGACTGCATCAGCGAAACCGATCTTGATGAGATGAATGTAGAGCTGATTCGCAATACGTAGTACAAAGCATATCTGAAAGCTTTCTAAGATTTCTGCACTAACAGTCTTGGTGGAGAAACTGCTGAAGTCATGTGTGAAATTTTGGCCGTAAGAATTTTAAACGGTTTCTATATTGCATTTTTTTAAACCAATACTATTTTCGAAGGGAGTTTATTCCCAACAAGACATAACGGTGGCTTTCCGGGCTTTCCCTTATTGATTTAATTTTTTATTTATTCGTAATTCTACCACACAGATTTAAGCCGAACGAAGTGCACTTATTCTGTTAGACTGTTCCCCAGGTGTGGAAAATTAGTAACTTCCGAACGTGCCGACGATTATGAACAAGTTTGATGTGTCAGTGAGTATTATGCAGAGTATCAAGCATTGCTTCTAGTGAATTCTGTTTCTAGCTAAAAATGAACATAGATCATTTTAATTTTTTACTGACGACATAAACGGACCATCAGGTTAAATGCTTCTATCGCTTTAATGTTAACCTGTGTTGAAAAATTCATTTTGGGAAAGGTAACTGGCATCCCCTGGATCCGCAGTTCAGTTGGTCTGGTTTTTTTTAACTTAATTTGGCCAATTATTCCCAAAACAAAAAAAACGCAGCTAATAAACATTTTGTTGGCTTCATAAATTGCTTTAATCATGTCATGCAATATGCAAGTCAAAAAATTAAAAATATTTTGAATTTAGCCAAAATAAGAAAATTTAGTTTTTGCGCATTAACCCTTCCATGGGCAAGCTATTTTGAAACTTTTGGCCCGCAAAACTTTTTAAATAGCTATTTTAGTAAAAATCCAATATAGCACATTTGTGAACTTTTGTAGCACGCACAATTTGACGTTGGCGTTGTTGCCACTTTCGACTCAAATAGAAAAGCTTAGTCACACGTGGTATCCAAAATTTGCAAATTTCACTTTTTTAAATTTTTTTCTGTAGACCTCTTAAAATGCCTAATCATGCCATTTTGAACATTGTTTCTTTCAACCATAATTTCGTACAGAAAATTTCAGAAAAATCTTCTTATTAATGTTTGCAGTGTTACTGATCATCTACACACTCAAATTCCCACTACAAGACTTTGTGGGTGGGTTGTGCTCTTCAGTTTTAAACTATTTGCACTTTTCTTGGTACCATTCGATGCGTCTTGACGTGTAGTGGTGCAACTATCAACGATATTTTTACAAAAATGTGTTTTGCACTTTTTATAGCTGATTTACACTTTTTTACTCTGCACCAATCACGGCACTACAATTCAAAATTTCAAAAATTAAGTGATCCTGATTGGCACAGATCCGAATCAAAAATTATTTATTCCCATTTTCAAAATTAGTTTAAGCAAGGAAGAGTTTAAAAACTGATGTGAAAAGTTTCGCGAGACAAAATAATTTTATTTTAGTAAAGGTCGGCTAAAATAATATTGTTTTATTTTTTCCAACTAAATGTTTTAATAACTTCAAAGAAACATATTATTAGTAACTATAACCACAACAGCAATCCCATGTACAAGGCAAGCATGTAGCCAAAGCGTTTACCTGGAAAAGTTTGTGGCCGTAATGTAATTAAATAACCACACAAAAGCAATTGCGCCTATTTAAGTCAAAGAAAACTTTATTTTTAACTACAACTAAATGCACAAGTAGCATTAAGGTAAATATAATAGTAACGAGTTTTTAAGTCGAAGGCTATAGAATTCAGCAGTGGATCCATCGTGTAACTGTCTACACTGACATCAACCTTAGTAGATAGAGATAGTGGGCTTTACTGATTTTGGGGAGGAGGTTGACTGGTAGGGGTGAAGGGTGAGGGGCAGTACCCGATGGGGACAGGGGAGATGTTGGGAAGGATGTGGGCTACAGCATGGGAAGAGATAGGGAGCGTACAATGCTGATGGGGCTGTGGAAATGATGAAAAGCGATCGAAAAATATAGCGTTTCACATTCCTTGTATACTCAGAGTGTGAGTGAGGAGAAAAAGACAAGAGCGGAAAACTGCATAAAAAATAAAATTTAAATAGGCCATAATGCTATTATGTGGTATGGCAAGGCCTGATGTGCTCTGTGTGCTGTGGTAGTGGACGAATTGGTGAACGAGGCTGTGTGAGCGTGGACGAGAACCAAAAAGGGGTGAGTGGTAGATAAAGGCCCACTGTGTGTAGTATACGCCGTCTACTCAACACATCTTCTTGTTATCAGTGCTCCTCATTCACCTCTTCCTCTGCAATTCTGCTCCTCAGCAAAACTATATTATAAAATTTAATATTTAAATGATGTCAGTGCTTGGAAGCACTGCCTGGCTCTCTCATCTCTCTTGCTGCCTACCTGCCTGCCTAGCCTGCCTGCCTGGATGGATGGATGGATGGACGGATGGATGGATGGATGGATGGACTCTAAGATGTGGACTCGTGGATTCTCACTCTCTCGTCATGGATTTCTCCTCTGGATTGAAACAACGATGCGGACTGGAGCTGAACCTCTACGCGGACTCTAGCGATGGACTTTGGATCAAGTTTTCGGAACTTTTGGCGTGGACCACCGTCGACTTGAGGGAGAAAAATGCAAACTGAGGACTGGACTTTGGATTATTGGAACCAGATGTCGGCGATCTCGTGTCCTAAACTTCCTGATGGTCTTGATGTTTCCCAAAATTCGTGATGTGGCCTGCCCAACTGTGTATCTTTGGTGCCTAAATGTGTCTGGACTCTCTGGAAACTTCCGTCTGCTGCCGCGATTGATAATATAAACTTCTAAAACGTTTATATGTTTTCTGATGATATGATGTAGCTTGCCCAACTGTGTGCACTTGCTGCCTAAATGTGTCTGGACTCTCTGGAAACTTCCGTGTGCTGCCGCGATGGATAATATAAACTTCTAAAATGTTTATATGTTGTCTGATGATATGATGTGGCCTGCCCAACTGTGTACACTTGTTGCCTAAATGTGTCTGGACTCTCTGGAAACTTCCGTGTGCTGCCGCGATGGATAATATGAACTTCTAAAATGTTTATATGTTGTCTAATGATATGATGTGGCCTGCCTAACTGTGTACACTTGTTGCCTAAATGTGTCTGGACTCTCTGGAAACTTCCGTGTGCTGCCGCGATGGATAATATGAACTTCTAAAATGTTTATATGTTGTCTGATGAAATGATGTGGCCTGCCTAACTGTGTACACTTGTTGCCTAAATGTGTCTGGAGTCTCTGGAAACTTCCATGTGCTGCCGCGATGGATAATATGAACTTCTAAAATGTTTATATGTTGTCTGATGAAATGATGTGGCCTGCCTAACTGTGTACACTTGTTGCCTAAATGTGTCTGGACTCTCTGGAAACTTCCATGTGCTGCCGCGATGGGAAATATAAACTTGTCAAACGTTTACATGTTGCCTAATATTATGATGTTGCCTGCCCAACTGTGCACACTTGCAGCGTAAATGTATCTGCATCAGGTTGAAACGTGTCTAGCTATTTATAAATTGCAGTTTACAATACCTTACGAATACATCGTATCCACACACCATTTTACAATTTACATTTGTACAGTTTTATTTTTTGGCGCACTTTGAAATATTTAAATTCTGGAAATGCATTTTTCAAATGTTTTATATTTTCTTCAAATTAAAATCGTATTGAAACTTTAAAGAGTAAAACTAAATATTTTTAACAACATTCATTAAACTTTAACTAAGCTCACTGCAAACTTGCAATACAAAAGTTATTAAAAAAGAAACAAAAATTTTCTAATGTATTTTGTACATACTACGAAAAATAAGTAAGCACACAGCTAAATATATAAACTGAATTCAGTAGTTGTTGTCTTTATCATCTTCATCGTCAGCATCATTGCCAGATTCTTCAGATACTCCTGATTCGTCGTCTGTAGATCCAGAATGACATTCCATAGACAAAGTAGGCGACTGTGGAAAACCAGAAAATATTTCTTGCCAATCGATCGTGAACACTGGTTTGACTGCTGGTGAATTCGACGGTGGAACTGCCCCGCTGCCATGCATGTCAGTATTTGCTGCCACGTTTCCAGTGTCCAATGTACTTGGTTGTATTTGCTGAGGCACATTGTCCAAGCTGATGTTTTCCGCGTAGGCAGTACTCAGGTCTGGCAACGTCAACTGTGGTCCAGAAAATGCTTGGTCACTGAGAGGCGGGCCATAGGAGGGCTCCATTGCTGCTACTTGTGCGTTAGTTTGGGTGATGTAATGAACAAGCTCGTTCATTTCAATCAGCGTCAATGAAATAGTTGACCCACCATAGTTTGGAAACTGCTGAGCGTACTTCCCAAAAATGTTGTCGTTGATCAACATTTTTATCGCCCCAGTAAAGTTGCTAAACGAAAACCGGACACGAACAGATCGAAGGGAAAAGTGTGGGTTTTTCCAAAACAGAAATTTCTTCAAACGATCCTTTGGCTCGTCCCACATGAACTCGGCAGGCTGTCCGTCAAAGTAGAACAGGTGGTCAGTTAACTTTCGTCCCGGTGTTGGATGTACCCTGTGTTCCTCAAGCAGCTGCGTAGCCCATTCAAGGATAGAATAGCTCTCAAACAAAGAAAACGAGACTTTTGAATGCTTGATATGTTCTCCATTTCGTTGTCCAATGTAGTAAAAATGTGTTCTCATCTCAGGGTTGTAAATGGCTCGAACCTTCTTTTCGTTTCCAATATTCTGAGCGTCTGATGTCTCAAAAAACTCCCAATTCTTGGATTTTAGAGCACGATTCTGCAAAACAGATACAAATGTTCTGTTAGCTGTTCCAAGTGATATTCCAGGTTGTGCGTCAGTTCTAGCAAATGACGTTGTTAATCGATGCAGATTCTGTTGTTCCCCAAGTCTAGGCTTTGAAATCCCAATGGTTAGAGCGAGAAGCAATTCAAGTCTTTTTCGTCCGTCCTCAAGCGCCAAATTTGCAATTGCAGGCTGCATGGTTCCCTCAGAGGTGAGCTGGTCCTGAGTGTGTGTTTCCATCCTAGCTATGTCCTTATAACTTCAGTGGTTGGTCCAAGGTATTGCAAGAGGTAGAGAGGTGGTTCCAGTCCAAGTGTCAGCTCCAAAATGAATTTAAATTCACTAAGATCAAGAATATATTTCTAAAGCAGATACAGTTTCTCGCTCACCAAAATTTGCATTCCGCGCAACTCGAACATCACCTTTTCCCCTATGCGACTTGAGGCAGCATGTTTTGTAATGTATACTGAGGGGTTACTTTATTGCATGCATCCCATTGGTCTTTATTACGCTAAGCCCCGCCAAACTCCCACTCGTTCCATGTGCACTACTATTTTCTATTATGAATTTATAACATGATGAATTTCAGTTTTATTCTTGTTGCTGCTCAGCATCCAAAGGACTCGGACCACTGGACTTGCCTCTACTTTGCCTTCCTGTTGATGCCTGGAAACTCTTTCTGAACTGGCCAAGACGACAGCACTTGATGGACCTGGAGGACGTAAACTCTATGCAGACTTGGACCCTGGATGTTGGAAAGTTTTGCTGGCCTGCTAAAACTTTGGACCTCACTTGGCGCTGACGGATTAGAAAATTTACAACTTGAAACCTAAATCTGGATGGCGGATGGAATTAAAATCAACACTTGGACTCTAGATATTGGAACTTTTGCTCGGTCTGCCGAAACTTTGGACGACTTGGACCTGACAAACTGGAAAATCTGGAACTTGAAACCTCAGTCTGGATGGCGGATGAAACTAAAATCAAGACCTGGACTCTTGATGTTGGAAACTTTGGCTGGGCCTGCTGAAACTTTAGACGACTTGGACCTGACGAACTGGAAAATCTACAATTTGGAACCTAAATCTGGATGGCGGATGAAACTAAAATCAAGACTAGGACTCTGGATGTTGGAAACATTTACTCGGCCTGCTAAAACTTTGGACCTCACTTGGCGCTGACGGACTAGAAAATTTACAACTTGAAACCTCAATCTGGATGGCGGATGAAATTCAAGACTTGGACTCTGGATGTTGGGTTAAACTAAGAAATGGATAGTTCTTTGGATCCAGATCGCCAGGACGTCTAAAATGGTTTCTATTTTTATCCTTGCAGAATGTTTGCAATTGTTTACTGTCAATTCTGTGGCGCCATTATTGTTTCAAAAAGTTTGTGGAGCAAAATACTAGAGAAAAGTTATTGCAGCCGTAGCTTAAATGCAAGATGTCATACAAATAATTTTAGCTAGCTAAAGTTTAAAGGTAGATGAGTTGCAGATATAACAAAATAGATGTAAAAACAAAACGGCATGTTAAAATTCAGGCGTTTCCGTTAGTGTTAAATTACAAAACTACAATGCACAAAGCTCAGAGACAAACGATAGAAAAGGGGTGTGTTTTTCTTGATACTCGGGAAATGTTTGCGTGTATAACATATGTAGCATTATCAATATTTAAAATTTTTGACAAAGTTATGATTAAAGATAAAGAAATTATTCAGGCTTCGCGAATAATGACTATTCACCACCCAAGTGAGATGGCAGCTAGATGGAAAGAGGAAGACCGTTTAAAAGAACTTGAGAAAAGTAGCCGCGACGCCCGTAAAGCTGATACACAGTCACAAGTTAAAAGATTTATGTAAATGTTTATTTTTTAAGTTGTTGTATTTTGTATATTATAATTTTTGTGACAACTTATCTACTAATACATATATAAAAACGTTATCATGTGAATTTGGCAAAATAATTACAAAAAGATAGTGTCAATAAACTGTTGTATTTGTAAATTGTATTTCCAGTATATAATGTTCCTGAATAATTTAAACCATCTCACTTTAATTCTAAATTTGCTCAGTGGTAGTCGCAATTAAAAAGTTCTTATTAAAATGGCAGACATAAGAAAATCGTATCTTAATTCTAGATTAAAAGGATCTTTTTCTGGCTTAAGTGGTTACATAAAAAACAACAAGAAGTTTCACGACAAAGCTGTAGTTGATAGCAAACTAAGCCAGCTGCGTTCATACAGCTTACATAGGCCCATACGAAAAATATTTAAACGTCGAAAAACTATAGTAAATATGACAGGAGAAATCTTTGCCGCGGATTTAAAAATTTTAGGGACTGATTTAAAAAATGCCAATTCAGGGTTTGCAAATATTCTCTTTTGTCTAGACGCATTTTCCAAGAAGCTCTTCTGCAGATTCATCAAAACAAAACAACCACAATCTATAATCAAAGCGTTTATAAGCATTTTCCAAGAAGCTAAAATGACACCAATATATTTGTTTACAGACCAAGGTAGCCGTATCCGTAAAATATTTTAAATACTTTTGAATACAATTACAAATTTTGCATAAAGCATAGAGTTTTATGAGCTTTTATTATGATTAATGCAGGAACGGAGTTTCGAGCAGAGTCAGTGCGAATGTTCTTAAAATCTAAAGGAATCAAATACTATAATACTTATAGTGAGACTAAATCAAGTATGGTAGAAAGAGTAATACGGTTAGCTGCAAATACAATAACTAAACTAGTGTTTAACAACTACGTCAATCAGATGGTTTAATAGGTATAACAGAGATAATATAGGCAATGTGTTCTTATCTTTTTTAGGACCATCTTTGAGAAGGTAGCTAGGTACATGACTGAGAGGAACACGCTACGCATCATTGACATTTTTCCTGCATTTGTAAAGGTATACAACAACACATTCCACTCATCAATCAAAATGGCGCCAAATAATGTGAATTGTTTAAACGAAAATGAGGTCTGGAGAACCATGTATTCAGATTTAATTGACAGTGCCCAGAAGCAGACACCCAAGTACAAGCCAGGGGATCGTGTTCGAATAAGCCGTGTGAAACTTACGTTTGACAAAGGTCGTAAAACTATTATATATTGTTTTTCAATTCATTTATTTGTTACCTACAATGTTTTCAAGTATTAGCTATATATAGTCCAGCGTCTCAAGTAAACATGTTATTACGTTTTTGACTGTTAAACAGGATACAACCAGAATTTCTCGGAAGAATTGTTCATTGTTAAAGCAGTTAACGTCGAGACAATACCTATAACCTACTATCTGGAAGATTTAAATCACGACAGCATTACTGGAGGATTTTATAGGGAAGAACTTAGCCAAGCTTAGCGTTTCAAAATGGATTCACCGTTTTTTCCGTATCTTTCCAATGCTATCAAACAGCAAATCAACAACAAACGCAGAAGACTTGACAGGCATTGCTGTTCCACCTTAGACAGAGATCCTACAAGTACAGAAAATATATATATAACTGTTACCAGTGACCAGCAAAGCAGTATATATTCAGACAATACCCCATCAAACTTTATTGCTGTACTGCCTACACCACTTAACCTTCAAAACTATGATGTTGGATTACTAAGCTTGAAATACACTAGCAGCCCTCAGCCAACGCCACCTCAGCATGTACAGACAACGCGCAAAGTGCGCAGCACGGAAAGGGCTGACGCAGAGCCCCAGAAAAAATTGTTTCCTGATTATAAGCCAACTTTAAAGACATATCTCAACTTCCAGAAAGAAAAGACAATTCTACATGACTTTATGAGTAGACTTAACACCAAGTTGAAAGCAAGTCAAGCAACAGTTCCGCTCAAAATTGAACAAAAAGCCCTCAGCCTAACCCCAGACCATATACATATGATCCTTGTAAATAAATCAAAATCAAATAGTGTCATTATTGAAATCCCTTTTTCTCTTTCAATGCTTTTCAAGCACAGCAGATCAAGATTTATGACCGGCAACCATTTACCGTACGAAAATACACGTCAAGCAGACTTTGACATTATTCCAATTGGCGCAAACTTTAATTTTGAAGCTGAAACAATATTAAACATGGAAAACGTTATACAGTTATACCAAGGCTTCGAGACTACTCTAATTTTTAGAAAAGAAATTTCAGCAGGAGACTTAGATTTTCGCAAATGTTTTGAGAGATTCAATTCTGAGATGAGTGATCCAGCAAATAATGACACAAAGTTAAAAATTGAATTTCCTTCAGAAATAAGTAATACAAAGTGCAAGCTAACATTTGAAGGTACTGACAACGAGTATGTTGTGTTACCTGAACCTATAGCACTGTGTCTGGGGTTGCAGCAACACGACAAGTTTTATAATGGCGTATACGAATCCGAATTTGATTTTGACGAAGAAAAATACAAGGAAATTGTAGATTACGAGTACATGAACATACGCGTGTACAAGATTTATGCAAATTTCATTCCAATGAAAGAACCTGAAGAATTAGACTTGGATCATGTCTTATATGAAATAAATCGTATACTTTCTAAAACCTTATGGAGTGATACAACTGTACAGTTTGAACACGCCGATGGGTACCTTAGCGTGCCTAACCTTGAAGAAAATATTACTGTACAACTTCCACCGCTTGTTAATAGGTTTTTTGGAATAGATGACAACTTTGTGTTTAAATCAAGTGTTGTTGCCCAATTAAAACCTGAATTAGTTAAACAAGAAGAACAGCAAAAGGAAAACGAAGAATTTGAAGAAGATGTAGAGCCTGAACATACAGAACCAGCTAAACGTCTACTCGTGTTGTGCAATCTAATCGAAAACCAGCTTTACGCTACACATACACTGCCATCACTGCGGTCAGTGGACATATCACACAAGTACAACGAAGAGACAGTGCAAAACTTTTTACCAATACTGTATCTACCATTAAAACCACAAGAACAGCAAGTTATACGAATAACACTTGTAAACGAATATCGTAACGTTGTCACGCTTGCTGAAAATTCACAGACTATTGTTGAATTACAATTTCGGCCCCGTAAAGTATAATGATGTTAACATTCAACTAGTAAACATACTAAACTTAAAGTGTGCAAGCTAAAAAATCGATTTGCTATAAAAGGGCCTCGTGTGTAAAAATCTGCTCATTAGTATTTCAACTTTCAAGTAACAACAACATCAAAAAACTGATCGCAAGCTATACACTTTTAACATTTATAGAAAATGAATTATTTGCAAGGCATCGTGGGCTTTGCAATCTAACACGTATTGTGAAAATGCGGAAAATTGTGTGCAAAAATATTTATAAATCTGCAACTGGAGACGATTTAGAAGTAATTGACGAAGATTTGATTAAAGATAGCTTACTTGGCGAATACTGTACACTTGAACCTATTAATAAAGAAGTCTTAAAAGGCAGCCAAATGGGAGCTGGAGAAGAAACAAGTATTGGTCTGGTTAGCACAGCTGACACTACGGCATCTAGTGGTTTGGGATTAGACGAAAACGAAAATCTAGTTCCAATTAAATCCAGAAGGCCATCTAAAAGGCGACAAAGTACACACAAGTGTCGCATCACACATTGTCGTTCAACTTGCATTAAAAAAGTTAAACAACCAGCTGTTAAACGCAGGATGCCAGCCAATCAAACTGGAGGAAGGTTTGCGGTACGCAAACGAACACAGACTGGAGGCTCAAAGCGCAAGGTTGTGCGCAGGCGTTCTCAGATCGGGGGTCGCTTGAAAAGGAACCCAATTTCGCACAATAGAAAACAGAAATCAGGCAGAACATCCGCCCAGTCAGGGGCTGGAAGAAGACGCAAGGCATGCAGACGTAAATAACATATAAAGACTTGTATGTTACTCAACTCATCATTCACCATCTAGCCGACGACGAAGCAATACCACTGTAAATTTACCAGCTCTGAAAACAAAATATCATCATGGATACACAGGGGTTTTACGACGAACCTACTGCTTACGAGGGATCTAAGAAATGCATTCAAAGCAATCTTGTCCTGGATAAACTGCCGCCTACTAACGTCAGTGTTGCAGACGCTCCAGAATACTATCCATACTACCCTATACTTAGCCCCAGAGACAACGAGAACCCATTAATATTTGACATCTTAAGATCCCCAGGCAAGTATTACGAATTATCTGATTCCTATTTGGAACTTACTTGTCGGGTTATGCTGAGCGATGGAAAGCCGATTGCAGCAACTGATGTCGTGGCTCCGTGTTCAATGTTATTCTATGGACTATTTAATAACATGGAATTTTTCCTGAATGGTCAGCTCATAAGTGACAACTCAAATCACTACGCCATCACCTCTTATTTGAAGAAAGAACTTTCATCCAACCCTATTGAAAAGAAGAACGAAATGCTGAATCAGCTATACATTCCCAACGCTACTCCAGATACGTTTACTAAACTGGACGATGGATTTTTGGCACGGTACAATATTGCAAAAGAATCTAAACCATTTACAATGGTAGGAAGACCTGAAGCACCGTTTTTTGAACAAACTCGCATGCTACCGGGGGAATCAGACATACGAATCATCATGCGCAGATCTCCGCCTGCGTTTTGCATTGACGCTGAAACTGAAACAAGGGCAGGGTACTCAGGCTGCCCGTTTCGTGTGGACATTGTAAATGCTGTTCTGTACTTGAAGAGACAGACTGTTTCACCACTTGCAATTGAAAAGCATCGACTAAACCTTAGCAGCGGTACACTTAAGTACCCATGTCTTGAACCAGAAGTCAAAACGTTTGTTATACCATCAGGTGTAAGCTCGCACTCATTAGATAACTGTATCAACGGACGGTTGCCGCAGTATATAGTGTTTGGACTAGTAGATTCTGAAGCCTACCTGGGAAAGCTGACTAAAGGTTTCTGCAACTTTCAACATTTCAATCTAAGCGAAATATCAGTTTCAATGAATCAAGAATCTGTACAGTACAAGACACTTCCGTTGAGTTTCAAAGATGCCGCCGGCGCCGGAGAAGATAACTTTTTGCTTGCTCTCAACACTTTAAAGAAAACAGCCGCCAATCCAAGCCTTGGGAATGGTATAAATCGTGACAACTTTACTAAAGGAAGAGTCCTGTTTGCATTGGAGCTAGTTCCCACGCTAGCAAACGCTTTAAGTGTAAACAAGTCGGGCCAGGTTCAAATACAATTGAAATTTAGAACCGCCTTATCAACATCGGTTACAGCTATTCTGTTGAGCCAGTACAAGAACGTCATTGAAATTGACCGGAACAAACAAGTCTTGATGAACCGTTAAAATGTAAAGTATCATACACGTTTTTGTACAACTTATAATCTTGTTTGCAATGTTATATATAACATGATGTGTTAATAAAAAATGTGTCTGTTGCTTTACAGATCTTGGACAAACAACAGCGGCCTAACAATGAACACTGGACAGCTACAGCAATGTCTCGAAGTTTTACTTGGAGGGACTCAAACTAAATACTACGTAATTGCGGCAGATCAAATGCGGTCAGCAATGTTAGACGCAGAAAAAAAGAACCCAAAAAATACTTATCCTATTGCTGTTATTCAAAACACCGACAAGATGGGGAGTCCAGGCCGACACTGGATAGCTTACTGGGTGACTTCAAGAAACAGTTTTGAATATTTTGACTCGTATGGGAATCCAATTCAACGATATAGTAATCTGCAATGGCCTGGAAAACAAGTTACAGCAGAAAACTGTACTGCGCTACAAAGCGGGAGATCCACAGTTTGTGGAATGTATTGTATATGCTATCTTTATTCTAGGTCTTTAGGAATTAGTTATAAGGATTTCTTAAACATATTTACTAGTTCTGTATTAGTTAATGATAGAAAAGTTAGAAAGTTTATGAGTATGATACCTTCAGTTCTACAAAGTTGTAATTGTGTACATAATAGGTTACAATCTAATACTTTTAAAATCTCTTGTCCAGAATTTTGTCGTAGTTTACTAGTATACTATTAGTTGTTAATGTATAAATGAAAAGTATTGTAATATGTAGTGTTAACCATGATGTTAATATTAAAATAAGTAGTATAAGAAGTGTTGTAAGTTAGAATATATTTCAGTACCATTTTACATGTGACAATGTCAACATCAGACACTGTCGATTTTAGACTTATTCATCCTTTTACGGCTATGGTATGTGGCCCAAGTTTATCAGGAAAAAGTACACTCTGTCTAGAAATTGTTAAACATCGTAAGCAGATAATTAGTGAAAAAATAAATAAAGTAATATATGTTAGTGTACATACAAAGCAAGAAGAATTCTCTGGCATTGACTTTGCATCAGATGAAGATATAATATTTACTTCAGATTTAAATAATATTGAACAGTTATTAGAAGAAGAAAACACCCCGTGCCTAGTGATTTTGGACGATCATTTAAACTTTATAGAATCAAATCCTAAAGCAAGACTACTAGTTCAAAAAATATTTACTGAACTGTCACATCATTTAGACTTTAGCGTTATACTTGTTCTACAAAACGCCTTTTCTAAAGAACTAAGAACCACAAGTTTGAATACCAAGTACTTGATACTTTTTGACGTGCCAAGAGACAGAAGCATTATTGGACAAATATCCAAACAGGTTTGCCCTGGAAAACCCAAATATCTTCAAGAAGCATACGAAAAAGCCTGTAGTTTACGCCAACATAACTACCTTATGCTAGATCTTCATCCTAAGTGTCCTAATCCTACAATGTTTGTGCGAAATAACGTATTTCCTTGTAATGGAACCGACATTTATATTCAGAAATAGCGTTGATAATGGCAGGCATAAATTGTTTACCCTGTCGATTTGAACAAAACTACAAATTTCTGTCAAATCTAACGTTTTTTAAAGCAAAAGAATACAAAAACTTGATAACCACTGCTACATCAGAACAATTGTACGCATTGGCTGAGACTGTATTTAATTTAAATAAATTCTGCAAGCATCCAGTAAAAGGATATAAAACACAAATAAAAACTTTAATTAAAAGACTAAGTGGTATTAGTTTGGAGCTACTTAGAAAAGTGTTGATAAAATACCGTACAATTGTGCAAAAAGTATTGGCAACAGTGTTTTACAAAGTGTACAGAAGTGAAATCTGTCGTACTACTTTACTTTCAGATTTAATTTCCGACGATAACGTTATACTTGCACATGAAACTAAAGATGGCGACCATAATGAAAGCAATTGACCCTAAGCTATATGCTGAACTTATGAAACTGCGTACAGAAATGCTATTGAATAAAGCAGCAAGTAAATCAGAAAACCACATATCTGCATCTCATAGTCAGCATACTTCATTAGATTACAAACCACATGGAGTTTCTGATGAATAATTGAAGGCGCAATTACCAGACACATATACTTCTGGCATTGCAAGACTAAAACAACTGCCAAAACAAGACTGGATTCAATACGAAGAGATGGTTTCAATGCCTGTTCGACGTAAACGAATAAGACATAATCGTTAATAGCAAAATCGTGTATCTAGGAACACATTGTACAAAACGCTCAGAAACACTATTTAAGCTGTTGTATTTTGTTACTTTTAATCAGTTGACATTTACAAGTCATAGAGTGCAACACTTAAAAATCACAATGGCATATACACGAATTTTAATTGGACTGCTACTTGTCCTACCAGCACTTGCATTTACATGCAACACTGTAGCAGCAGCTGACGTATCATCAACTTTGAACCAGGCGTATAACGAAAAATACAAACATCAAGGGGACTTTCTCGACAACACTAAAGGCAACATGGATACCTCTAGCAGAATGGCACCGCTGTTAAATACAACACAGCTGCCATCCTCATCCACAGCTTCTTTTCATAAGTTTATACTTCAAGCAATGAAATACATGCTTGAAAACTTAAATGCGCAGAATGGAATAATAATTGATGTCGTGAAGAAGGTTAACCACAGCAAGGCTACACCTTTAGTTCACAACACATTTGACTATTTAAGTAAGTGAATAATACAATATTCACTTGCACGTAAGTATACTTTAAGACACTTACAATCAAAATAAATATATACCATAGCTCAACCTGTATCTAATATTCAATACACTTGTGCTCGTAAGATGTAGTTACATGACAGTAAATTTGTAATACATACTCATGAGTTTGTTTTGTTTGTTTGTATGTGCGCATGCGTAGCCATTTACGTATCATTTCTTCTGGTTCTGCTCCTGTTTGTATTCAAACTCATCAAGCTGCTTCGGGGGGCTACATCGTTTCACCATTCAAAAGACGCCGGGGACCAACCAATGGAGGAGTTTAATTCAATTCAGGATTCAGTTATAAATACTCGTCCTGACCAAATTCAGCCTCATACGATCAAAAGCAGCAGCCGGGACAACTAACATCAGGACCTGAACACCCCAAGCACTGCAGCAGTACACACAGGCTTCTACGACAAAACTGATTTTATTCTGGAACATCTAATTTCACCACAGGAAATATAACGTTGCTACAACCGTACAGCACTTACAAGTTGTTCTACCATCAAACTACAGCAACGTAAATTACGGCCCTACTAACTGAACAGAATTCAATCAAGTTGTTGCACATTACCCACACTGAAAAGTTTCAAATTGCCCACACTAGAAGTTCCACAACACCCACAATAGACGTTGGACAGCACTTACTGAAAATCCTACATCACCCAATGCTACAAGTTTCAAGTTACCCACATCTGTACTTGTGTCTAAAACTTTGTAAAGCATTTCCATCATGGATCGTCACATTACCCCGGGATATTCCTCGCGGTTCGTCAACGCACAGCGGTACCACGAACAACCAAACTACCCTGCACCGAAAAGGCAAGGTACAACTTACTATGTACGTATACCAACATTTTTTAAACTTTTTGCAAATACTTTAATTTATATTTGGTTTCGCTAATTTCTAGTTTGCTAAATTCTTTTATTGCAAATATTCAATTCAGTTAAACTAATGTATTATTTTGTTGCTGTTGTTTTCAGAAACTCTTGTGCTCAATGCCTCACTGCCCGTTTGAATCCCGCTACCATGTTGCATACAAGTCTCACGTTGAACATGCTCATCAATGCGAAGACTGCAATACCTTTTGCTCGAACAAACAGTACCACCAGTGCTCGCATGCTGGAGAAAGACTTGGACACGTGGAAAACCTAAATCAAGACCTTGTTGGCGGTGGGACAAGCCGGTCTGGAGCATCATACGGACCTGGAACCAGCGCTGAAATCCAACCTGCAAATAAACGATTGCGTCGTTCCCCACAAATTGACTTAGACGTATTTCAAGAATCAACGCGGTCACATAAGGGAATGATTGTGACTTACATACACAGACCAACAGAGTCGTTTCAAAGTGTAGAATCGCTTATAACCGAACTATACCAGCCACTTGTTAAACTTCTAACGCAAAAACTATCTGTGCATGGTAGTATTAAAGCTCAGCTAATACTTGTAGCTAAGTTGGAACTAGAAACTCTTGTAGAAAATGAAAACACCTTAAAAGAACGCGATTATGTATTTAATGCTTATAATCGAGATATCCTTACTACTGAAGAAATTGAAAACTACATATTTGAAAGTACAAGTGAAATTATTAAAAGACTCAACAAATTCAACAAGCATGGAAGCGGATGGACTTTACGCCAAATTGAATCTGCTCAAGTTAAAGTTGGCGTACTGAATTTATTTGCAAATGCTGGAGCAAGAGGGTACATTAAATTTCCATCGCTTAGGCCAAGAAAAACAGGATACTTGAACATTAAAAACAAATACAATGATTGCTTTAAATTCTGTGTAGCTGCACACCGGTTCAGACATGAAATTGTAGAAACTAAACGCTACCTACTGAACAAAAAGAACAAAAAGCAACGAGCAGATAACGAAAAACAAAGTTTGCAGTGCCCTGAACAATACAGACAATATTTTGCACACTTTGATTTTTCAGATATACATTGCCCTCTGCGAATCGATGAAGATTTGGAAAAGTTTGAAACAAAGAATAATCTTGGAATCAATATCTGGAGTCATCGCGGCGATCAAATCATCCCAGTACGAAGATGCAATAACAAGGAAATTACTGAAAAGTGTAATTTATTCTTGATTTACAAAGAAACTAAAAACCAAGAAGAAAATGCGTACCACTTGGTCCTAATTACAGATTTGGATAAATTCGTGTGTAACGGACGCAAAAACAAAGTGTTCTACTGCCAGTCTTGCTTTAGAAGCTTTAACACTGAACTGAATTTGGCTAATCACAGTGACATGTGTCAATCTTTGGATTCAAAAAACATTGTATTTCCTGGAATAAACGAAAGAGTCAAGTTCTCAAAGCCATGGCAAACATTGCCTTACCCATTTATAATTGTATACAAATTTTCAACATTTATAAATCCTATAAACGATTTAAAGTCTACAAACGGTAATACAAAATTTGTAAATGAGATTTTGCCAGCAGCCTATTCGTTTGTAATTATAAGTCAAATGCAAGACCGAGATGAAATTGTGTCATTTGAATTTTACGACGGACCAGACATCATGAAAAATTTCTTTAAACGTATATTCTTTTGGGCTGAAGTGTTATTGTCCCATATAAGAAATACAAACAACTTTGTTATACCATCTGAAGAAGTAAAAAAGAAATTTGATGAAGCTACACATTGTCATATATGCAAACGTGTATTTGACAATACAAAGAACCTTACAAAAACTTTTCATCATAACCACCACCATGGACAATTTGAGTTTGCAGCATGCAGCAGTTGTAATTTAAAAATCAAATACAAACATGAGATTCCAATCATCTCACAATGCGGGAGCTCCTTTGACTACCATTTATTAGTCAGTGTAATGGGAACTAATTACTTTAAAGCTAAAGATGTTCAAGTAATTGCAAAATCATCTACTGAATTTATATCTATAACAATCACAGCAAAGGATACTTGGCTTCTAAACTTACATCTCCAATACCCTTCAACTGACAGCACTGAAGACGAATATAATGGAAAAGCACTACATTCAAAAGTTAAAGTTAGATTCATGGATGCAGGTGTGTTCTTTGACTCTAATTTATTTGAACTAGTTGAATCCTTAAATGCCAACAACACAGAAGATTTAAAACTGGTTTCACAATGTATCAAATACATTGTACCAACACAATATACAAAAAAGAAGTTACAGAATCAAAGACAGCAAACAGATGAAGATTCAAAGTACTTGCAAAAACCACTTTACTTCCCTTTCAAATCCCTTAATGATGCTTCTGTTCTGTCACATCCCCTGCCTGCAAGAGAAAATTTTCAAAAATCAATAATTGACGACGAGCCAATTGCGGATGATGACTGGAAGCTTGTACAAGATGTGTGTACTCAATTCAACATAACAACATTACGCGAGTATAGTCGATTTACGTGTATGCTTAATACAATTTTACTTGCTTAAGTATGGCAAAATTATAGAAAACTTGGACTCAAGAATTACGAATTGGACCCAACGTACTCAATGACTTTGCCAAGTTTCTCCTGGGATTGTTTTTTGAAATTTACTGATGCTAAAATCGATTACATTAGAGATAAACGCATATTGGACATTGCAACTAATGGAATTCGTGGCGGTCAGTGCATCTTTACACAAAAACACGTAGTTGCAAATCACGAACGATGTCCAGAAGGGTTTGATTCAAGTAAACCTCGCAAGCAATTACTCTTACTAGATATCAACAGCCTCTATGCACACAGCATGAAAAACCTCATGCCAGTATCAGATTACGAATATATGGAAGCTAAAGACTTGGAAAAAATAAATTGGGCTGATCCTAATCTTGGAAACGAGGAAAGAAGTTACGGCTACCTTTCAGTTGTGGATTTAGAGTATCCTAAACACTTGCATGACCGAGATGCAAATCTTCCCCTTGCAATGGAACAGCGAACTATAAATTTGCAAGATGTCAAGGCTCAAACAAATTTGAACAAACATGCAATGTCTTGCATTGACCAATATATTTCACGCCCACGATTGATGTTAACACTGCACAATAAATACAATTATACAACTCACTTCAAAGCGTTGCGGTACTACTTGTCAAAAGGATTAGTACTGTCAAAAGTACATTGCGGGGTACGGTTTAAACAACAAAGTTATTTCAAGAAATATATTGAAGCAAATTTAGCAAAACGCAAGATTGCCAAAACACCTTTTGAAAACAAATCACTAAAAAAAAACTCTAATGTAATTTATGGCAAAACATTGACTCAAATTCTTGAATTTGTAGAAGCACATTTGTGCACAAGTGCAGCTGAAGCAGAAAAATCTTTAGCTAATCCTAGATGCAAAGACTTTGGTGGATTGTCTGAAAATCTCAGTGTGTTCATTCAAGAATTGAAAACATACCGTGTTACTAATTTACCATTGACTGGAGTTGCAATTTTAGAGTTTGCAAAAGTTTATTTCTATGAACAATGGGACCGATTGTGTGAAACGTTCCACAACAAAGCCTACTTGGATTATTCTGATACAGACGGGTACGAAATGCATACTATCGACAAATTCAATACGTTCTGGGACGACATCTTTAATGCCAAAGAACATTTTGATTTCAGCAAAATCCCTCGTGACCATGAGTTCTTTAAAACGTATGAGAATCAGTACCCAAATCTGCAATCCCTGAATAAAGATGAGAGCGGAAAAATCAGAATCCAGAGTTTAGATTTAAAAGAAATAATTATTTTAAAACCAAAAATGTACAGCACATTGTTTTTTAACGATACTGAACAGCAGAAGTGTAAAGGGATTCCTGCAGTCGCTATGCGTCAGTGTAAACACAATAAGTACAGACAAATGTTAGAAACTAACAAACCAATAACAATAGATGTAAATTCAATTAGATCTAGAGACCACAAGCTGTACACAATAAATTTTAGCAGATTAGCATTTAATGCTTTAGACTTGTCTCGTATATTCCCAGATCCAAATAATTGTAATTATAGTTTACCATTAGGTCATAAGGATTTAGATGAGAAGTAAATTTTGTTTAGTAATGTAAACTTGTAAATTATTATAACATTTGATAATTTCAGTTGTAATTTATGTTAGTATAGTACTTACTTTTTTTTTAATTAGAATTAGCAACCCCAATTGATTAAATGATTTACTTAACTAGTGCGTATAAAATAGTTTTAATTATAGTCGTAAGAAGTGTTAGCTTTACTCTTAATATTTAGAGTTAGTTTTACTTTGCACTTAAATTAAGTTTAGAAGTAGAGCACACATGCAACAAAATTAGTTAATTGTAATATTTTAGTTTAATTCGTAGGTTGTGTATGCATGTACATATTATATTTGCAGTTGCAGTGTGTGTACAAGTTTTAAGAACAGTAGTGATGCATTTAGTTTAATTATTAGTTAACATTGTGAAATTGTAATTGTATTCAAAAATTTTGGAAAATATAATAAAATCTTGTAAATAACAATGTGTATTACCACCGATGGCGACCTTATTCAAGCTACTGGGTCCAGCGTGCAGCTGAATAGCATGGATTGTGCAAAGCGCGGAGACAAAGCCGTTACTACAACGACGAGAAAGCGTATTAGCGAAACAACGGAGGAGATAGCCTTATTACATGAAATCGCACATAACCACCTTGCAATTCTTGCAGCCTGCGCCACCACTCGAGCTTCTCACAATTAACAACGCACGCAAGGAGCTGGTATGATTGTGTAGGACATTATCCAATGCAAAATTTAGCATAGCTAAAGTTTTCACACGGCATAGGAAGCGATATAAAACTGTCGAAAAGTTTCGCATCGCTTCCCATCATACTTACAGCCCCATCAGCATTATACGCTCCCCATCTCTTCCCATGCTGTAGTCCACATCCTTCCCAACATCTCCCCTGTTCCCACCGGGTACTGCCCCTCACCCCTCACCCTTCACCCCTACCAGTCAACCTCCTCCACAAAATCAGTAAAGCCCACTATCTCTATCTACTAACCTTCTATGAAAAATGGGTGTCAAAGGGAATATGGGGCAATGTCCAACACAAGCAAAATCGCAGGCATGCCTGTGTAAAAAACTTACCCCAGCCAAGGCTGTGGTGAAATTTTAACCCAGCTAAAACAATGGTAAAATCTTGACCCAGGCAAGCCTGTGAGCAAAAGTAAACCCGTGTAAGTCTGCTGTATAAAATTAACCCACGCAAGCATTTAGCCAAAACGTAAACCCGGGAAGGTCTGTAGCTTTAATGTAATAAGATAACCACGCAACAGCAATCGCGCCAATTTAAGTCGAACAAAACTTTATTTTTAACAAGAACTAAATATACAAGTCGCATTAACGTAAATATAATAGTAAGGGGTTTGTAAGTCGAAGGCTATACAATTCCGCAGTAGATCAATCGTGTAACTGTCTGCACTATCACTAACCTTCTATGAGAAATGGATGTCAACGGAAATATGAAGCAATGTCCACAACAAGCAAAATCGTAGGCAAGACTGTGAGAAAAACCTACCTCCGCCAAAGCTGCAGTAAAATTCTAATCCAGCCAATTCAATGGCAAAATCTTGACCCGGGCGTGCCTGTGACCAAAAGTAAACCCGAAAAGTCTGTTGCACAAAATTAACCCAGCCAGGCATTTGGCCAAAACGCAACCATAGAATGTCTGTGTTCAAAACGTTACCCAGGCAATCCTTTGCCCGAACATTATACCAGTAAAATTAATTTGGCTGCAGCCAATACAACGTTCGATTTAACGCGTCGAGCTAATATTCCGATGACTGTGTAGTTATCCGAATACGGAGGAAGGTTAGAGTAGTAGTGGGCAGCAGGGTGTGCTGGGTAAAAGCTAATACACCAGTAGGGCAAGCCGCGGATGCAGAAAGCGGGAT
>CATKUY010000348.1:0-12347 GCA_949802685.1 Dicyrtomina minuta
TCTTTCTGTCTGTATGTATCAGTGTCTGTCTATGTGTCTGCCTGTCTGTCTGTCTGTCTGTCTGTCTGTCTGTATGTCTGTCCGTCTGTCTGTCTGTCTGTCGCGTCGGTCGGTCTTTCTTTGTGTCTGTCTGTCAGTCTGTCGGTCTGTAACTCGGTCTGTCTGTCGGTCTGTCTGTCGGTCTGTCTGTCGGTCTGTCTCTCTGTCTGTCTGTGTGTCTGTCTGTCTGTCTGTCTGTCTGTCTGTCTGTCTGTCTGTCTGCCGGTCGGTCTGCCTCTGTGTTTGTCTGTCAGTCTGTCGGTCTGTAACTTTGTCTGTCTCTCGGTCTGTCTGTCGGTCTGTCTGTCTGTCTGTCTCCCTGTCTGTCTGTCTGTCTGTCAGTCTGTCTGTCTGTCTGTCTGTCTGTCGGTCAGTCTGTCTGTCTGTCTGTCCGTCAGTCTGTCTGTCTGTCTGTCGGTCTGTCTGTCGGTCTCTTTGTCTGCCTGTCTGTCGGTCTGTTTGTCTGTTTGTCTGTCGGTCTGTTTGTCAGTCTCTCTGTCTGTCTGTCGGTCTGTCGGTCGGTCGGTCTGTTTGCCTGTCTTTCTGTCGGAGTTTCTGTCCGATGTATCTCTGTCTGTCTGTGAGTCGGTCTGTGGGTCTGTCTGTCAGTCTGTTTGTCGGTCTGTCGGTCTGTTTTCTGTCTTTATGTCCGTCTGTCTGTGTAACTGTTTTTCTGTCTGTCGGTCTGTCCGTTTGTCAGTATGTCTGTCTGTCTGTCTGTCTGTCTGTCTGTCTGTCTGTCTGTCTGTCTGTCGGTCTGTCTGTCTGTCTGTCTGTCTGTCTGTCTGTCGGTCTGTCTGTCATTCTCTCTCTCTCTCTGTGTCTCTGTCTCCCTGTCTGTCGGTCTGTAACTCTGTCTGTTAGTCGGTCTGTCTGTCTCTCTGTCTGTCTGTCTGATTGTCAATCTGTCTGTCTGTCTGTCGGTGTGTCTGTAGGTCTGTTTGTCTGTCTGTCGTTCAGTCTGTCCGTCTGTTTGTCTGTCTGTCAGTCTGTCTGTCAGTCTGTCTGTCTGTCTGTCTGTCTGTCTGTCTGTCAGTCTGTCTGTCTGTCTGTCTGTTTGTCAATCTGTCTGTCTGTCGGTCTGTCTGTCTGTCTGTCCGTCGGTCTGTCCGTCTGTTTGTCTGTCGGTCTGTTTGTCGGTCTCTCTGTCGGTCTGTCTGTCTGTCTGTCTGTCTGTCTGTCTGTCGGTCTGTTTGCCTGTCTTTCGGTCTGTCTTTCTGTCTGTATTTATCAGTGTCTGTCTATGTGTCTGCCTGTCTGTCTGTCGGTCTGTCTGTCTGTATGTCTGTCCGTCTGTCTGTCTGTCTGTCTGTCTGTAACTCGGTCGGTCTGTCGGTCTGTCTGTCGTTCTGCCTGTCTGTCTGTCTGTCTGTCAGTCTGTGTCTCTGTCTGTCTGCCGGTCTGTCTGTCTGTCTGTCTGTTTGTTTGTCAATCTGTCTGTCTGTCTGTCGGTCTGTCCGTCTGTCGGTCCGTTGGTCTGTCCGTCTGTTTGTCTGTCGGTCTGTTGGTCGGTCTCTCTGTCGGTCTGTCTGTCTGTCTGTCCGTCTGTTTGTCTGTCTGTCTGTCTGTCGGTCGGTCTGTCAGTCTCTCTGTCTGTCTGTCTGTCGGTCTGTTTGCCTGTCTTTCTGTCGGACTTTCTGTCTGTATGTATCTCTTCTCTGTCTATTAGTCGGTCTGTCGGTCTGTCTGTCAGTCTGTTTGTCGGTCTGTTTTCTGTCTTTATGTCCGTCTGTCTGTGTAACTGTTTTTCTGTCTGTCGGTCTGTCCGTTTGTCTGTCGGTCTGTCTGTTTGTCTGTCTGTCTGTCTGTCTGTCTGTCTGCCTGTCTATTTGCCTGTCTGTCTGTCTGTCTGTTGGTCAGTCTGTCTGTTTGTCTGTCTGTCTGTCTGTAGGTATGTTATGCCTAGAGTTGACGACGACGAAAATAATCCTACTTTGAAATAATAAAATTTAGTAGCAATAGCTGCGCTGAATGAAAGGTTGATTATAAATTTAAGACTGTAGGTACGGCTAACTGAAAATTTATGGTGAAAGCAAATTTTTAGGCAATATTGCAAATAAAGGTAGCCGCTGTCGAGATTTAGGGCTGTGGGTTGTGGGCATTGGAGGTTATTTTTGGGCTTCAACAGGAAATATTATGCAGTGTTGTTAAGGAGTTATTTTTGGTTTTCAAGAGGACAAATTAAACACGGTATTGTGGAGTTATTTTTGGTTTTCAAGGGGACAAATTGTACGCCATGCTGTTCATGGAATGTCGTTTTAGGTCTTGAAGGGTACCAATTATGCGCGATATCTGAAGAATTTGCAGCTCAGTCTTTTAATTGTTACAAGGTTTCCCTTGTGGAGTTATTTATGGGTTTCCCAGTTTAAGGTCGTAAAAAAATTTTAATATTATAACAATGTTGAGAATAAAAATACTTTGCTGCTGATAATGCACATATTACTATCAACAACTGTGCAGTCTCGTTAAACTTTTGTTCCACATACCGAGGCGTCCAAAACAACACCCAAGTTGCTTCGCAACTGGCCTTGCTGCTAGTAATAATATAGTAGTTGCATAGCCTTTTAATAGTAGTAGTCATTTCAACGGCATAATGCTGTGTGTGCCCAGAATTGTAACAAATTGCAGGTGGCGATACTTGTTTAAAGGATCACACACGCTCAGCATGCCCATAGCATTCACACGGTGCAGATGGATGTTTAAGATTAGTTATTTAAATGTGGCACAAATGGCCCGATTAAACGACTCAAATGAGTTGAAACAGTTGAACAATTATATGGTCTTTGATTCAAAATGCATTTTGTTATGATTATGGGCTCCTAGACTCGGTGGGAAAATAAAGAATAAAAGGTTTCGTGGTGTCTACTAAAGCAGGAAAATCACATAAATCCTTGATTTGTGTGAGAATTTGTGTGTAATGCGGGATATATGAATCCAAATATGAAGTTACGAGGCATAATGAACTACTATATGTATGCATGCAAGACCTTGATTTCACTAGAAAAGTTAACAATTGTTAGCCTTAAGGTTCTCACTTTTAACTTTAGCAATAATTAATGGTTAAAGCTTAAAGCGAGAGCCTTAAGACTTACAATTGTTAACTTTTCTAGTGAAATCAACGTCTAAAAGGAAGAATGAACTCTATTCTTGGATCTCGATCTAAAGACCTTGATTTCACTACAAAAGTTAACAATTGTTAGTCTTAAGAATCGCGCTTTCGGCGATCGATCGACAACCCGGTCCAAACATTTCAATTCATTCAACTGTTTTTTTGGCACTTTGAGACTGGCAGGTACATCGGATGAGGAGACCGAGGAAGCTTTACTTTCGGATTTTCCTGCCATGACCCTAGCAGCCGCATTAGCTCCCAATGTTCTGAATGGTCCTCCCATTTTTTTTCGCCTTTTATTTGGGATGGGTATGGGGACGGGAAATTGTATTTCCAGACTATCATAACCCCCCTGGACTTCTTAAGTGTTTCCATTCTCATCCTGCAAAATGGGCATGTCATGATCCACAATTTGTATTCGAACAGCCAACAACGAAACACTCACCCATACTAAACTATTTGCTATTTAAAATTAGAATTAACTTTAACCAAGCTAACATTCAATTACTGCATCATGCAGTACCACGCACCACAGCACACAATTCATCTTTCGATTCATATTTCCTGCATTACACACAAATTCTCACACAAATCAAGGATTTCTGTGATTTTGCTGCTTTAGTAGACACCTAGAAACCTTTTATTCTTTATTTTCTCACGGAGTCTAGGAGCTCATAATCATAACAAAATGCATTTTGAATCAAAGACCATATAATTGTTCAACTGTTTCAACTCATTTGAGTCGTTTTATCGGGCCATTTGTGCCATATTTAATTAACTAATCTTAAACCTCCATCTGCACCGTGTGAATGCTATGGGCATGCTGAGCGTGTGTGATCCTTAGTGAAAGAAAAGCATGTAGGTACCTATACTAAGAACTTCATTCTTTTAACAAAGCATCGAAAATGACTCTATGACTTTTATAGCTCAGCAGCGTTCTTATAGTTGGTGGGACTGCTGTGCTGATGTCAGCAACGGCTGCTGTAGTTTAGTCCTGCCTTCATTTCAGTGATAATGTAACGAGGACTTGACTAGCTGTGACTTGCCTCAGACTTGTCTCAGACAGACGGCAGACGTTACACCTGAAGGGAATGCTATAAAAGACTCACAAGGGAACATACCTTACTTGAAACTACAGAATGAAGCGAAACTACCCGGAACGTATACAACCCATATAAGTGACCTCTGATTGTATAGTCGTTCGACTGCAAAATTCGTTGTTCGGCCGCAAGCGCGCGCGCAATTTCAAAAATATCGATTTTTTCGAATTTCAGAGCGCTCTAGCTCCCACAATTTTTGTCCGATTTTCATAATATTTGAAATACAACATCTTTGTATGCTTATCTCAAAAGTAATTTCAGGATTTTTCAAAATTCGAAAATTTTATTTTTTTTTGAAAAAATTAGTTGAACCCTCTGGGCCTCAGAAATAAGCATCTTTTGAACTTTTTCGAAAAAAATTAAAATTTTCGAATTTTGAAAAATCCTAAAATTACTTTCGAGATAAGCATACAAAGATGTTGTATTTCAAATATTATAAAAATCGGACCGAAATTGTGGGAGCTAGAGCGCACGGAAATTCGAAAAAATCGATATTTTTGAAATTGCGCGCGCGCTTGCGGCCGAACAACGAATTTTGCAGTCGAACGACTATACAAGCAGAGGTCACTCATATGAGTAGTATACGTTCCGGGTAGTTTCGCTTCATTCTGTAGTTTCAAGTAAGGTATGTTCCCTTGTCAGTCTTTTAATACACCGTATGCACAGACCCAAATAATTGCAAAAAAAAACAAAAAAAAAGCAATAAAATATTCAGCCATACCCAGGACCGAACCCACGCAGCCCGATCAGTAAGCCGGAAGCTTAACCAGTGTACTGCTTCGTACCATTAATGTTCACAAGAATATAAATCGTATATAAAAGCAGTTGGCGGCATTGGTGTCCACTGTCCTGCTATCTGCTACTGTAGTTACCTACCTACGTACCAACCTCAGGCACACCGTGTTTTTTACTGTACGAAATACTATGAAAGACTCAGTCTTTCAAAATAGAGTAATATGATCAACAGTATAAATTTTGTATTACGTAGCGCCTAATGCAATGACACCTGAAATATGTAGAAAGTGTGAATTAAATTCATACAACTGACAAGCTTACGTAGAACCACTTATTTTAAAATCTGATTGCTTCACTGTTACAACAACATACGAAAAACAACATACAATTAAATTTGATGATTTTTTAAAAGCAAAGACGCAGATAAGGCATAAAAATTTGAATTGTCTAAATTCAAATTCTAAAGTTGCAGCTTTTGATTTACCCAGTTGATTCAAATTCCACATTTAAATAAATAAATTTAAAGCATTTCCATTTGCTGCTTTAACCATTTGAGTCTCACTTCTTATGCGATCGCCGAATTAGCCACGTTAAAATAGAAGAATTAAAAAATTAAAAGTACGTCTTGTAGCTGCAATACCTAGAGCACAGAAACCAAGCATATAATGGATCTTGTCAGTCATATCCCCAGTGTTAGAATGTCAATGTTGCACATTACATTCTAATGTGCTGAATAGCACATCAGCAAAATACTATTGTAGAATTAACAGCAATATGAAATTGACATCCTGTTATATAGAAAGACACGTCAAGTATAATGACGTCACATTTGATATAAATACCTAGACTAGCACTGTGTTAATTATCGGCAGTACAGTCTGGGATCTACCACGAGAATAGATAGCAATTGTATCATTCATGCTATTCTCTCCTGACTAACATTTTACTATATATAAGTAAGTACGAATAAAACCTCTCTCATAGCCAAAGCGAGTAATAACCAACAACGATTAAGCTACGGTTCTACTTAACAGTAGACCCATACTCATTTACCATTACACCCATAAGTAAACCAGAACCGTACTTAACACCAGCATCAATGACTATTAAAGTTTCTGCATAACCGTTAGATATGCTTACATTAGGTCACAGCGACTCCAGAATGTAAGACTGACTGATATATTTGTGGATTTATATAATCTTCTGACGCATTTTAATTTCCAGAGAGATCGAGCGACTTTTTTAACATCGAATTAACTGGATACTACAAATGGGTGCTGATTTTGGAGATTAACAATACAGAAAATAGTGGCCAAATTCTTTACAATAATTATGAAGAACACAGCGTTCACATTTCTCATACTAATCTTTTGACTGTTGTTCGAGAAGAGGCACACAGAAGTAGCCATAACATTACCGTGGGCGGAACTTATAAAGTCTTAAAGGTTAAACCACATCTTGATGTTCTGTCGGAAGTCTTTAATAATGTTACACAATCTGTGCTATCGATGAAGAGCATTTATTCGTCATCTGGAACAAATGAAACCTTACCAGTCCCAGGAAACTCATTTAAATCCTATTATCAACTTACTTTTCAAGCGCCAGGCGTGTTTCACTCGATGCGTGGAATATTTAGTCAGCGCGCAGATATACCAGAAGTCAGAATTATCTGTGAGTGTCAGCACAAATTCTATTTAAAGGAATTAGAAGTAGTTTACTATAAACAAAATCAAAAAAGACCACCTGGTGCAATAACTGGTCCTAAAGGTACTCCTGATAGGGGTGTTATTGCTGAAAGATCCGGTACTTATGTATATTTAGTTCCGAAGTGGACAAGGTATGCCGATAGAGTTTCATCTATTATTTCTGTAATATCTTTTAATAATGAACATCCGACGTTACGTAAACTTTTTGTGTATGGAAATTGCTATAATAATTTGCTCATATCTAAAGAATGTGTTTACCATTATTTAATTTATAGGGAGATGTATGTAAATTACGGTATTTCGAAAGTATTTTTATCGCGGAACGATGATGTTCCTACATATCCATGTACAGAAACGTTGTTTGGGAGGAAGCGCATTCCTCCCTTGTTAGTAACGGGTAGTAAACCTCTGGACATACCTTTTGTTAAAATATGTTGGGAAACAACACATTTTCAACTTTTTTGATCTTTTTGATCATGGTTTTTATACGACTATACGCAATTTTTTCAACCTGTTGACATTCGTTTTCTAGGTGGTTTTTTACGGAATTGTGCTAAAAACAATATCAACCTAGTAGCAATACAACTTAAAAATAAACAAACAAGGGAAACCCCTTGGATAAACTAGGAAGATACAGTGTGATTCGTACCCTAGACGGCTTTAATACCGTCCTATAACATTATGCATGATTTGTCCCCTTGAAGGTCCTAAATAAACTCGTATACTTGCATGATTGTCCCCTTGAAGGTCCGAAATAACCTCGCAAACTTGCATGATTTGTCCTCTTGAAGGTCCGAAATAACTTCGCATACTTGCGTGATTTGTCCCCTTGAAGGTCCTAAATAACTTCGCATACTTGCGTGATTTGTCCCCTTGAAGGTCCTAAATAACTCGCTTTACCTAGAACCTTTAACCCTAATAGAGTCTAATACTAATTGCAATGTTATCCAAATTTTTTTAAATCCAAATTTATTTGCAAGTTAAACCAAGTGTCTTCAATTTACAATCATGATGAATGCTTCTCTGTAATTGCTTTTAGATGGAATTGGAGGTGATAAAACTTGATTCTTCGCCTACGATATATTTCGTACTCACTTTATTTTATTAGTATAGGGATAATTGGTAAATTATGTACTGCATTTCCTTTAATACTGGACTGTTACCACTATTCAAGTTTTAACCATCTTAAAATAATTACAACGCTAGGCTAGTAACAGTGCAAGAAGGACAAAAAAAGTAAGCAAATATAGTACCTACTTGGTATTACTTCGTTTCCGCTTTCCAGGAAATGTTAATTCTTAAAAAAGAGGTCATTTGACAGTATAATTACTTAAAATTGTAAGCAACCAAGCACACTTACTAAATGGCAACAAGATTACCATCAGACGGCTCAAACCTCGTTTTCACAGCACTCACTTCAAATTGAAAAACCACGCGCCACTACAATCATCGATCAAAAGCGGAGTACGGTTCAATGATAATTGTAGTGGCGCGTGGTTTTTAAATTTGAAGTGAGTGCTGTGGGCTGTGGAAAGAAGTTTAAGCCGTCTCGTGGTATTCTGGTCGCCATTTAGTGAGTGTACTGTTGTTGCTCTAAAAAGTAAAGTAAGTACCTATATACTGTCAAATAACCTCTATTAAATATCATCCTTTTCCTGGAATTATGTGTAGTGCTTTCTGATTTTTAATATTGAGCAATAAAATCCTGGTTTAAGAATACATCAATTAGTCATATGTTAAATTTATTTTCATACATGTTTGATTTTGTTGTACCTTTGTTTCGACAGCCATTTCTGCATCGTCAAATAAAGCATGAGCATAGTGTGTGAGAACATAGCAACAAGGGGGTATGGGTTAAAATAAGCGATGTTTTATAACGTAATTGTTGGTAGTTCCCTATGCCTACTAGTAGGTGTAAGTAGAGTTGCTATGAATTGGCGATTAGGTATGTAAGGAGTCATACATAAAGACGTTATAATTGGGGTTCAGTGTGCATGGAGGAATAATAGCACAGCAATTTTTGTGCTTGCTTTGAAATGCTCTGTTTGCGAGCAGCAATAGAAATAGACGTACAAGGTACAGTTGCTCTGAACTCGGCAGTGTAAGACACGGAGCTAGTGACCGGTAGGACCGATTGCACTGACCGGAGGTCCGGTCAGTTCTATACTTTTGAGACAAGCTCAGGACGGCCTGTGTTAAATAATACGGAGGCTCAAATGAGGCCAAAAAGAAAGGTACGTTTCGGTCCTCGGTCATTTTTTTTAAAGGCTCATTAGGGACCGATTGACTTGCACTGGAACTCGGAGTAGACGCAGCCGCAGCGTGTTGGTTTGTGAGCTACTGCAATTTGTACGTTACAGTACAGTAGATGTAGATTGTGGATCGCGAAGACACAAAACACCAAGACACGAAGAAGCGATTCTATTAGTCAGTATCTTCCTAATAGGTTTTTTTGACAGAAAATTATTGGCAATAATCTTTCAAGTAAAAATCAAATAATTAGTTACTTATATGTTGCTAAGCAGAAGAAAAATTAAATATCTGGTTTATTTCAAATTTGTAAGTGAGTGTTGTATTGCTATCTGCAGCAGCCCATACATTATTATGTTTTCGTGATTTATGAAAGTTGTATCTGTATATGTACCCATTTTTTAAAAATGACTTTATTTGGGTGTAGTATTTTTTATTATTCATAAGTCCCATTTGGGCTGTTGCCCATGGGACTGGCTATACGCATTTATTCATTTACATTTAGAAATAATTTGTTAAATACCGGTGGAGTATTTGGGTGTAGTATACATTATTATAATTAAAATGCTCGTTTTTATTTTCAAATATCAAATTGGCTGGTACATGCACAATAAAGACACAAATAAATGTGTTGTCAGTATCGAAGATAGAACATATATTTAATAGATTAAATTACAAAACTTTGTAAACAAACTCATATAAAACCTATATGGTACTCTCCCCCTCTTCAATGAGTGGGTGGGAGGCCATACCTGAGTTTACCTTACCTCCAAAACTCAGCACTCCCGAAATCCACCGAAAATTAGAGGATATTTTTATTTTTATATTTTATTATATTTAATTAATGTGAAGGTGTGTGAGATAATGAATGTCAGATGGTAGAATAGGGTTCATTTACAGGGGTGATCCATCACTCTAGAAGGGCTAGAGACCCATGAAAGGGGGAGAGAGGCTCAGCTGAAGGCTCCAGCCAAGAATCTCCAGAATAGCTACAGACGGTAAAAATGCTAATTTTATTTATTTTAATTTTGTTGAATAATTTATTTATTTGTAGAATTTAGAGTTTATATTTATATGTTGGAATTCCAAGGGCAACTAGCTTGTAGGCAAGTAGTGGCAGTGGTCGGGGTGTTGAAAATATCATCTATTTCCCTGGCTTCGCCATCACAAGCTTTTGATTTCCTGAGAGAATACGAAAAAACGGCGACCGTACACGGCAAACGGAGGAAGTACACGGTCGAGGGTTCCATTGCCAACCGAAGGAAATTCGGTCTGCCCAGGAAATTTTGTCCAATTTATCTTATTTCATTGCCAATAGTAAAGAAGAATGGGAAATCAAGGCCTATTTATTTTGCTTATTATTTTAGGAGAACAAGTCAGCGTGAACGTTGCGGGCCTTGGAAAAAGAAGCCATTTCCCAGTTGCTCCTAGCTCCAACGCCGCTGGACAGGATAAGCAGGGGACAAGGATTGCTCCTCGACTTGCTAAGCGTTCCAAATGGCAAGGACCATCCGTTCCCAGCCCTCCAGTTTAGCAGCAACGACTTTGTCCTGAATTGTGGATCCAATTGGGTAAGTTTCTTATTTCGATTTAGGTTAATTAATTTTTCTTTATTTTGCACAAGGATCGTTAGGGACGTGGTAGAGACGCTGTGCCTAGCAACCACATTTAGCCCTGAAAGGACGGACAGGTGCGGCCAAGTGTGTCCGAAAAATAGAGAAAGACATGCTACGAACGCACACCGCACCATACCATGCAGTCCAGGCAGACCAACGATCCTGAATTTTAGATAACGATGAGGTGCATATTTTATTTCACATTTTATTTTAATTTTAATTATCCTTTATATTTTGGTTGAGTTTATTTATGCTAATTATTTAAGTTGGGGAGGTTGGGTGCACAATGGCAAAGCCATGTTGCCGAGAGATACTGTCCGTGTATCTGCTCCACCGTGCACACCAACGTAGAGGACAAACCCGCAAAAGTTAGCTTGAACTCCGGGTTCGCCTTTACCTGTCTTCCCTTATTTTTGAAGTTATTTTCATTTATTTTCTCTACTTTTTATTTATGAATTATTACGTACGAGAAGGTTTATCAAACCTCATCTGACGACTAATGATGCCAATTATTTATGATGAAATTATTTATAATATACTTAATTAATCATTTCTAGATTCGTATATGGAATATAAGAATCAACAAGTGTTTTGCCAATTAAAATGAGATCACACAACGAAGTAAGAGAAAAAGATAAATTTAACGAATATAGGTTTTTAATAATGATTTAAATAAAATAGAAAAGATAAATTCAAATTTAAATAATATATTTCTCGATACGACTGAAGGTCGGGGGCAGCAACTGAACAAATAATAACTAATTCTGTTTTGTTTTCTTTTAGGTTTTGTCCAATCAATTTACATACAATATAATGATTTAAAAATGATACGCTTACGGATGCCGCAAACGAGGCATCTGATAAAATCTAATTCCAGGTCCATGGCAATTCCAGATAAGTCACAATTTACAATTGAAAATTTATGATTTTTATACTTTGGTCTAATTGACCTCAATCATTAATTCATATTAAGCTAAGGATAAACTCGTAGAGAGGAATAGCGAACACGGAAAACACAAGGAACAAGAACGTAAAATTATAAAAGTTGTCACTATAATTTTTCTTTTTCTTATTTTTAGGTTTCGGATGACACCAACAGGAACCATGGGGACAATCCCCTTGTAATTTTTATATCCCTTTTAGTGTTTCTATGTTCTTTGATTCCCTTTCACCCATTTTTTCCCCGTTAATTTCTAAGAAAGAAAATGAAGATAAGGATTCAGAAGGATCAATGACGGAACTTCTCTCTTCTTGGAATCGTGATTCTGTCTGCCTGAGCTTGCTCGCCTCTGCTCCTTCCTCGCTAGGTCTCGTCTCGCCTCCGGGATGAATTTTTAATTCCTTCCGTGGCTCATAGACGCTGCGTTGTGAACGGCTGCGAGTTGTACTTTATTTTATTATCTCCTTTCATAAATCTTTCTTACTTTCTGTCAAATGGCCGATGCTGTCTGGAGAATTCGTGAAGGATCTGTGAAAAGAAGTGTTATAAACGCTATTTTGTTTTCACAATCCCCTTGTGAGGCTTCGCGTCCTCACAAAGGAGGGTTTCTGATAAGATAGGGATAGAGGGCACAACACGCAATTACATTTTACCTTTTATTTTGATATAGATTTTTAGACCTGTTTGTTTTCTTAAGGAATAAAAAAAAACTTTCGAACCTTGGACCTGTGGGTTTTATATTAATTCGTTTTGCCAACCTTCATTTCTCATGAATGGCATCATTTAATTTATAGCATAAATCAATGGTCCAAGTCTTGAGGACTAAATAGAAAAATCATTAAAAAATCTAAG
>CATKUY010000350.1:0-48109 GCA_949802685.1 Dicyrtomina minuta
AAAAAAACATCAGTAGCAGAGCTTCTGCAGCAAAAAGTTACAAATAGGTATATAAGCACAAAGTAAATCGTTGCATGTAGATGTATGCGGTAAGCGGTTACTTATACATCTGCTTTCTGTCAACTTACTTAATAAGTAGTTTTTTTTAAATGAGCAAAAATTTGAAAAAATGTGCTGAATTTTACAAAATAAAATGAGCCAAATTTTAAAAAAATAAGCCATATTTAATAGAAAATAAGTCACATTCAAAAAACAATATGCCAAATTTTGAAAAACTGAGTTGAAATTTTATAAAATAAATCAAATTTTAAAACCAATAAGCCAAATTTTAAAAACATGATCTAAATTTTCATAAAATGAGCAAAATGATTTTAAAAAATAGGACTAAATTTTAAAAAAAACATGAGCCAAATTTTATATAAAAATAAGACAAATTTCCTAAAAGCTGAACTAAATTTTTTAAAAAATTGAGGCCAAATTCAAAAAAATTTGGTCAAATCCTAAAAAACTGATCAAATTCAAAAAATTGTGGTCCAAATTTGAAAAAAATGAGGCCAAATTTAAAAAAAAATGTTTTAGCTGAAATGAGGTTAAAATGTTTGACTCAAAAAAAATTAGCTAAACGATTTTCGCTTAAAACCACGCTGTCTGTTTATTTCAACATGTCTTGTATGTATTTAAATGAAGTCAGTGTATGTACAGTTTAGTAAACAAACATCTGATTTGGTTAGTCTTGATAAAAGAGACGGAGCATCTGGATATACTACAGCTGTCCCATTCGCTCACCGAGTCAGTTCAGTTTCTGCTGTGGACCCTGCTGGAGCAGAGCAAAATCGATCCCGGCAGAAGGCCTGAAGTCGCTCAAGATATTGGGCTGTTGTATTTATCGATTGGATTGCTGTTGGTTCTGTGCATTTTGAAACTCTTTAAATTTTTAAAAAGACTGTACAGTGAGTGGCAAAAACCTATATTGGAGTAATGGAGGAAACATTTACATTTCCACGCGCTGTGAAAACCCAGCCACGAGAGAAGGATCCTAAATATGTCGTAAGTTCTTTTTTTACTACAAAATTTCCTTAAATTATGTGTTTTTTCCTAAATTCTTAAGACAGCTTACTTACAATTTAATCCTTTTTCTTAAAAAAATGTCCTAAAAATGAGCCAAATTTTTTTAAAAAATGAGCTGAATTGTTTTCAAATGAAACAAAATTTTAAAAAAACAGTAAAATTTTGAAAAAAATGACTTAAAACAAAGCTGAATTTTATAAAAATGGAGTGAAATTCATTAAAAATATGAGCAAAATTTAAAAAAAAACAGTCAAATTTTGAAAAAAAAGGTCAAAATTTTAAAAACAAGCTAAATGTTTAAAAAGTAGTTCAAAATTTTAAAAATAAGCTAAATGTTTGAAAAAAAGCTCTTATTTTTCAAAAATGAGTCAAAATGTGTAAATCAAAAAATAAGCGCTCTTTTTGCGCTCATTTTACCTCATAAAAACGAGCGCTAGTTTTGCGTTTATTTGAACACGAAAAAAGTAAGCGCTCTTTTTGCGCTCATTTTACCTCAAAAAAAGTGAGCGTTCTTTTTGCGCTCATTTGAACACGAAAAAAGTGAGCGTTCTTTTTGCGCTTATTTTACCTTAAAAAAAAGTGAGCGTTCTTTTTGCGCTCATTTGAACACCAAAAAGTGAGCGCTATTTTTGCGCTCATTTTACTTCAAAAAAAGTGAGCGTTCTTTTTGCGCTCATTTGAACACCGAAAAGTAAGCGTTTTTTTTGCGCTCATTTGAACACCAAAAAGTGAGCGTTCTTTTTGCGCTTATTTGAACTTAAAAAAAATGATCTAATTTTTTACTGAATATTGGTTGTTTTGTTTGCAGCTACCTAATTGTCCTATGGCTGGATGTTCTTACGATACTCGTAAATGGTATCCTTACTACCATCACGTTGAGCGCTTTCATTACTGCGAAGACTGTGAAATGTATACTCTATGCAAATCTGCGCATGCGTGTACTCGTATTGGGCAGAGAGGTGGCCACTTGGACGCCAGACATGAAATTGACTTGTCGTTTTTCAAAGAAACTTCAAGATCACATCTTGGCGCAGTCAAAGAGTATTTATATAAAATAACAGATGAAATTACCAGTATTGAAGATATTTTTAAATTTGTAAAGAATCCAACTGAAAAAATTTCGAATGAAAACTTGGTTGTGTACAAAGCCATGAGTGTCATTATTGGAATTGATGTGTTAATAGAAAAAGATATTCAAGACGCTGATCATACGTTCACACATGAAGAAACTATATTCTTCGATTCCAGACCTTTTGATCTTCACGATTCAAACGACATGGATTCTCTTTTGCTTGAAGCTGCCGATGAAATTATCGAAAAAAAGAATAATTTCACTGAACTTGAAAGTGGATGGCGAATTTTAAAAATTGTATCGTTTCAAGTTAAAATGGGTGAACTGTCACTATTAAAAAATTCAAAAATACGCGGACATCTTAAGATGCCATTCAAGAAACAAGGAATTGTAAATATCAACAACACTGACGGAAAATGCTTCCAGTACTGTATAGCTGCAGAAGTGTACATGGAATATGAACTTAATTTGTGTAACCGACAGTTTGAAGGAAAGCAGACGCAAACAAAAACTAGCGGAGCAAGAATTATCAAAGTAAATCTACATCGAGTTGAACGCTGGAAAAATATCTGTGTAACTTTTACTTTTCAATGATAAGTAACGCTGGTGTTGATGTGCACAAAGACATTCCATTGTTTGAAGAAAAAAACGATATCAGTGTAAATGTTTTTACACATGAAGGAAACAAAAAAGTTCTCAACTATAAAAGTCTACATACATCTACAAAAGTTATTAATTTGTTCCTGATTCATGAAAACGATGAACAAGGAAAACGTTGCCATTTTGTTTCAATAAATGACTTGGATCGATTTCTTGGACATATTAAACCTGGACACATGTATTTCTGTCAAGAGTGTTTTCGTTTTAAAAAAACTCAAGAACAGTTATTGAAACATAAGTGCACGGAAGTGAAAGAAAAAATATATGATTTTCCTGATAAACAGTTCAGGATTAAATTCAGAAATGAGCATATGACGTTACCAGTGCCATACATATTATTCTACGATTGGGAGACATTTGCTAAGCCTTTGGGAAAACAAAAAATGGCAACAACGATGGTGTCCGAATTTAAACCAGCAAGTTATGCCATTGTTATTGTGAAAACGACAACATCTGATATGAAAATTGTTTATGCAAATTATCACAATGGAGAAAATCCAGTCAAGCATTTTTACAAGTCTGTATTCTATTGGGCCGACAAACTTGTGTCTAAAATTCGAAATACTAATAATTTCAATAAACCGGATGCTGAAACATTGCAAAAACATAAAGCAGCGACACATTGTGAACTTTGTCATCGGAAATTCACTGCTGAAAAGAAAAAGAAAAAACAAAGCTACGCAGAAGCGTTTGATGAAGATTTAATTGACAAATATATTGAAGAACTTGGAGATGATATCGGCGGATTTGCTGGAGCAGTTGATGCAGTAAATGGCAAAGCAAAGCAGTCTGTAATTAAAACTTATCATCATAACCATACAGAAGGTACATACATTGCTGCTCTGTGTCAGTCATGCAACCTCAAGATTAAATACAAACATGAACTTGTATGTGTTTGTCATAATTCAACCGGATTTGATCTGCATCTGCTTGTAAATGCATTCGAACAAGAAATGTTTGACGCTGAAGACGTTCGCGTTATTGCAAAATCGTCAGAGAAATTTGTGCAAATGACAATTGCGCATAAAAACAAAGTTTTACCAGCACTTAATAAAAATATGGGAAGTGACAATACAGAGACAATAGAAGAAATTGATCGAAGAGTGAAAATAAGATTTATTGACAGCTGTCAATTTGTGAAAGACAGTTTGGCCAACTTGGCTGACGTTATTGCAAAAGAAAAATGTGAAAGTTTGACATTGATTGATCAGTGTTTCCCGGAAATGGTTCCGGCTGGAGTTGCCAATACAAAAGAAAATATTGAATTGCTGTTTGCAAAAATTCCGTTCCCGTACAGTTATCTGACTTCTCCTATTGTATTTCAAGACGGACATCCCATACCAGAACGTAAATGGTTCAATAATGATTTGATGGGAAAAGAAATAACAAACTCAGAATGGGAAACTTGTGAACAAAATAATTACAAAGTTCAATATAAAAGACTTTAACCAGTATTGCAAACCGTACAATTTACTGGACAGTGTACTGTTGGCTGCAGTGTGGGAAAATTTTAGACGCATTGGGATAAAAAACACTAGACTTGATCCTACGTACGTCTGCACTACCAGCGGATATGCTTAGCAAAGTTTTTTAAAAACAGACGGTGTTGAAATTGATGTTATACGGGACTATGAAATGTACGAAATGGTTAAAAAGGGGATCCGAGGTGGGATTTGCTACGCCTCGCAGAAACTTGTAGTGGCCAATACAGAACGAGATGCGGAACACTACACACCTGACCTACCAAGACAACACCTTCTTTATGTTGACAAGAATGGTATGTATGCTGAAGCTCCGTGCAAAAAGTTCCCGCTTGGAAATTTTAAATGGGAAACTGTGGATACATTAAACAGTATTGACTGGATAAATCGAGACTTTGAAGCTGGAAGCAAAGGGTATATCTTAGAAGTGGATTTAGAATACCTAATTGATGTTCAAGAAAGAACAAAAGAAATTCCACTGTGTCCTGAAAAACCTAAAATTCAATTAAATGAGCTGTCAGAACGTCAAAAAGAACACGTGTCGAAACTTAGACAGTTGGGAAAATCTTTTTTGACTCAAGAAAAACTTATGCTCACATGCTATGACAAAATGCATTATGTAGTAAACCATGCATCGCTGCACTATTATTTGAAAATGGGAATGAAACTTGTAAAAATTCATCAAGGATTTTCATTCACACATCAAGCTTACATTAAAGACTACATAACAACAAACGTTGAAAGAAGAAGAAATGCAAAATCGAAATCAGACAAAGATTTTTTGAAACTGATGAACAATGCTATTCATGGAAAATTTTTACAGTCAAACGAAAATCTTATAACTGTGAAATTTTGTTCATCTCGCGTGAGTGTGGTGAAAACAATAGCTGATGAAAGATGCACGGGTTTCAAAAGTTTGTCGGACAATATAACTCAAGTTGTACTTAAACCTAAAAAAGTTATATTGAACAAGCCTATTCAAGGGGGTTTTAATTGCTTGGAGCATTCCAAAGTGACTTTTTACTCTGGCTTTTACTAAGAGTTCCAGCCGGTGTTCGAAGAAAGGATCCATCACCAGTACTTTGACACCGACAGCCATATTTTCTAGGCAAGCATTGTTTATTTATTTACAATAGAATTTTAAACAAAAAAAATAAACTAGAAACATATCCGTTTATATCAGATTTTTAAAAAAAAATGGATAATTTATTTTATAGATTTTGGATCCTAATAATACATACTTTAAAGACCTATACAAATGCAAAAGCTTTGTGGACTACTCTAAATTGCCGACAGGGCATGCATTGCTAGCGAAGTATCCTGATTTGGTTAATCATAATGCTGGTGTTGGAGGGAAATGGAAGATTGAGGACATGGATATTTTGAAAGTTGCAGCTTCCAGAGCCAAGGAATATGCTATAAGGTCATTTGGCGGGCATGACGAATTAAAATGCAAGGGAATTCCAAGCAATAGTTTAAAATCATGTACATTTGAAACCTACGAAACAGCAATAAATGAGCAAAAAATTAAACGATTGCCTGTTACTTTAATTAGATCGATCGATCATAAATTGTATTTAATGAATGTAGACAAAATTGCATTCCATGGATTAGATGTAAACAGATATTATCCAGACAACAATAACATAAACTTTATTTACCCTACGGGTTTCACACATTAGACAAATAATTTGTTTTAAAAATATCTTAAACTTAGTGAAAAACACAATAGTGACAACAACAAAAATTACTTCGTAAAAACGTTTTTCTAAACTAGTTTGTAGCAACATGATTAAAAAAGGCAAAAACATACTTAGTAAAAACAAATAATTTTAAAAATACAAATACCTTGTAGAAAAATAAATAACTTTGTAAAAAAATAATTAGGTTTGTAAAACATTTTTACAAATATATTTAGGAAAAAAATAATTTAGTTTGTAAAAAACATTTCTCTAAACTAGTTTGTAGAAAAGTAATTTAAAAAATGGTAAAACAAATTTAAACGTACTCAATAAAAACAAATAATGTTATAAAAATACTTTGTAGAAAAAATAATTTTAGTTTGTAAACCAAAAAACAAATGAAGCTTAAAAACATTTTTACGAATAGTTAAAAATATAATTAGGTTTGTAAGACGTTTTTACAAATAGATTTAGGAAAAAAATAATTTAGTTTGTAAAAAACATTTCTCTAAACTAGTTTGTAGAAAAGTAATTTAAAAAATGGTAAAACAAATTTAAACATACTTAATAAAAACAAATAATGTTATAAAAATACTTTGTTGAAAAAATAATTTTAGTTTGTAAACCAAAAAACAAATGAAGCTTAAAAACATTTTTACAAATAGTTAAAAATATAATTAGGTTTGTAAGACATTTTTACAAATAGATTTAGGAAAAAAATAATTTAGTTCGTGCATATAAAATAAAGTTTGTAAACAAAAAATAATTAAGTTTGTAAACATTTTAGAATGCTTAAATTAAAAAACCAATAGTAAGAAAAATAATTTGCAAACATTTTAGAAAATAAGATTTAAAAAAAATTGTAAACAAAATTTTTAAAACTTTAATAAAAAACAATTGGCATTTGTAAATGTTTGTTGATGTGTTTATTTGAAAAATATATGCATTGCTCACGAAAAAATTTCATATAAAATGTAATTCAATTCCAAAGGCAAATAGATCCCCATACAGACCATTCAAGTGTCCCCAAGTCAATAATTTTTGTTTCATGCGAGATAGCTTGTGCACGATCCACGTACACTTGTTATACTTCATACAATTAAGCAAACGTTTAAATCCAACCAACATGCTTCATCCCTCACGGACTACTTTTAAACATCTTAAAAAAGTAAGACTTACAAGCCTGTTCAGTCTTAATCAAAACCCTATTAGTTAGTATTGCGAGATTTTAAAATTTCAAAGCAGTTTTCAAAATTTTGAAAAATTTTAAAAAAAGTAAAAACTTTCTTTAAAAAGAGTAAAAATGAGTTTCATGATGTATTACGTCCTGCTAATTACATATATCACATTTAAACACTAACATTTGAGGCATAATATATAGCATATTTTACAGCGTATTATGTAGCATACATCTCAATACATGCGACATCTTACCCAGGCATCTCCCAGAACGTCTCACCCTACCTTCTTAAGACCTTACCTCACATCTTACCCCCAGCATCTCAAGAAGGTTACCGATCGCAGAACACCATGACAGCTCCCAGGACATCGTGCCGGGCCAAGGGGATTATGACAACCTTAGGGCAGCGACAGTGAGCCCAGGGCAGCAGCAGAGCGGTGGGTCACAGGCGGCGGTAGAGCCCTACCCATGGCAGTGGCCCCTGAACAAAATGCGAAGACCCAAATTCAGAACCAAAGCCGAAGCCGCAACCAAACCATGACATAGCATACTAGCAACATACTATTGTATATTTTACATTCATTACCTAACGTACATACTAAACGTTGTAAGTCAAATGTTCTGTGGATTTTTGGAGAAAATACAGCATTTTCTATTGATTTTCGAAATAATATATATTGATTTATCGATCCACAGACAGGTGTACAGTAACGAGCTCGAGGATCGAACAGGGGTGAGTGAGATAGCGTCGGATCGATACGCAGGTATCTACTGTATAGCTACATACTGAAAGCTATATTGTAAAACACCCCCACTCATCCCCCTCCATGTCACACGCAACGCAGGTGCACCTATGATCAATATAGCATACAGTCATCGATTAAAAAAATGCACAATATGTGCGTCGGATAACTCGTCAACTCGCACTCTGGCTGCCTGCTAGGCAACAGTGCACTGATACTCGGGAGGAATTTTGATTTTATTTTCCTTTCTTTTTTGTGGTAAATATTTGTCGTGAGTCTCCAAACCTTACCCTTGTGATGGGCAATTAGTCCGTTACGATAGTGAGGTGGAAATTCCTATCAAAATATTACCCCTAATCACTTTTTCGAGCAAATTCAAAAAGTTGTATTTGGATTGTTTTTCAATCCTCGTTGTGCTACTGTTAAATTTTCCTACGTGATTCTCACTCCTCGCGGTGCTGCCGCGTAGCTACATAGTGTATTTTTTCTACAATGTGCATGTGGTGGTTCTGTAGGGGTTACATCCTTGTCGTGTGGATCGTATACTGTGTGGCACGGTGTAGCATCGCTGTGGTGTGGGTTTTGTGTGGGAAGGTTTGACAGCATCAGTAGCGTGGTTTAGTCTGAGGTAGACTGTATTCAAGGCGAAGACTGTAGTTTACACTCCTGTGTAGTATGTTTCTATTTGGAACTTTAATTTGTCAGGTCTAGTACCAATTAGTTGGGTGATGAGCAGTTAACTCTGATCCTATTTTCCTTAGCTAGGTGTCGTAGGTTGTTTTTATTTTCGCTACTTATTCACTTCCTTCCATTGAGTATTAAATCCTGTTTAAGATTAAGGCCCGTACGGGAAAATCCGGTGACGTTTCATTTGTCACTGGTTATCTTGTTGGCCAAAATTAAACATTGTTATAATGGGACGTCCGCAATGGGCCTTATTGGCCTTGGCGGTGTCTGTGTGGATCAGTATTATGATTTACATGGTTCCCAATAAAATAATAATAATAATAAAAATATACTGTTTCCATTGTCTATAGCAAGAGCATATAGCAAGCGCATCGAAAAATGCCCGGGATATATAGTGATTTATAGTAGGATATACTGTACCTTTTCCATTGCCTATAGCATGAGCAATATTTGCATATAGCAAACGCACCGGTGTTGGTTTTTGGTTTAAAAAATGCCCGGGATATATAGTGATTTCGGGTTTCGGTGTTGGTTTTGGAGTCAAAATGATTCAAAATTAACCAACTATTACTACTTACATGTTTTTGAAAAGGTGAAAAATGTTCTAATTTCATGTTTTTAAAAAGGGTAAAATGTTCTATTTACATAGTTTTAAAAAGCGTAAAATGTTCTATTTACATGTTTTTTAAAATTGTAAAACCTTCTATGTACATGTTTTTGAAAATGTGCAAAATGCTGTATTTAAATGCTCTCGAAACATAAGTGAAGATTTTTTGTAGATAGTTGATATTGGTTTTAGCTAAATATGGATATGGGTCATTTTGGTTCTTCACAGACGCTATATTTAATAATCCTTTCCTTATGTAAATTTTTTTTAATACTGATGTTTGTTTCTTTAAAAAACAGCTGGCCCAGATGAACTTGTACTGTATGGAAGTAAGCTGCTCGTAGTTATTCGCCTTCTTTTACAGATTTTGAAAATCAGAAACACTTATTTTGGGCAGTTTTACGTCAATTCATCCCAAAATTACGTATTATGATTTTTTCTATGTACATACATCATCTACAGCTATCTTATCTGACAAATCAAATCTACTAATTCTAACACGATATTGTTCATAAAAAAGATTTAATTACACTTTATAAGTTCTTTAATATGACTCAAATAGGTGGTGCGGCTAATAGTGTAGAAATGTTTTGGCAATTCTATGCAGAAATGAAAACGCAAATATTTAGTAATCCAAGGACAGTAGAACTGCATGCATCCATTGCAAGTGTATTCACAGGGAAAAAAATAAAAACATATTTAGATTCCAAAAGCAGAAGTTTTGAAAATTCTGGGAAATTCATAATTCCATGTATGTATATCTAACTATCCTGATATACAAACACCTGTACTTCAACTAGCGGTAATTTAATTTACAAAAATTTAATTCCTGGCAGTGTATAGTTAAATAAATGTTTTTAAAGAGAAAATAATAATAATTAATGAACTCATTTTGCAATAGGGCACACACAAATGCATTGCCTTGTAACATTAGCTTTCCATACGAATAATCCTCTACTGTTGGATTTGTGTTTGATAGTTTCTATCTTGTACCAACAAATTTTACATCACGCTGCTATCAAGATCATGTTGTAGCAATGTATTTGCAATTTTTTTGCAAACCTGAAGTGGGTCGAAGTGCAACCGTATCCTTATATCTCACGGTTACTGGAGGCAATTGCGTAATTTTTAATTCAACACAAAACATATCGTCTGTTAAGAATCAAAATGACCCATATCCAATTTAAGTTACAATCAAAATGAGCTATGTCATAAAAACAAAATAAAAAACATGCGTACAGTGCTAATTATGAGTTTTTTAAAAGTGTAAATTGTTGTATTTACATGATTTTGAAAAGCGCAAAATGTTCTAATTCCACGTTTTTGAAAAGTTTAAAATTTTGTATTGACATGTTTTTGAAAGTGCAAAATATTCTATTTGAATGCTTTTAGGACATGTTTCAATATTTTTGTAGATAGTGGATATTGTTTTTAGCTAGATGCAAATAGATATGGGTAATTTTGGTTCTTTACAGATGATTTGCTATATTTAGCATCGGTATTAATAATTAATGAAGAACAGCACGTAGGAGAATTTCTGTGTAAGCTGTTTAGCGTATAAAATTTAAACCATAAAAAATATAGGGAAGTTAATTAACAATATAATATGGTTTCGTCGATATATCTTTAGAAAAATCTGCAAAGCTGGGAGAAGAAGAATTTGGAGTAGTTTACTGAGGTCTTTTAAATGAAGAAGCTGTGGCAGTCAAGTCAACTAAACCAAATGCAGACGTGTCTTATGTGAAAGCATTTCTAGCAGAAATTAAAATTATGGCTTATGTTGCTCGAGGGGAGGAGGAAACAATCAACAATGAAGGGAAAAACACATTATTAAATTTGTTGGAGTGACAATTGACAGACTCAAACAGCGTTGGGTTCTTGCTGTGGTTGAATTGAGCCCGTTTGGAAATTCACACTCCTATTTAGAATCCATTTGTGTGAGAAAAAGCCCAGAATTCAAGAATATGATTGTCAATGATGAATTTGAAAGGAGCCACGGAGACAGTGATAATTCACACACTAGTACGAGCAGTACCAATAAGTCTCGTGACCAGCGGGGTCAGCCCGAAATAATTACAACAATTGACATTGTTCACTGGTGCAGTCAAATAGCGTCTGGAATGGGTTACTTATTGTTAGCATCCAAAAAGGTGACTTTTTACATTTTTGCAAAAGAATGTTAAATTTGAGCATATTACAGTTAGTTATTTTGTTAGTGCAAATTATGTAATTTCTTAGGTAATTCATGGCGACCTAGCAACAAGGAATATTCTCCTATTTCCCCATAACGTGGTAAAAATCACAGACTTTGGTCTATCCCGAAAATTGTATGCTATTACTCCCAGTACATAAGGAAAAAGAATAAGAAGGTAAGCTTTCTTCAGTTGCTAAATTAAACCTATTCAATATGCTAATATGTAAAATGTACAAAAAGAACCTTAATTTTAAAATATTTTCATTGTATCTGCCTATAGAATAAAATAAAGATTGCAATCCCATGGGCTTGGATGGCTTTAGAATCCTTACAACACAACCAATTCTCGGTACAATCGGATATCTGGTCTTTCGGTATCACAATGTGGGAGATTTTTAGCATGGGTCAATTTCCCTACCCGTGTCATCTATACTCCCCAGAATTTGTTGCTGCAATAGCCAATGGCATGCGATGGAAAAACCCGTTTATGGTTCTAGCTTCTAGTTCTATGTAATAAATTACATCTATCTAATTTATACTATGTTCAATTATTCAGCCATTATCAATGTGATTCCTTTGCAATTGTCACTATTTGGCTTAATATCGAATTTTTAAAAAATTTATAAATTGCTCCCGTTTTTAGCTACAATCAAATGTGGAATTGCTGGGATCCCGTCCCAGAGAATCGCCCCACTTATGTGCATCTCCACGATTTTTTTGAGAATATTTTACAACAATGGATCTCAATCTCGGATACAGGCGAAGGCAGCGAAAGCGATACGAACTCTTTCGTTTATGCAACTTTAGGACAAAATACAGACCCGTACTACCAATTCGGACATGTTTAAAGTCTATAATAATTAATAATAGTCTACTTTTGTTATAGGTTTTATTTTACATGGCAATGTGATATAAATTAAAAATCGATAGGCATTTAGAGAGTGCAAAATATTATATGCATCAGACCGCATCGTCACAAACAAATGATAATAGCAAATATTCCAAATAACATGTATCTAAATATATAAAGGAATAAAATTTTAAAACAATACAGTACGACCGTATATGAGTATGACCTACTCATTTTTTGTGGTCAAAGAATTTTTTGAAGAGATTGACAATGGAGCTAATTCTGTGTAACTCATATTGCATAAATTATATTTTTGCACAAACAGGAAAAAAAGACTAAATACAACCTATAGTTTAGAATTGAGTTCAAATGAAGACAAATTCGTTTACAAGGGATCCGCTGAAAAAGGATAACCGCTATAAGGAATGGATTTAGAATTTTTCGTTGGTCAGTTTTGTTTTTTATTTAAACATTATTCGGTTATAAGGGAACCACTATAAGGGATTATCCGGTTGTAAGGGATTGCAAAGCTTTCTTGGCTATTTCCAAACAGTAGTATCTCTGGTTCTGTCTCAACTCTTAATACTTTAGTCCAGGTCTATTGAGTCTGCTATGCACAATGCCGACGAAGCGAAAAAAGTATCGAATCTCCATAATTTGAGCTTAAGTCAAAAACATATAAATCCAAACAAACTGCATTACATACCTGAATGTTTTAAATATTTTATTAACTACACTGTTCATTGGACAACACGATAAAAATAACTTACATTTCCTAAAACAAAATCATCAATCGTGTAGACTAAATGTAAACCAAAACGACCAAAAATCGACGACCACTATTTCATATATAAATGAAATAGTCTTTTTTTGGTTTTCTAACCCATCGGCCTTCTTTAGTCGTAATCCGTAGTTTTATTGAAATGCATGCATATTATTGGAAGAAATCGTGCTGAAGTATGTTATTCTTCAACTCGAAAAATGTGTGAACGATATTTTGATAGTAAAGCATAACGTTTATGGTGTGATGTGTGACTTCGGTTTTATGTAGCATCAGCGCTACATGATATGATAATGACAGGAACTCCCGTGTCCTGTCCACGTAGTTCTTATGGCTATTCTCAAGTGAGAATAGCCCCACTGATGGAATGAAGTAATGTATTATTACAGTTGGTAAAAGTAATAATACTTACTCAGAAATTTATAATAATATGACCTGAATAGTTGAAAGCGATATTATTAGATATTTGCAAATTGTAAGTTAAAACATATTTAGCAATGATGTAACTTTATGTAGAAGTTTAAAAGAATCTTCTTGTGAATAAATCAGTATCTGTAAAGATTTCAGAACGAAAGCATGTCTTGATTTTTTGAGTGCATTTTCATATTACAGATATCATTGTTAGGAAAGTATTCTAGAGCTAATGAGCATTGATCATGGAATATTTCTTACACGTTGAAGAGCACGATTGTTAAGATTAAACTTCAGTTTTCCCTAATTCTGAAAAAGAAACCGGAAAGTCTGAAAGTGTTTATAATTTCTGTTCCTAGTCACAGTGAAGTAGAAATTTGACGAGATTTTGTCCTAATTCCTGAACGGAAACAGAGAAAAAGTTTAGTTTATGTGAAATCAAAGAGTATATTACATTTACGACAATACATACTAGTGCGTTTAGTACTGTGATATAACTACTCCTACAGTGTACAACACAAAAGCGAAAGTTCGACTATATATATTTCATTCCTAATTCCTAAACGGAAACGGAATTTGTGAAAATAAAGTAATATAAATTCGAAACAGTTACAAGTACACAAAACTAGTGCAAATTATCGACGTTATAAGAAGCGCGTAGTTCGTTTTCGTTCGTTTTCGTTTTGTCCGGTTTTGTGAATTTGAGTGATTACAGTTTATTTCAACGGGATAAAAAAGAACTTAAGCTAATTTAGTAATTTTGAAAAAGAAACCTGAAAACTGTAAGCCGCTGTTTAATATTTTTGCATAAAAATAGAAACATTTTGTTCCCGAAAGCTGAAATATGTCAAAGAAAAAAGATCCAAGTGGGATTGTAAAGCTGAAATCTGGCAACTACAATGCCTGGCGCCAGCAATTAAAAGTGGTTATAATTGTTTATGATCTATGGGGACATGTGGATGTCCAACTGCAGCTGGAACTTTTGGCAGCATTCCCCTTGCAGTAGCAGCCTGGCAGAAAATTGATTATAAAGCCCAAGGTGCCATATTGTTAAGCATAAGCCCAGAACAGCAGTCCCATGTGGACTCGTGCACAACCCTTAACCAGATGTTTGATAAGCTTACGGAGGTCAATGGTTCAACCAGCAAATTGATCAAAATCGCCAAATTTGGGAGGTTTTATCGCTTTGAACCTACAAATGAACAGACTGCAGTAGATGCCTATAGGCAAATTACAAGTCTGACTGCCAGCCTTAAAGAAATACGAGCGCCTCTGACCGAAGATGCAGTGGCGAGCCGCATTGTTTCTTGTCTCCCGGACAAGAAGTACAACGTATTCAAGGAGTCCTAAGAGAGCGTTCCGGAGGACAATCAAAAATTAGAGCAATTGTTGGTCTTTCTCAAGGATCTGGATCTTAAGAATGCAACTGAAAAGCGGAGTGGTCCAGAAACTTCAAAGGCGTTTGTTGCAAACAAAAGTCAAGGAAAGGAAAAGAAAGGAAAAGGAAACAGAAAACCCAAAACGAAAGAAGAGATAGCAGTTATAAAAGCTAACTCTGAATGTCATCACTGTGGCAAGAAGGGCCATTGGCGAATCAAGTGCCCGGACAACCCAGATAAGGGGAAGCCAAAGATAAAGAAACAATGCAACGAATGCGGGTGCAAAGTCCGAAAAGGACAAGACTCCTCTCTTCCAGAAAGCCTATATGGGAAGGAAGAAGTTCAGCGACACGAACACAGCCTAGATATCAGATTCCGGGGCCACAAATCACTTCTGTGGGAATCTTGATTGGTTTACTAACTATAACGAATTTGCCACACCTGATCCAATCCAAGTAGCTAACAATGACTTTGTTCAGTCCTTCGGAAAAGGCAACGTTGAAGTGGATGCGTGGATTGGCGATAACTGGGAAAAGATAACAATACAGGATGTATGGTACATTCCGTTTGCAGCCAACTTGTTCTCCGAACTTGTAATGGCCCAAAAAAGGCTCAAGCTAGTCAGACGCGGAAACGTGACTCAATACTTCCACGACGAAGAAGGACAGTATCCCGGTCCAATGGCCAGAGCCTGTTATGACGGGACACATGAAATGATCTTCCGCCGTCCAAAGAAAGAATACAATAGAGCTAACATTGCTATTGGAGTGAAGAGATGGCACGAACGATTCGGCCATATAAATTTACAGTATATCAGAGAAACTGTAAAGAACTGTGCAGTGGTAGGAATTGATGGAAAAGAGCTCCATGGAAAAATCCACTGTGACAACTGCTCTTTTGGAAAAGCAGAACGAAGCTCGTTTCCGCCGTTGAAATAGTCAAGTGCTGAATACCTTCCAGGCAAGAAGGTTACAGCTTTCCTCTTAGGAAAAATGAGAGTGAAGAGCATAGGAGGAAGAAGTTACTTTCTCTTTTTCAAAGACGCAGCGTCTGGATATCGAATGGTATATTTTCTTAAGAAAAAATTAGATGTTTCTGCTTGTGTGAGAGATTATGTGGAATTTATTCTCACCAAAACCGGCCGAAAGGTAAATGTTTTCAAGTCTGACAACGGAACAGAATTTAATAATGCAAAAAATCATGAACTCTTCTCAGAAAAAAAAATCCACTTCCATATGTCCCCTTCATATTGCCCGCAGCCCAATGTAAAGATTGAGCGTGCAAATCGTACGGTAAAAGAATCAGCCCGTACAATGCTGATTAATTCTAAGCTTCCAGACAGATTCTGGGGCGAAGCTGTGGGATGTGCAGTCTACTTGTTGAATCGAGTTAATTACAAGAGAAGCCCAGTAATAACGCCTCATGAACAAATCCATGGAAGGAAGCCTACAGTCAACCACCTGAGGGTGTTTGGATGTCAAGCCTTCGTATTCATTCGGAAACAGGAACGATCAACCTGGGATGAAGTTGCCAAGAAATGTATTCTTTAAGGACATTGTACATACCTACATGCAATTTATACGATTTAAGACATGTACATAAACAACATGTACATAGGACATTTTATTCTTGTAAAAACAATGTAAAAAGGACATTTTACACTTTCAAACAACATGTACATAGGACATTTTACACTTTTAAAAAACACTTTAAAATACAACATTTCGACCTTTTTATAAGATGTAAATACAGCAATTTGCTCACTTTAGAAACTCGTGATTAGCATTGTAAGCATGTATTTGATTTACTGTATTTTTTTGTTGGCATAGCTCATATTAATTCTAGCATAAATTGAACATGGGTCATTTTGGTTTTTATAGTCGATATTGCTTTTAGTAGAACTAGAACGTGCACTTAAATTAAATAGGTACTTACTCTTTATTCTTTATGCCTTCAACCAACTGTGCACAATATGCTACAGTTATTAATGAAAATTTATTAATAAAAAATTTTGGGCGTTTTTAAACTTAACTATTTTTTTGAAAAATATGAGTCCTAATTTTGAAGATCATTTAAAATACAGCATTTTTAAAAACTGCATTTTTAAGTTCTTAGAATTTTAAAAAAAAATTATTGTTACAATAAATTTTTAAAATGTTATCGAAATCGGTTGTAAAATGTAGCCTACAAATACAATTGAAAACCTAAAAATTTACACTTCTACATTTATGATTTTAAGCGCCTTCTACTACAAACAATTTTTGTTTTCAAGAAGTTAAACTAGGTTTCTTAAATATTTCACAAATAAGATCTTAAATGTGCCAATAAAAAACCATTTCCACTCACGCTGAATTTCCAATCTACATGTGTTCGTAGCTTGGGTATATTGGGTAACATATTGTTGGATATTGATGTGTTTACTATTCTCTTATAAACTGGATGTTATAACTGATTGATTTGTGCTGTAGTTAAACGTGTATAAATGACTGTTGGATGTAGTACTGAATTGAGTATCAAGTCGTGATAATTTATTAGCTTTAAATAAAATGGATAAAGTCAAACAAAGTGTTTTACTGGTACATAAGGTACAAGCTAATTGATTAAAGTGTGTAATTCTCAGAGTCCGAAAGGATACTCTTTTAAGTTCCAGATCACTTACTGATTAGAACTTGGTTCCCTTGAATTGTGTTATCAGTTTACATTCTTAATTACATTAGAATTTACAATTGATTTCCGCGATTGCTTAACTATGTCCTTGCGCGACATTCACAAAACCATCTTGGTCAATTAATGGTTAGCCCATCTATAATTTAAATAACTCAATTCAAGCTTCTCTTAATAATGTATTTCACAATAAATTCTTATTAAATTATTTCTACAATCGCATCCGCATTTCTCATCATGCTTAATGTCATTTTCTTGTTTAAACTATTTATTTCTAAATCTATTTATTTTAAATAAATTACTACCGCATAGCTCCATTGGTCGCTATGTCCAATTATTCTCCCCCCCCCCCCGAATTAAATCGACTTGTGATTTAACTTGACCCCTTAGGTCTTAGGAAAAAAATAAAAAAAAATTTTCAAAATCTCAAAATTGCTAAAAATTCTGGCATTCTCAAAATTTTACTTATAAGTGTAAAAATAAATTACTACTTAATTACGTTAGTCCTACCTGACTATTTCTTAAATTAATTTAGGAATTAATAACTAAAACTGCTCGAGTTTGGATTCAAGCCGCTGCTGCCTGCCTGGTTCTTTTTCGCCTCGTCCTCCTGCTTCTTTCTGTAGGATTCATTGATGTCAACCTGCATCTGTACCTGTCTTTCAATCAATGCTTGAATGAAGGTGTCTCTGTCCTTTGGCTTATAAGAACATAGGTCCTTTCCGTCGATATCTTTCAAAAATACTTCGTCATCTGAGGGTTTATTTTCAATACTCGGTGCTTCAAGTTTCATTGAATTATAACGCTTTAGCTCTCGGTCTTTCTGCTTTTTCTGGACTGGTTTATCTCTCTGGACTTTCCATCGTAGGCCGCGGTAACACACGTACATCCATAAACTTGGAAAAAATAACATGGCCATAATAGCAAACTCGACAATACCCATATATATTATTTAGGTCCAATTACCGTCAGTTACCGTTACGCTCCCTACTTTGTTATTATTTTCCCCGAATAAAGCTCCTTGCTCTGGTAATGGTGTTTTTAACTGCTGTCTGAGTGTACCATTAAAGTGTGTCTCGTTTGCTGTTCGTATTGCCTCTGGTAGCCACGCTGGAACTACCTGTAACCTCAACGCATCCTCATCAGAACTCGAATAGTCATCGTCATCGCTGTTTCCTCGGGTGGGGCTTCTCGGCTCGTAATTTTCATAGCGTCTATACATTTTGTCCAGTACATCGTTCCAAATTACTATCGTGTTATTGATAATAGGTGCTGGAATTTCTTGTAGACCCATCCCCATCGCTCCTATAGCTCCCGTTTTAATAAGATCACTTGCCGTTAATACTACCGCTAGTCCTCCTGCTTGGGCCGCTGCTGTCCCGACTGCACTTCCAGATGGGAGAACATTTTTAATTGTCTGCCCCCATGTCGCTGGTGGTCCTGGAATTGACACTGCAGAGCCCTGTGATCCTTGTGGTGACCATCCTTGATATACTGATTGTGCGTTGGGAGACATGGAATCTCCAGTCCTTGCTGGCGTATATCCGCTTCTCGATAATGAATCTTCTCTCTCAAAAATTTTCTGGCCTTTGCCTGGTGTTTCTCTCAAAGCCTTATCCGAATACAAATTTGAATTCCCTGCTTTTGGTGATTGAGCTTCCATCGCTGCATTTTTCTGTCGCTGAGATATTTTTTTAGCCTTGAATGCCGCTTGCCCTGTCGCTTCCACTCCTTTGGGTAGATTTTTAATCGTGCCTGGACTGGCGGGGAAGACCATGTTGACAGTGGGTACCCTTGCTGGCACTGGAGCGTATCCCTTGACACCCGTCCCCAGTCTGCCTGTTTTTCGAAATGGGTTTAACCACCATGGTCTCGCCTCGGTCAGCCCTATAAAACACATAAGAAGCTTTGCCAATGAAAATAATGACCAAATCTTTCCTGTTTGTCTTACTCTTTTAGTCACTGTCGCTGCTCTGGCATGTACTCTCAAGCTTCTCATAGGCGCAATTAATTCCCAAGTTATGTCTTCTCCAGTTGTTGTCGTTGGCTGTGGTGATGGTGTGGGCTGTGGAGTGGGTATAGTAATTTCCTCCTCTTTTTCAACGTTCAGTACTACTATGTCCCAGTCCTCGTCCTCTGCCTCTGCTGGTACTTTGATGGTGCTCATGCTCTGGCCTTGTCTTGCCTCTGCCTCCTTTGCCTTCGCTTCCCTTTCTCTTTTCTCATTGCAGTACAAGTTCCATTGATGGAGTCCGTATGCTTCCTTCAATGCATTGGCCTTTCTCTTTTCTGCTTGTTTACAAATTTTGTTGTCAAAACTTGTTGGCTCATGCTGCATATTGACTTGATGGGCGATGTATCCCCATTCGACATCATTTCTAAGTTGTTGTAGCTTAGGATTTTTCTGCTCTTCTCTTAGCTGTTGTAGTTGCATTTTCATCAATTTCGTATGGTGCTCTTGTTCTGCCTTCTTTATGTCCTTGTAAATTTCCTCAGTATGTTGACTGCACGCTCCCTTTAATTGTTCTGTTAAGGGAATTTCCATCTCTTTTTGCTGTTGAATTTTTTTCTCGATTTGGGTGCTTCGGTCTGGGCTGCCTCTATCATTTCCATTTCCATTGCAAACTCGTCTTCAAAATCAAAATGTTTGCCGCACGCCCCTTTCACATTCTTAGTGGCCGCCTTTGAAAAATGAGTAACTGATTTGTTATTACCCTTCCCTTTTGATGTTGATGGCTTCTCGTTGTCGTTGATAGTACAGTCGTCTCCCTAATTGTCATCACACTCGCGTACATACTTTTCCCATCTCTCCATGATAGATTCTGCTGTATCCTTAGAAGTAATGAGTCTTCTCTGCTCCCTTTCTCTTTTGATTTTTCTCGTGTCGGCATCTACTCTCCGTATTCTTTCCTTGTCCAGTCGCTCCTTTACTGTGTCTGTAATTTTTAGTAGTCCCTTTCTTGTCTTTGGACTCCTTTAGATTGGTGAATGGTAGTTGTAGTAAGTGTTTTGTGTCTCGCCTCTTTTGCTCGCACACCCAATCATCCTTGATGTAGAATCTGCACAGATCACATTCGCCTCCCATGCCATGTTTTTGTCGCATCGCTCTCTGCATCTGAGTGGTTAATTTTTCAGAGTCCGTCCATACTTTAATATCCTTAGCTACAGCCAAGTCTACTTCCCTCAACGTTCCTGGAAATAAAAATGACTTTACGCGTAGATTGGAATAATAACATGTATAGTACTCTATCGTGAACATGGGGTCAAAGCTAAAGAATGTAGAATTGTAGCCTCTAATAACGTAACTTCCAATTTTTTCATCTCCTTCAATTATGTACTTGCGGTGTTGGTATGGTATGCCTCTCGATACATACCATGTCGTTGGATATTCGGAGAGTTTTGGAAAGTGTGTGGCTATTAATTTTTAACTTGCGTGTGCATAGGTCTTCTTCCCATACACTCTGAATGGTCGTAGCGTTGACTCTTCCTTGTCGCATCTCAAGTCCTCCATCTCCCTTTTTGTTAGCCCAGAGGCTGTCTTAGTCTCCGTTTTTATTGTCGTCAATTCTGTTTTCTTAATGACTTTCCTTCTATTTCTCTCTTCCGATGAAGTAATACGAGATCCGCTGCTTTGTAGGTGTTTTCCAGCCCCTTCCAGGAAATACTTAGGCCATGATTTCCTTTGACTGCTCAGGGTCAATGAGCTTGCGCAAATGGACGAAGGTGAAAAAACATGGGTCTTCTTGACTCTTGTTAATTCTCTCCCCCTTCTCCTGTCAATACTGGGCTTGATAACTCTATTACTAGGCAAAGATCGTTCTCTCTTCTGATTTGTAAATCGTCGTGTTCTCTCTCTTTCTTTCTCTTCTTAGCCCTTTAAAGTCTCAAAACAAAATGTCACCTTCTGCTCCAATGGCTGTTTTTTCTCTCTCTGCTGCTCGTAGAACGGCATACTCCCAAAGATCGGTAATCGGATCTGATCGGCTCCATAGTCCATGGCTACCTTAAATCTAACAAAGAAATCGTGCCCCAAAACTACTATTGGCTCTACAATATCCATCACTATCGTTTCTATATTGTATACCCCCGTGCCCAGATCTAATGCTACCACTGCTGTTCCTAAAGTCTTCACTGGTACTTCTTTCATGCCGCATACATCGATGTCTGTGTCGTAGGATATCCTCTGGGTTGTTACGAGCTGTCTGCTAATTAGCGTCCTGGTACTTCCAGTATCCAAATGCGCCGTGGTCCATTTGTCTCGGACCTTCATATCTACGTATGGTGACCTCGAGTCTTCGGTCGTCATCATGTACACATTTGCCGTCTGTCTGGGTGGCTCGTAGTCTGGTGGTGCCTTTCCTCTGATTTCTCCTTGCCTGCCTTCTACATTTTGTTCGCCATTATTTTTTAAGTAGCCTCCCCTACCTCGGTGGCTGCCTTCTCTCCGGTTGTTGTTGTTATCGTTTCTGTGTATCGGTCTCTTCGGGCAATCTCTCGAAAAATGCCCTGGGCCTCCGCACGTATAGCAGTCCACATCTGATTTGTCCTTCTCGACATAGTTTCCATTTCCTCTGCCATGACCCCTGCCGCGTCCTCTGCCGCTGCCTCTCCAGTTTCAATTCCCTCCATTTTTTAAGTGTCTCCGTTGTATTCGTTGCGGGGAAATTTTTGCTTCTCCTTTTGTCTATCGTACGTTGATTTAGAACCTCCCTTGTTAGCTGTCCCAAGTTTGGCTTCTAAAACCGCAATTTTCGCCTGGCACTCCTTCACTAAAGCCGTATCGCATGGACCCATATCTGTCTGCTCCATCTCCACTAGAAAAGTCGTAAAGTCCTCAAGCTTTTAATTGCCTTGCCCCCGTATGCCAACTTGCTTGTCATGTGGGGCGTGAGTCCATTCTTAACTTTCCTAATGAAGTCTGGGTCTGTGACGTGCGGAATGGCTGCCAATGTAAGGGCTACCTTATCCGTAACATTCTGCGCCACTGGCTCGTCTGGTAACATCACTCGAAGCTGTAAGCGTTTGTTTAGTAATTTTTCGCTCACTGAGAAAGCCTTCACGAAAGCCGCCTTCAAGGTGTCCATGTCCAGGGTGCTCACATTATTTCCAAACCATGTCGCTGCGCTCCTATCCAGGGTATTTCCGAATCGCGCCAACTGATTTTCTTTTTTGATTCCAATTATGGCCATGGTCTGAACAAAGTTGTCAAAATGTGCTCCTGGCTCGTCAATTCCTACCCAAAAATTGACTTTCTTGGGTGGCGTCCATCCTCCGGTATTTAAATGCGCCATATCCTCTTCCCAAAGTTTTTTCTCAAGTTTTAATTGTTCCCTGGCTTCCTTCTTGTCTTGGATTTTCTGGGCTTTCTTCATTCTCTCTGCTTCTGCGTGTGCTAGTTGAAAATTGGTAATAAACTGCTTTTTCTCCTCTTCACTCAGGTTCTCAGGGATATTCGGTAGTTGTGGTAGTCCCGCCGTTTTTGCTGGTGGTGTGGGTAGTTGTGCCCGATTTTCTTTAACTTCAAAATCGCTGTCTCCCTCACCGTCACTTGGACTACTGGTACTACTTCCTGATCTACCTGGGTCTGCACTTAAATATGAATCGTCGTCTCTATCGTTCTGATTTTCTTCTTCGTTTGTCAAATTCTCTGTAGGCTGTACACTTGAGTTTACTTTACTTTGCGTATTTTGAGATGTTCCTGCTGTCTCGTTTCCACTATCAGTATTATTGACAGTCGATTCGTTTACTAAATCTAAAGTTAACTCACTTTGGTCTTGAAGTTCTTTGACTACTTCTAAAATTCGATTTGAAAATGAATTTTCAAATTCCTCTTCTCTCTGCTCAGTGTTGCCTGGTGGTATAGATGGTGAACTGGGTTGGGCTACTTCTGGTGGGTCTATTGGTGGTTGCCTACTTACGATATACTTTCGTAATATTGAGTCACTTATTTCTTTACCTTCCTCTTTTAATGTTTGTCTAGTCTCGTATCTTTTTGACATATGTCATTCAGAAATATAATAATACCTCTTAATAACTGTCTCGATTTTGTGAAAGATTAAAATTATTCACACTTGAAATGGTAATTTCCTGAAGAATCAAATTTAAAATGTCTACTCTCAAAGTGGCTAATTCAATATTAAATTGCGTATTGTTGGTCTCGTTAATTGTTAAAGTGTTAACTAACAATGTAACATAGGCCTTAAGCTTCAAATTATCTGCCATAAATTGTTTGTATAAAATCAGATTAAAAAATAAACTCTAAAGTAACAAGTGGATGCTGTGCATATGAGTTCAAAATGAAATAAAGCGATGAAGTCGCAATACTTCCTATTTACCCTTGCTCGGCAAAAATTAAAAATATTAAACTCAAAAATTCTTTATACCTCCTCGTATAAAAATATAGATATCTATTTCCTTTATGTAGTTTCCTAGATTGATCAGATCTAAAATCCTACACGCTCATGAGTCTTTAAAATTGATATATCAAAAATTACAAAATTAAAAAATTCCGTAATGAACTGAATATACTTGTAGTACTACTTTGTCTCTGCTCGAATATATATTCCTTGAATTATTAACGTTAATTTACTTACTAGGGTCCTTTGCTCTGCTTCAATCTTTCAAATAGCTTGTATTGTCTCTTCACGCACTGTTCGTCAATTCAGCACAAATTCCAACTCGCGTTCTCGAAATTCGCTTGCACATCTACTTTCTGTAGACTAGTAGATGACACAGGCAAATATAAATTCCTGTCTCGAATAGAATGCTGAATGCTCACAAAAATGTAAACACTGAATTGAAATGAATAAAATAAATACTACTTGCTCTTAACCTTCACACATTGAACTAAATACCAAAATTAATTCTCTGCACAAATCAAATACAATAAATTAGATTGAATTGAATTCTTCAAATTGTCGCACTTGAAACTAAAAGAAATTCTCAACTTACTTTTTGAAAAAGTACATTTAAATATTTAAAATCTTCGTGCTAATATGGTTAGTTCTCTGTCTGTTCCACAATGTTGGATATTGATGTGTTTACTACTCTCTTATAAACTGGATGTTATAACTGATTGATTTGTGCTGTAGTTAAACGTGTGAGTATATAAATGACTGTTGGATGTAGTACTGAATTGAGTATCAAGTCGTGATAATTTATTAGCTTTAAATAAAATATATAAAGTCAAACAAAGTGTTTTACTGGTACATAAGGTACAAGCTAATTAATTGAAGTGTGTAATTCTCAGAGTCCGAAAGGATACTCTTTTAAGTTCCAGATCACTTACTGATTAGAACTCGGTTCCCTTGAATTGTGTTATCAGTTTACATTCTTAATTACATTAGAATTTACAATTGATTTCCGCGATTGCTTAACTATGTCCTTGCACGACATTCACAAAACCATCTTGGTCAAATAATGGTTAGCCCATCTATAATTTAAATAACTCAATTCAAGCTTCTCTTAATAATGTATTTCACAATAAATTCTTATTAAATTATTTCTACAATCGCATCCGCATATCTCATCATGCTCAATGTCATTTTCTTGTTTAAACTATTTATTTCTAAATCTATTTATTTTAAATAAATTACTACCGCATAGCTCCATTGGTCGCTATGTCCAATAATATATTGAGTAGGCCTAGGCCTAGGCCTAGACTCAAATCTTAGGTAGGCCTAGGCTTAGACTAAAATCTTGGGTAGGCCTAGGCCTGCCTGGCCTACCCCTGGCTACGCCACTGGTATCATGTGATATTAACAATATAATTAATCAAATAGACTAATACAAGTAATTCGCACTGAGTAGCACACTCATATTAGGACCTGACAATTTTTTGCTAATGCTTGTAGGCTGTAGGATGCATTTACTGTAGGTTTGTTGTGAATTTACAGTCCAGTTTCTGACTGTTAGGTCATGCTTTTCATTATTACCATGATGATGTTTGCAATGTTTGCATACTGTCACGATAACATATTTTATGTAGTTAAACATCCTACACTTTTATTTAAGAAAGTGGAAATTTTTTAATCAAAAATAGTATCGTGGATTTTATCTGTCTACGCTTATTTTATTTATACAGCCAACGGTCCAACGGAACATTTACTGTAAGTACACCATCAAATATTTACGCGCTAGCCTAATAAAATACAACATGTTAATTCACCAAACCTCCAAAGATCACGCATATGGAATTACCTAAATGTTTTTGCCGTATATTTAATTATTACTTTAGGCGACGACTTATTCGAAAATAAATGTTATCGCATATTCTTTCGCACTACAGGTGTTAAGAATTAAATTAACTACAGTTAAAGTTAAAGTTATTGTGACTGCGTTATTTATTTTGTCTGAAATTAAAAGTAATAGTAATAGTAATTGTAACATTTTATTTTAATTGTGAAATTTACTCTCGATACTAGCATAATAGGGTTAACTATAGGTAAATTAATTGTCATTGTTAGGAATATATAATTAGGTATGTAACTATTTATGAATATTTTTTCAATTTGTTTTAGTAAATGAAAGCGTAGCATCTTCTAGTAAGGATTATGAATTTGATGCAGTTCTACTATGGCCGAATCTAAGACAACTTCATTACAGTGTTCGTTCTTTAGGTGTATACCAATTTTCACATTCTTCAAGTGTTTGTTTTACAAAAATTTAATGTAAGTAGATTGCTTTTAAATTGCTACGTACGAAGCATAGGCTGAATGATAAGCATATATCGTCGTCAGTGAAGAATCCTAGTGCCCCACATCTATTTTTCCCTGGATGTGGAAACCACTATCAACAAAAAAAATAAAATATCTTAATCCAAAAAGAATGTAATAGATCATTTTGCACACGTCAAGAACATGTAAGGTGTGGTGATAAATAGGTGATTTTGCAATTTAAAAAAATATTTAAATATAATATTTTGCAACTTTTAAAAACATGTAAATGGAATACTTTGCACTTTTCAAAAACTTGTTGGCAATTAACATTTTACGTATCTGAGACCTTATGTAATGTAAATGTAATGGCTTTATTGTCAAGCTCCTCAGCGTAATCGCTGATTTCCAGGAACAGACAGGTGTGGCAAGCTTACCCCGTACTAACACAGAGCCAAGTAAGCTTTAAAGGTCGTAGTCACCACACACGAGGAGAGGCGGGTGTTTAAGGATAATCTACCTCACGATAGACCCCCGAGTGGGAATTGAACCCACGACCATCAGAAGAGAGCCTCGGCCCTTAGACCTCCGGACTACCTCGCCAGGCCTCGCCTGCTCATGATGCCTTGATTTCACTACACGATTTAACAATTGTTAACCCTAACAACTGTTAGCTAATCACTCATTTTTACGTAAAATGTGAACTAATAATGGTTAAAATCTTAACAATGATTAGTTTTTAACAATTGTTAAAATCGATAATTAGCGTTAACAATTGATAACTTAACCTGTGAAATCGCACTAACAATTGTTAAACTTTAAAATTTGAAATTTCCCGCGATCCATAACTAACAATTGTTAATTTATATAGTGAAATCACACTAACCATCGATAGTTTAACCATTGGTAACTACTCGTGAAATCGCAAAGTTAGCCATTGATAACTTAGCAATTGTTAACTAACAGTTGTTAAAGTTGCTAGTGAAATCAAGATCTAACTGAGTGAGTCAGTGTTTGATTTACATTTTTAGATAGAGAGAGGGAGATTTTTAGTATGGGCCAATTTCCCTATACCTGTGTCATCTATACTCTCCAGAATTTGTTGCTGCGCAATAGCTAATGGTATGCGAATGGAAAAACCCGTTTATGCTTCCAGCGCTATGTTGGTACATATGTACCTATAATTTATTTATACTATGTTCAATTATATTACCTAAGCCATTATTAATGTCGTTCCTTTGCAATTTTCACTATTGTGCTTAATATCGAGTTTTAGAAAATCCAATTAATTGCTCACATTTTTAGCTACAATAAAATGTGGAATTGCTGAAAGATCCCGTCCTAGATAATTGCCCAACTTATGTGCATCTCCAGGAATTTTTTAAGAGCATTTTTCAACAATGGATCTCGATCTCTGATACAGGTAAAGGCAGCGAAAGCGATACGAACTGTCGTTTAAGCTTTAAGATAAAATAAGGATCAGTACCACCAATTCGGACAGGTTTAATGTCTACATATAATAATACCATATGATATGAAATTTTTATTTGTTTGGAGCTTTGTTGTTATCAAAGTTATAGTATAGCAAATATTAAAGGCATACGTATAGGTAGTTACTCATATCAAGATTATATCGACTGATTATACAAGGGTACTTATAAACATTTAAATAGTGATAATAATGAATAATCAACTGGGAAAAGCAATAGTGCTAATGGAAGGGTGAAAAGTGTTAATTAATTACTCTTTTTTATGGTGTTTATGTTTATTTTACATGGCAATGCGATGTAAATTAAAAATAGATAGGCTAGTTTAGAGAGTGCGACAATATTTGTATCAGACCGCATCGTCACACACAAATGATAATAGCAAATAATTAAAATAACATGTACCTATCTAAATAAATAAATGAATGAAATAAATTTAAAACAACAGAGAAGCGTGTACGAACGTATGAGCATGAACTACAGAATGTAGGCATTCGTTTTAATCGAAGAATTTTTTAAAGGGGTTGACAACCGAGCATTTTAATAATTGTGCGTAACACATATTTTGTAACAGATACAGTTTCCCGATGGCTTCTTAATGTTCTACAGAAAGCCGGGGTTGACACTTCGGTTTTTAAGTCACATTCCACACGGGCAGCATCAACGACGGCCGCTTGTTCTCAAGGAGTCTCTTTGACTGAAGTTATGAAGGCTGCTGACTGGACAAATAATTCTACGTTCAAGCGTTTTTATTACAGACCTAAGGTGTCGACGTTTGCATCAACAGTGCTGTCAACACCTCATACCTAATGTAAAATTCTTTGAACATCCTATTAATTATTATTCTTTTAGTCCCTAATATAATTGTAATTAAACATCAGGCACTTCGTGCCCTTGTTTAATTGTTAATTTTACAATAAAGTTTAAATAAAGACAAATTCGTTTAAAAAGGATCCGCTCAAATAGAAAAACCGCTACAAGAGACTTTAGAATATTTGGTTAGACAGCTGTTTTTTATTTTAAAATTATCCGGTTATAAGAGAACTAACATAAGGTATTATCCTGTTATAAGGGAACCAATAACAGGCATTATCTGGTTACAAGGGAACCAATAACAGGCATTATCTGGTTACAAGGGAACCAATATAAGGTATTACTCAGTTAAAAGGGAAACGATATAAGGCATAATCCGGTTATAAGAGAACCAATATAAGGCATTACCCGGTTACAAGGCAACCAATATAAGGCATTATTTGGTTATAGGGGAACCAATATAAGGCATAATTCGGTTACAAGGAAACCAATATAAGGCATAATCTGGTTATAAGGGAATCAATATAATGCATTATCCAGTTATAAGGGAACCAACATAAGGCATTATTCACTTGTAAGGGAACCAATATAAACACATTACTCGGTTATAGGGGAACCAATATAAGGCATTATTTGATTATAAGGGAACCAATATAAGGCATTATTTGGTTATAAGGGAACCAATATAAGGCATTATTTGGTTATAAGGGAACCAATATAAGGCATTATTTGGTTATAAGGGAACCAATATAAGGCATTACCTGCTTGTAGGGGAACCAATACAGGGAATTATTCGGTCACAAGCGAACCACTATATGGTGTTGTCCGGTTGTAAGGAATTTCGAAGCTATGGCTGTAAGCAGACAGTGGTATCTCTGGTTCCGTCTAGATTCTTACCTCCTTAGTCTTGTTCTATTGAGTTTGGCTATACGCACAATGTCGACGAAGCAAAAAAGAAACTCCTAAAGAACGGAAAAAAAGTAGTATGAGTTTTCATAATTCCTGCTTAAGTCACAATTAAAATAAATCAAAACAAACTGCATTAACTGAATCTTCGAAACATTTTAAAAACTAACTGTTCATGGCCAATACCGCAATTAAACGTTCATCTTGACCTGGTTTTTTAAAAAAAAAGTCTTCAATTGTCTCATTATAACTCAAGTCCGCTCGCAAGGGAATTCCCTTAAACAATTAAAACGGAGCCCGGTTATAAGGGACAGCAGATTTAGTTGGTCTCGTGGAGTCCATTTTAAGCGAATTTGTCGGTAGGAATTGATTGTTGTGTGCAAAGCTTACATTTACAGCAGAGCCTAATAAACCCTCAAACCAGATACGTATAGATAACAATATACAGAATGTCAGCAGTGCATATTTGCTATATACTTCAAACCAATCGTCATTGAACTTTTATACCTATTCCTTTCGAGCTTATCAAAATGCTTTATACAGAATACTGCACCATGGTTAATAAAGTGAGTTAATCCTCTGTCCCACTTTCCTTTTTGTCGTTGTTGGCAAACTGATTTGATTACCTATACACATCCCTTAATCCCTCACATCCTATTCCGACTAACACATAGTCCAAATTTATTTTTTTTATTTTTGTAATTTAAAAAAAATGGTGTTCATATTATTCAGAGTTATAAACTATGACTTAATTACTTTGTGAATGTGACACCTGGATTTGAGGATCAAGGATTATGATTTACTGTTCAATGTGTGACCCATTAAACCATATAATTCTATGGAGTTTAGTTTAAGTCAAGGAATGAGAAAAAAGATACAAATAAACAATGACAAGTATATGGATGGCACATGTTCTCAATTATAATCACAATTAAAATGAAAAAAAGTAGGGATTAAATGTCAACATATATGTATATGTAATATATAGTAATCATGTTACCCTGGCTTACAACAGTTACAGTTACAAGCAAAATACCTTGGCGTGCTATTTTAAATTAATTATGATTTATAGCTTCGGGTATTAGATAATTATATCCAACTTATAAGCCATACAAAAAAATTATTTATACAATCCTTTAAGTTTTTGATACTTTCTGCGAACGTAATTCAAGTATTGATATTAAAATATTCCAGAACGTATTTTACTTATATTTCCCTCACCAGCCATAAATAGTTCACTGTCAAATTTGATTCCGCCGCTTTTATACTTGTGCAATTACCACGGAAAAGTGACAAACATGAAATCTTTAAACGTCCATCTTCGTCGTCTGTTCATTTCTTTTTTAATTTATTACAACCTTGTTGTACTGACGGTAGAGGTAAACCCAATAGCTGTAGTTTTAGCAACAACAGCACCTGCAGCTGAACATAGATCAGGAATATTCACGAAGCCAGAAAGTACAACGCAGAGCCCCGAAACCACAACGGATGCTTTTGAAACAGGAAGTGGCGATTTAAGTTTTAGTACGTCAGATTATGTAACCCCAACAACAACGAATGCGCCAAATCCGGAGCAACTACCACCTGCGGTCAAATTTGAACAGGAAATTGATAATTTAAACAACTTGTTTTCTGAAACAAAGGATACCATTGAGATAGAATACACGAATGAGACTAATCCCATCACTTTGAAGGAACAAAGAATTATTTTAGCTAATTTATCAGGGGGTTATTTTGAAGATGATATTCAAGATTATCGCTGCTACATCCTTACCTGCTCCGCTCAATATCCAGTTAAATTGGTCACTAATATACCATTCAAGGTACGACGATTCTTTATTTTATAGTATTAATTGAAATTACATATAATACAGCTACTGCTACCATAGCAATTTGTAATTACCAAAATATTTGCACTGGAATCTAAAAGAATTAGCTGCCCGTTTTATAGCCTTATTTGGAGAAATTAAATTATTTTTTTTAACATTACGCTGGGGTCTGTTTACAAGTTACATATTTATAAATCTTTGAATAAGCACTAGGTCTTAAATAATCTCCCGAACTCAAAAAAGCTATTAATTAAATTCTACTAGTCGTAATAACCTTTTTTACTTTTTTCGGTTTGGGGTAAAAATATAAATTCGCCAATTTTCAATAATGCCAACGTCTATAGTTAACCGTACAACCCCATTGTTCAATAGGGTTTTACAATTTCTATCAAATGACAGCAGTTATAATGTAAAGCTATCGTGTGAAACAAAGAAAACAATATGGGGAGAAAGAAAATACTAAAAATACATGTGCAGCTACCTATTGTTAGTCCAATTATTAATAATTTATGTAATATAAAAAGCAACAATTAAAACGCTGGAAAATCCACATTTTTTTATCTTATTTAGCAATACATGAAACGACAGTTAATTGTATCAATAGCCTTTAAAATTACATTATTTCAGAGCCAGAGCTCCGTTCCTGAAGAAAACAAAGAATGTGTACGTAAATGAAGATCAAAATTTTAAAATATCTCTTTATAATAATCATGTGTATATAACCTAACATATATGAAGCCATTTATATTACATTTAAAAGATTTGTAATTAATCCTATTCATCCCATTGACAAATGCAAAATAGAGATTTGGAGATCAATGGGTATATTCGATGTGGAAACGGGATGAGGGTGAATCAGATATAGATATTCCTAAAAGTCAAGTGGATTTAGATAGCTTATACAAGATAAGACTTTCCTTTAAAATGACGCATGGGAAAAGTGGAAGAATTAAATGCCAGAGCCTCACGGATCCAGATCTTTTTACAGATTACTACGTTTACACAAATGGCAAGTTCTAGTGCGATTTCTTGAGTAGTACAGTACAGCTATAATTAATTATATCAATATGTTGTTAACTAAATAACTTATGAACTAAATGACATAATAATTCTATTATTAGCTGGGCCGCAGTTTGTAAATTACGGTAAGTAATTGAACAAAAACTATCTACTTAACATTTATTTTAATTCGTAAATGAAGTATTGTAGTTATTCACGTATGCATTCAAAAGTCTATTATTGTATGCCTCCAGTCTTTGGGCTTTCAAATAAAATGTTGGCATGTTCAATATAAATTGTTTGCACTAAAGCATATTAATATTTTACACCCTAACAAATAAAATTGAACTTTGATGTGTTACTGCAGATGGAGATATGTATAGAAGTGTTTTAGAATTATTTTGGGAGGTTCCACCTGTAGTGGGAGCAGTACTATTTAAAAATGGAAGGGATATCTACTACAAAATTAAAAAGTTTTTCCAAGATCAAACTTATTTAGAACCAGAATATAGTGTTCTGAATGATTCACTTGTGGTCATACCGCTACATTCGAATTACCCAGATGTTAATAAGTACAAGCCAGAACTTTTCCAAATGGTAATTAATTCGTCTTGACTTTTAAAAAACAACAGTATTTAATACCATTATTTAATTGATTACAGATTTATTCGGGATACTATTTATACAAATTATTTAATAATTATTAGCATTTAAAGAATAACATAATGTCATAGATATAACTAACCGCGGATCCAGAGGGATGGGGGGCTAAAGGGCTTTAGCCCCACAACAGAAGAGAATTGTTTAACATTGTGGAGTTAGGAAATACCATTTTCCAAGATGGCCCATCATCATTACTAGCCCCCTCCTCCCCCATCCCTATTCTTTAAAAATGTTTTGACCAGCCGCTTCATAAAACATATTTTATACGCTCTTAAATATTTAATTAGAGAATTATTAGCTAACTTTCTATGCTTTACTTTGCTTTAAGGGAGCTAAAGGCGATCCATTAGAGTATGATGACTACTGTGTTCCATCCGTTGACTACATTTACGAACCTTCAATTGGATTTATTCTTAATGACTTCAACTTTATTAAAATGTACTTTCTTCCAAATTGTTCATCCATTCAGTTTCTTCTTAAAAAACTTGAACTTTTCGGCGACGAAGTCTCTGCAGAGCTTCCTTTCAACGCCAACGTATATGTCACAGGTTGAAAACAATTTTATTGAATTAATGTATAAGCAATTTCGTTGTTTCAATTGTTTCATTGATATTAGTTATTGCCGTGTAAATAGGTAATAACTGGTATCTTTTTGACAACAAATGGGTCAGAAAAAAGTTTCTGAATCACTAGCTAAAAAATCTTAAATGCAGAACCGTGTTAATACACAGAGTAGGTACCACGGCTGTATAGCGGCCTTGGGAAGAGTGACAATCAGGATAAACATCAACAATGAATAATTTAAATATTTGGCATTAATCTTTTCCATAATGTTTTTATTGCATCAATGTTGATAAATGTAGGAAATAGTACTGAAAAACTTGAATTTACAAGAGCCTTCCTAGACATGTTACCGCCAAACGCTGAGAAAGGGGTCGACTATAATTATTTATTGGGAAACGGCAATGGCATCGAAGACCATCATTTTCGTATTGTTCCATGTAATTTCCCAGCCGAGTGTGAAATTCTCAAGTCTAGTCTGGTAAGTACTCCTCCGTTTCCTTAATTAGCCTTTATATCGTAGCGTATTTGAACAATATGAAGTCTACGTTTAAGTTTTAAATTCCTATAACGTTTTTGAAAAATCTCGCTATTAATTGACTTTTAGGATCGCTACCTTCCGGACAACATGGGTCAACAGATAAAGAAGCCTGTTGCCTATGATATTGGAAGCAATACTAACAATAGGCTCGTGAGTGGGCTCATGCGAAGTTTTAAATATAATGGAATGTTGCCCACCTACGAATTCTTTTTCACAGGTTTAGGTCTACAGAATGGATCTCCAAGACGTTGTAAGCTTAAAAGAATGTTATGGTATTTATTGGTGTACGGACATTTAGTACCCGGATATTTGCTACCCGGACATTTGCTACCCAAAACCCAACCTAGGACATTTGCTACCCGGACAATTGCTATCCGGACATTTGTTACCCATAACCCAACCTAGGACATTTGCTAACAATAACATAGGACATTTGCTACCCGGACAATTGCTATCCGGACATTTGCTACCCAGACATTTGCTGCCCAAAACCCAATATAGGATATTTGCTAACAACAACATTGGAAATTTGCTACCCACTCCCAAAACTAGGACATGTCCTAGGTTGGATTTTAGGTAGCAAATTCCCATGTAGCAAATGTCCGGGTAGCAAATGTCCGGGCACCATATGTCCTACAACCTATTTATTGAATGCCTTTTACAAAATTATGGCGTAATAAATATGTACAGCTAACTTATTAATGCTTTATTTGAATATTCCTTCACAGACTTGCTGTCAGAAGATATTCCAAATGATGCAGTAATTGCACTAAAGTACATTCCACCTACTTCTCCCACCGTAGGATTGTCTGATCAAAAGCAGTTTCGATGTGAGATTTCAAATTTTGTTTTGAACAACAACGTCAAGATTTACAAATCTGGAACCAAATCTTTAAAGACTAACAATAAGGCGGGAATTGAGTTAATTGAGACTTTTGAGTTGTTGAATCCGTCGGAGGTAACCGATTCCGATGAGGAGGGTTATTGGTACAGTTGGGACGATCTAACCGAAATGGAGGGATTTAACCCTGACACTGGCTCAACTTATGTCGATATTTTTGTCGATATAACAGAAAATGATTCTGAGATTATATGTACAGCACCCTGGCAAAACTCTACCGATTTGATAACAGTAACTATGGGTAATTTTCATTCTTAATTTTAGCATACAAATTATGCCTAACCTTCAGTTGTTGCATTTTTAGGTTAGAGGAACTTACTTTAATCTAACAAACACAAGTTGAATAATGATGTCTTGTTACCATTAATCGTAGACATAAGACTACCAAAGATAAACAAAATACTTCGAAGTGATGACGAAAAATTCACCATCGTTTTTAAAAAGGGGGAGCCCATTCCAAGTATTGTATGCTCCGCCAGTGGTGCACCTGAAATGAGTGTTTCTTGGGTCATACCAAAATGTGTAAGTTTCGTTTTTGATTTTTACTTAATACAATATTTTTATATGGGTACTGAAATATTATATCTAACAGTTTAAGTTACCTTCATCTTCAGATGCTTCAGTTTCAACTTAGCAACTAATAAATAATTACCTTTTGTAATACTATTTACTCATATATTGTCTGTGAAGAACCAAAATGACCCATATCCAATTTAAGCTAAAATCGAAATAAACTATGTCATAAAAACAAAATGAGAAACATGCGTAAAATGTTAATTAGGAGTTTTTGGAAAGCGTAAAATGTTTTATTTTCATGTTTTTTAAAGTGTAAAATGTTCTATTTACATGTTTTTGAAAAGTGTAAAGTGTTCTATTTACATGTTTTTGAAAAGTGTAAAGTGTTCTATTTACATGTTTTTGAAAAGTGTAAAATGTTCTATTTACATGTTTTTGAAAAGTGTAAAGTGTTCTATTTACATGTTTTTGAAAAGTGTAAAGTGTTCTATTTACATGTTTTTGAAAAGTGTAAAATGTTCTATTTACATTTTTTTGAAAAGTGTAAAATGTTTTATTTACATGTTTTTGAAAAGTGTAAAATGTTCTATTTACATGTTTTGAAAAAGTGCAAAATGTTGTATTTACATATTTTGAAAAAGTGCAAAATGTTAAATTTAAATGCGTTCAATATTTTTGTAGATAGCGGATACTGTTTTTAGCTACAAATGGATATAAGGTCATTTTGGTTCTTCACAGACGATGTGCTATTTACTGCATAAAATAGTATAAAACATATTAACTGCATACATCACACATGTGCAGGAATTGCGAGCTCAACTAAATGAAATTAAAAAGGGTGTTGGAGAATCTATACTTGAATTCTTACCACCATTTGAGGATAATCATGAGTTCCAGGGCGAATACACGTGCGAGGTTAAGAATGACTACGGCAGTGACACTCTAACTGCTACTTTAGTGATGGAACCGGAACCGAAGGAAGAGACAGACAATGGTAAAGAAACAAAATCATTTTCAATTAAGAATTTAATAAATTTTCAACAGTTGATTTAGACATACAAAAATGTATTTAGCGGCGATTTACTTTAAGAAATGCCTTATTTTGTTGTGTTATATCACTCCGAAAATTATAGGAAATCAGACTAATTGGTGGCTAATGTGGGAATTGATTGCTTCACTAACAGTCCCACCAGTTATAATATTAATAATAACTGTCTGTGTGAGAAGACACCGCTATCTAACTGTAAGATTATATTACAATACAAATTTGGATGGTACTAATCGTCGGTGAAGAATTGGGGAAGCAATTTTGCCTAACATGTCCAGTCTAGAGCTGAAACTGCTGAAAGCAGTATTACATAAGCCTGAATTGTGATGTAGGCGCAATACCTTTTGCACTTTTAAAGTGTAGATAATTCATTTTGAAAATAATAACTTGCGCATTTATATGGTGTGGATATATAGAATTTAAGTAACGACACAAATAACGACTTTAGTTCTGACATGGATTTGAGCAAAACAGTTTCTTAACCGACAATACCACCGAATTTACACATTTTAAATTATGCTATTTTTTTAAAATTCTAAGTGATACAATTTTCAAACAGACCGAGCAGAGGGACCTTACAGAAGAAGAGATCCAAGAATTCCTTCACGGGCAACCGCAATCGCAGTTGAGTGAGACAAGTGAGTCAAGTAGTTCCGGCTTTGGTTCAATATCCGAAAATGACACCACCAACCACAGTTCCTGCTACAATTCAAATGTTGACGTCAGTGTGCTCCCGCTACATCCACAATTTATTATTCCAGAGGATGCTTTAACAATTGGTTTGAAAAATAAAAATATATATTTAGCATAACATAATTAAGGGTTTGGTAAATATGACCTATGAAAGGAAACGCGACGACGCTGGCATTTGCTGGTGAATACATAGGTACATATTGTGAAGTAAATAATGGTAATTAGTATTATATTTTCAGTATTTTCAAACCGTGGCATTTATTTGCAAAAATAAAACCTTTTCAATGTACCACTTAATGCCAGTAAACTATGTCAATAATTTTTACTGATGAGTCCCGAAAATAAATTATACCACAACTGTTATTTAGCGGTATTTACCTTGCCATGGTATTCAGCAAGCAGTGGCATTTCTCACGTGCAAACCCTAGTAGCATTTAGGTAAATTCAAAAATATCTCTGAATATTTCTTCTAATTACAGACAGATTATTTGTTGTTTTCGAATTTGTAGTAAAAACTGCAAAGCTTGGCGAGGGTCATTTTGGGATCGTGTATCGTGGTCGAGTTAATGCAGAAGCGGTCGCGGTCAAGTCAACGAAAGAGTATGCAGATGTTTCATGTGTCAAAGCGTTTATGGAAGAAATTAAAATCATGGCCTACGTAGCTCAAGAAGGGGCGGGTACAAAACAGGGAAACGAAAACATCGTTAATTTCATTGGAGTGGTCATTGACCGGTTGCGAGAGCGTCTGGTCTACGCAGTGGTTGAACTGAGTCCGATTGGAAATTTGCATTCGTACTTAGAAACTATTCGGGAAAGAAGGATACCAGAATATAACAACCTATTGGTCAATGACCAATTTATTACTTACGTGAGTGCCGGATTGAAGATCCCCTTCGCATTCACGCAATACCAACCACAAATAATCACAACAATGGACTTGGTTCACTGGTGCAGTCAAATAGCAGCTGGAATGAACTATTTAGCGTCAAAGCGGGTAATTAACGTGTGTATGTATTTAATTAGTTTATTTTTACAGGCGCATACACAAAGGATGTGATGCGCTTATGGTAACATATTATCTAACTTGTATTTAACTTACTGTTCCAATTAAATTAAGCTTTTTTCCTAATCAGGTAATTCACGGCGACTTGGCAACAAGGAATGTTCTCGTATTTCCTCATAACGTAGTGAAAATTACAGATTTTGGGTTATCCAAGAAGTTGTATGCTTACTCTCAGTATGTGAGAAAGAAGGATAAAAAGGTTATTTCCAATATTTTACCTAAATTATTTTACGAGTTTGATTATTTTGTTCACTGAATTGTCGTGTATCTGGAATCTAGATTTGCAGCTGCAATAATAATAGTATAGCATATAATATAATGTCGTATTCTGTTGAATTTGCCCCTAAAAGGTTGCACTTCCCTGGGCATGGATGGCGTTGGAATGCTTAAAGCACAGCACATTCTCGACCGAATCGGATATTTGGTCTTTCGGAGTGACGATGTGGGAGATTTTTAGCATGGGCCAGTTTCCATACCCGGGTTATAACTTCTCTAACAACTTCGTCTCGGCTCTGTCTAGTGGAATGCGAATGGGGAAACCTACCAATGCATCAAGTACCATGTAAGCAAAAACGTCTCTGTATGAATAATTGGTCATTCTACTAATATTTTCGCAGTATCACAATTATCACCAATCAAATACCATCAGTAAACCTACGATTGAATAACTTACAACTAATGGGTTAATTATATTTTTGCATAAATAATTTTTAGCTACAATCAAATGTGGAATTGCTGGAATTCATCGTCTAAAAACCGACCCAGCTTTGCTCAACTACGGGATTTTTTCGATGGTATAGTACAAGGTTGGATTGATGATGCTGAAATTAGGCAGAAGGAACTGATTAATAATATTAATTTCAAACACGAAATTCCAGTGTATATTCGGAAAGACTACGTTTAAAGTGTAGGTAATCATTGTATGACTACATTTATACAGTATTGATAGGCCGAAACCAATTTGTTAATTTTCCAATATTCATTTGTAATTACGTATTTAGTACTTTGAGTGAGTAATGCCGTAGAAAGTATATGTATGTAAATGTGAATGTGTGCCGGTCCGGCTTCCTTCTACGATGAATAAAAAAATATAAAGATTGCTACCACCCGATGCTCATGCCAATTATCACATAATCATTAAATCATTTATGTTTTATTAAATTATCTAAAAGCTAGTTAAAAAAAGGAATTATTATTAAAATTTTCTTTAATTTATATAAAGTCATTCTTTGCTTTCCGTAAAAATGTATGATGTTCTAAAACTGTGTCTTTATGGTAAGCGTAGCTGTAGTGCCAGTTGTAAATAAATATTTACTTTCTCTTTATAAATTACTTAGGCACATGTATATATTTAATTAATAATATAATTTTTGGGACCGCAAACAGTTTAGCCAGATTAATTGTAACTTTTAAGTTAATTTGTGTCGTACATGTGTAATTCACTCTTATATTTATTCGATAATAGTAAAAGCTATCGAATTGGGAGTAATCCGGAATTCTGTAATCATCATTCTGTATGTACTTCAATCAATTGAAAAATTGTCGGAATATGAGCAGTAACAGTAACCAGTATAATCACTGCAAACCATGTCAACGCTTAAGATAACAAAGGCAATAGTTGTAATTTGATAATTTGCACATTGATTTATTACTCATTGTGTTCCTGATTTCCTGTAAACAGTTCATTAAAATTACAACAACAAATATGAACAATCCCTCTTTTGACGTTACCTATACCACTAACCCACCTTCCATCGATTGTCCTCCCAGTCGTACCCTCATAACTCGTACCCTTCCCAGTCGTACCCTTCCCAGTCGTACCCGGACCACTCGTACCCTGGTCGCAGTCGTACCCTTCCCATTCGTCCCTTAATCCCAGTCGTACCCTAACCATTCGTACCCTAAAAACCAAAAACCGAAAGAAAACTCATGTATAGGATAATATACTAATATAGTAACTCGTTACAAAATATACAAAATATTGTGCAACAAAAATGTGCCGGTTGTTGTCAGTGGTGCAGGATAAATGTTGGTGCCGGTTGTTGGCACCAAAAAGTAAATTGTAGGTATGTACACTAGTGATGTAATTTTAAGAGAAGTTAAAAGATACCTTGCCTATGCTTAAACAAGAAAACTGAGAAAGGCACAGAGATAAGGAATCTTGATAAGGAAGTAGTTTGAAGGGAGGAGTGTGATAAGGAAGGAGGATTGTGAAGAATGTGAATAGAGAATTGCTCTGACTAGGTGCTTGTCTGAGGTAGTGAGTGGTGTATTATTTTTCGTGGTCTACTATGGCTAGTGAATCAGGTAAGGAAATTGGCAAAACAGAAAGAAATAAAGAGCTAATGTGGTTTGGCGGCTACCCGTTCACGTTCCAAAAGAATCAAAAAAATCCGGCGCTTCGCGCCGGATTTGCCTACCGTGGGCCCGAAGTAGATGCTGAGCTTACAGCAAATATTGACTTCAGTCAATCGATGCATGTTTTCACATTATTTACATAAAATACACTCTATACCCTCTAAAGTGCAATATTTTAGTGACGACATTGTTGGACGATCCTAATATGTACAATAATAATATTTCACGAAACGTAGCAGGAATTTCTGTTGAAACGACGGGGAACAAAGCAAACTCGCTTACGGGAGTCTATGTATCTTATGGGTTCCATATCTGACACGCTCACAGATTCGTATCAGACATTTCTTAGCTCAGGCTATTACTGACCCATTGCTGTTTACAGGACTCGAGGTGTCGCGTGCTCCATTTCAACCTTGGCTTTGAGGCTTCGAATTTTTAGAACGTATTTTACGATTGACCCTAAATTTCCCCCCCCCCCCCTCCTTAAACCTAATAAGGATGATTTGTTGAGTAGGGGAGCATTAGTTTGCGGTTGGTAAAGCATTAGGCATAAGAAAAATTTATATTTTTAAGATTTTGACTTGTTTTGATTGTTAAAGCCTCCCCCACTCCCCCTTCAAGAGATAATTCGTGGGGTTGGGGGTGCAAGTATTTAAAGTTTTTTATTCGTTTTAGCAAAGAAATTAAGATTTTTAGGACGGCATTTGTAGGTGACCCTAAGTACACTCCTTCTCCTTGAGGGGATACTTGGTGGGTGGGGGGTGCAAGTATTTAATGTTTTTTATTAGTTTGCGCAAAAATAGTTGAGATTTTTGGGACGTCATTTGTAAGTAACCCCAAGTACACCTCCCTCCCCTGATACTTAGTGGGTGGGGAGTACAAGTATTTAAAGTTTTTTGATGGTTTTAGCAAGAAAATGAAGATTTTTAGGACTTCATTTGTGAGTGACCCCAAGTACACCCCCCCCCTAAGGGGATACTTTGTGGGTAATGGTGCAAGTATTTAAAGTTTTTAGGAAGAAAATTAAGATTTTTGGGACGTCATTTGTGAGTGACCCCAAGTACACCTTCTCCCCATAGGGGATACTTTGGGGGTAGGGGTGCAAGTATTTGAAGTTTTTTTATGGTTTTAGCAAAAACAAATTAGATTTTAGGGACGTCATTTGCAGGTGACCCTAAGTACACCACCTCCCCTTAGGAGATACTTTGTGGGCCCCTGAGGTTATACTTAGTGGGTGGGGAGTACAAGTATTTAAAGTTTTTTGATGGTTTTAGCAAGAAAATGAAGATTTTTAGGACTTCATTTGTGAGTGACCCCAAGTACACCCCCCCTAAGGGGATACTTTGTGGGTAATGGTGCAAGTATTTAAAGTTTTTAGGAAGAAAATTAAGATTTTTGGGACGTCATTTGTGAGTGACCCCAAGTACACCTTCTCCCCATAGGGGATACTTTGGGGGTAGGGGTGCAAGTATTTGAAGTTTTTTTATGGTTTTAGCAAAAACAAATTAGATTTTAGGGACGTCATTTGCGGGTGACCCTAAGTACACCACCTCCCCTTAGGAGATACTTTGTGGGTGGGAGGTGCAAGTATTTAAAGTTTTTTCATGGTTTAAGAAAAAATAGTTGAGATTGTCGGGACGTCTTCTTGGGTGAACCTAAGTACACCTCCCCCCTTAGGGATACTTTGTGGGTGCAGGTAACTTCTGCGGGTAGCTTGTGCTGATGACTTGTGCATGTTTCTGGTGCATTGACTGGCGCCTGTAAGGAAACCATTTAGCTGGTGCATTTGGCTGATGCAAAGCGGCAAATCACCCGTTTTTCTCCAATGCTTTTAGATGGCTAAAAAAGTTGGTCCAGTCAACTGTTATTTGTGAAAAACTGGTTAGTTCGATCGCTCTCAAAAACAATAGGGCACTTCTCATTCGCATTTGTGGCCATTTAAAAAATATTTGACGAATATCGCTTAAAAACTGTGACCTGTAGCGCATAAAGAACAGACAGACGGACAGACAGACAGACAGACGGACGGACATAGCCATTCCAATAGATGCTTAAGCTCAGCATCTAAAAACGGAAATGTTCGATATGTGTGCCGGCGTCGGAAGGGAGTTGTTTGTAAAGGAGCCATCATGACTTACCTTGATGGCACAACAGATCTTACAGTGATGCATGAACCACCTCATCTTCCCATTTTTAATGAGTAAGTTAACAGCATTATATAACTTATTTTATTACTAAGTATTATGGGCGATACATGTTTATTATCGTATTTCATATATCATAATTATACTATAATTATTGCAGAGCGGACCACGATTTGTGCCGTGACAGATTAAAAATCAGGGAGGCTTTGCAACAAGCGGCAAAAACGAGCATCGTCTGACGACGTCCACAACATTCTCACTCAACAATGCTAAATTATTTCATTTCCTATATATATATTCACAATAATAATGCATAATAAAATTAAAAAAAGATGAACATGAAAAACATTATTTTGTTTCTTGGTTTCTTTCCGGGGTACGAATGGTTAGGGTACGACTGGGATTAGGGTACGAATGGTTAGGGTACGACTGGGACCAGGGTACGAGTGGTCAGGGTACGACTCGTTTGGGTACGACTGGGAAGGGTACGAGTTATGAGGGTACGACTGGGAGGGATACCCTTCCATCTGACGTTGTTGACCAACTGTTTTGAATTAATAAATCTCTTAATCCTTAACATCGTATCTAGACATGCAGTCTAACTTTACAAAAAAGTGAAATGGTGTTTATATTCATATAACTATTAATCATGACAATAATATACACCGTATTACTCTGCGCCATAAAAACGTAGTTTTGGGGATCAATGAATATAATTTATTACTCGACGTGGACATGGGATCAGGGTAAACCATATAATCCTATGCGGACTTTAGTTTAAGTCATGGAATAAAAATAAAAATTAACATTAACTGGGATTAAGATGGCACACGAACGCAATTTTAATCACCCTTAAAAAAAAAGAAAAAAAAAGAAGTTCCCGGATTAGATTTCAGTATGTCGAAATCTATATAATTTAACCTTACTAACTAAATATCAAGCAAAACTCCTGAAGTTTTTTTAAAGTGAATTAATATTTATTATTCAGGGTATTACTAACTAAGCTAAGCAAAAAATATTTACAGCCTATAAATTTTTAAAACTTTCCACATACGTGATTTAGGCATTGATATTGAAATATCCAACGACTTGTTTCACTTATAATAATTAATTTACTACTGACAATTAATTCATTATCTAACAATTTTGTTACCCGTACTTGAACTTGTGTAATTACCAAGGAACAGTGACAAATATGAAGCGGTTAAAGATCTTTTTTCGTTCGTTTGCCAATTTTTTGATTTATTACAATCTCCTTGTACTTACAGTGGAGCTAACAACATTAAAGGGAGTTTCCGCAACATCATCTCCAGCTGAAAATGGATCAGGAAGTTTCCCACACCCAGCAAGACCAACAACAACAACGCAACGACCCGATTCAACAACGGATGCTTTTGAGACGGGAAGTTCAGATTTAATTTCTACAACTGAGTATGTGGCTTCAACAACGGAGGCGCCAGAGTCGGAACAACTGCCACCGGAAGTCAAATTTGAACAGGAAATTGACCCCCCTTTGGATGCTTTGAATAACTCGTTTTCTGAAACAAACGACACCATTGAGTTGGAATACACGACGGAGATTAATCGCGTCACTTTAAAGGAACAAAGAATTATTTTAGCTAATCTAGCACAATCTAAAAAAGATTATGGCTGCTACATTCTTACATGCACTGCTCAATACCCAGTTAAGTGGGTCACTACTATACCAATCAAGGTAAGGCAATTTAGTAATATTACAATACTGCCTATATACAAAGTACCTACTGTACTTGGAAAACACAGTTTAGTTATTTGAGCAATAATATGCTAATAATTCAAAAAGTGGAAATCCAATTCATACTTCGATTAAAATAAAATAAAATAATAATTAATTCTTCCAAAATTCTATAAAATATGATGGTATTTCAGGCTCAGAGCTCATCTCCCGAAGGAAGTCAAGAATGTGTGAGTAAATAAAAATCTTATTTTAGTTGTTAAAAATAGACATGTACTATACGACTATACGACTCTATGCAGGGATTAAGTACCACATGTGTACCTAAGTAGCTAGTTTTTAGATGCTGAGCTTAAGCATCTATAGGAATGGCTATGTCCGTCCGTCTGTCTGTCTGTCTGTCTGTCTGTTCTTTATGCGCTACAGGTCACAGTTTTTAAGCGATATTCGTCAAATATTTTTTAAATGGCCACAAATGCGAATAAGAAGTGCTCTATTGTTTTTGAGAGCGATCGAACTAACCAGTTTTTCACAATTAACAGTTGACTGGACCAACTTTTTTAGCCATCTAAAAGCATTGGAGAAAAACGGGTGATTTGCCGCTTTGCATCAGCCAAATGCACCAGCTAAATGGTTTTCTTACAGGCGCCAGTCAATGCACCAGAAACATGCACAAGTCATCAGCACAAGCTACCCGCAGAAGTTACCTGCACCCACAAAGTATCCCTAAGGGGGGAGGTGTACTTGGGGTCACCCAAGAAGACGTCCCAACAATCTCAACTATTTTTTCTTAAACCATGAAAAAACTTTAAATACTTGCACCTCCCACCCACAAAGTATCCCCTAAGGGGAGGTGGTGTACTTAGGGTCACCCGCAGATGACGTCCCTAAAATCTAATTTGTTTTTGCTAAAACCATTAAAAAACTTTAAATACTTGCATCTTCCACCCACAAAGTATCCCCTGAGGGGAGGGGCTGTACTTGAGGTCACCCACAAATGACGTCCAAAAAATCTTAATTTTCTTGGTATAACCATTAAAAAACTTTAAATACTTGCACCATCTACCCACTTAGTACCCCCTCAGGGGAGAGGTGTACTTGGCATTACTCACAAATGACGTCCCAAAAATCTTAACTTTCTTGCTAAAACCATTAAAAAACTTTAAATACTTGCACCCCCACCCACAAAGTATTCCATTAGGAGAGGGCGGGGGGGGGGATGGGTGACTGGGGGTCACTCACAAATGACGTCCCAAAAATCTTAATTTTCTTGCTAAAACCATTAAAAACGTTTAAATACTTGCACCCCCCACCCACGTAGTATCACCACAGAAAAGAAGGGTGTACTTGGGGTTACCCACAAATGACGTCTCAAAAAATCTCAACTGTTTTTGCTAAAACTAATAAAAAACTTTAAATACTTGCACCCCTGACCCACTAAGTATCCCCTTAAGAAGGAGGGGTGTACTTAGAGTCACCCACAAATGACGTCCAAGAAATCTTAATTTCTTTGCTAAAACTATTAAAAAACTTTAAATACTAGCATCCCCAACCCGACGAATTATCTCTTAGAGGAGGAGAGGGGGGGTTAAGAATTAAAACAAGTCACAATCTTAAAAATATAAATATTTCCTATACCTTATGCTTTACGAACCGCAAACTAATGCTCCCCTACTCAACAAATCATCCTTTTTAGGTTCAGAAGGGCGGGGGGGGGGGGTATTCAGGATCAATCGTTAAATACGTGCGAAAAATTTAAAGCCTCGAACCTAAGGTCGGAATGGAGCACGCGACACCTAGATTCCCGTCTACAGCAATGAATCAGTAATGGCCTGAGCTAAGAAATCTCTGATACAAATCTGTAAGCGTGTCAGATATGCAACACATAAGATACATAGAGTCCCGTCAGCAAGTTAGCTTTGTTTTCTGTCGTTTCAAGAGAAAGTCCTGCTACGTTTCGTGTCTTGCTAAAGAGCCGGCTGCTTTTTGTTTTGACAACGTTAAGGCTGGTAGGGGTCAGACACAAATGGCGTTGCTTACCTTAAGAGTGGGTCACTTGACATTCCACCGTAAGGGCATCCATTCAAGCAATGCTTAAAAAGGTGACAAGCAGTTGGGTAGGCTTATAATTTTGGTAAATTTATGTGTCGTCATTTGTGTCCGTTCCCAAAGCTGGTAAAGCATACGAACTTAATATTTTAGGTTTGCTATCTTGTATTTGAATTACACTCGGAAAAATCTATGCTTATCTGCATCGAGCACGGAATGTCGGCAAAATTCAATTGCATTATACCATGATATATTTAACGTGGAATGAAAAACGAGTGAAATTCACAACTTTTTAACTTTATGCTGTAAACATACGCACGTTGATCGTAAAAGGGAAGTGACCGTTCATAAATAACTTCATTAGAAATTTCTATTTTAGAAAACTCAACCCAACTATTTTTACTTCATGCTGTGAACAAACGAACGAAGCTTATAGATAGTTGATGACAAACCAATAATGGCGTCATTCAAATTCTCAATTTTAAGGAACATAGTTTAACCGAATGGCACGCAGTTCGTAATTTTTAGTGTCCAGTAAATCTTATACATAAGTTATTTATAAATTATATTTCAACTTCGAGGGTTACACAAGTTAGGAGCCATGCAAGGATCATCTAAAAATGACGTCATTTAATTATTTTAATTATAGGAATCTCTTCTGTCTTTAGTTCAAAAATCAAATATAATGGATATCTCTAACACCGTCTTTTTCTAGCATACATACAGGGATTCTTCATAAATGACGTCATCACAAAATCACCATTTTAAGGATCCTTGTTAGTGCTGAATGCAAAATTTGGTAGATTTATATCTTCAAAATCTACTTTTACTAGTATACACACAATAATTGTCCATAAATAAAGTCGTCTAAATGTCATCATTTAAAAAAACACCCGTTATCAGTTTAAACATTATGTAATATAGTATTTTTAGCATGAAATATTATTATTGTACATATTAGGATCGTCCAACAATGTCGTCACTAAAATATTGCACTTTGCAGGGTATAGAGTGTATTGTATTTAAATAATGTGAGAAGATGCATCAATTGACTAAAGTCAATATTGGCTGTAAGCTCAGCATCTACTTCGGGCCCACGGTAGGCAAATCCGGCGCGAAGCGCCGGATTTTTTTGTATAAATTCTGCTATACGGAAATTTTCCTTAAGGACATTGTCCTTCGGTTAACAGCTCCTCCTTCCCCAGAAGTTTTCCCTCTGCTCAGCAACCCCAGACATCCCCCCAGCCCCAAACTCGTATTTATACTTCGGGTGGGGGGTAACAATGTTAAGCCGCCATATTAGAAAATAGCCGCTCTTATCTCTACAACGCTAAAAAATATCCTTCTGGGGAGGGGGGGGGGGATGGTAAGCCCCATAGCCATCCTCTGTACCCCTGGCAGCATTTATAACAGACTTGGCAAGTAGCATTATTATATTATTTAAATACGAGCTTGGGGAAAAATGTCCAATGTTGGGAAGAAATGTTCTGGGAGATAATGCTTGGGAAGGGGATGCCCTGGGATAAAGTTTCTGGCCAACATTATTAATACTACTAACCTTTTTTACGTATCAAACTTCAAAATAGAGATTTGGCAGTCAATGGATATATTCAATGTGGAAAGGGGATATTAATGACACTCAAGCAGAATTAGAAGGCTCATACAAGATTAGACTTGCCCTTAAGATAACAAAAGACAGAAGTGGAAGGAT
>CATKUY010000351.1:0-124964 GCA_949802685.1 Dicyrtomina minuta
AGCTCAACATCGATCGCGATAAGATTCGCGCCATTCTACTCGACTTGAATAGACGTGCATTTATTCCGCTCGTGAAATTTCCGAGTTTTTTTTTGTTTTTTGTGGTAAAAATTGGTGTTGGAGTTTCTTTAACTGGCCTATAAGATGGGAGACAAGCTCGCGGACGTCGGTAAGTTGGAAATTCCAACCAATTTTCTTAATTAGTCGACTTTTTGGACATCCAAAAGTCGACTTTTTTTCATATTTTATTTTCCTGAGTTTGTATTTCTCTGCCTGTGACGGTGTGGAGGATATGTACATCCCTTGCTTGACAATATGCACAAGGACTTGCTGTGTTGAGCTGGGCTTGTCGTGCCTCTACGCGGTCACGTGGTTTACAGGGCCTATTTCGTCATGTTTTAGACTCAGTAAACTGCAACAGGCAGTGATAGGCAAACTCGTAGTGGTGAGGGCGACTGACTGTGGCAACATAGTGGTAAGCACTCATGCACTACATACTTATTTCTATTCCGTTTCAGATATGGATGACTTAAGCCTAAGCTCCTTTGGGGAAGAGGAGGGCGTCATTCCTGTGTCCAGGGCGGAGGAGGAAAAACTTTTCGGGACGGACGGTAGAACGGAGGTTGACCATAGTAAGCCTTCCTCCTCTACCTCCGTCAACATTAAGGATGCAACCTCGCAAGACAAGACAGAGGTCGGCATCCTCACTAAGGGCCTGGCCTCCCTGAATACTGCTTCGAAGGGGACTGTGGGGGTGGCTAAGGGTGACTTCAGTGGGTCACTCATACCTCTCTCCTCCTCCGGAGATGTGAATGTGGGGGATGGCGGGGTGGGTGGGGTGGGGGGTGATGCCCCGAATGCTTTTCCCCATAAACAGGGGGAGAAGCGGAAAAAGAAGAAAAAGAGGAGTAAGACGGAGAGGGACAGGTTGAAAAGGAAAAAGCAGAGGGAGGAGTCTGCCAATGGAGGCGTGACTTTCCCCTCTACTGCTTCCACTTTAACTGGACCCACTCCTGAGGACTCACCAAAGGAGCCTGCAATGAAGCGGACTCGTGCAACTGATGCTCTGCCACAAGATATTCTCCCTCCTGAAAAGGAACCTGCGGGGACTATCTTGAAGGCGGAGGATAAGAAAATAAATCCCGTAACACCAGGGTCGAGCAAACCGAGGTCCATACCAGGGGAGAGGTTTATTCCGGGACAATACGCTGTTGTTGTTGATTTTTTTGACAAACAACCTGGCAGTGTTGTCTTGGATGCCCACCTCTTCCTGAAGGACCACATCCGGAAAGCTATGTTGGAGGCTTGTGACAAGCCTGAAGGTGAGGTGCTGCTGATGAACAAAGTTCATCATATGGCGCAACAATCCGTGGTTGACTGCTGCAACCAAGCAACAGCAGACTGGGTCATTCAGCAGTGCCTTACCCTGACCTGGGAAGATAGTGTCAAAGCTGTTCACCAGTTTAAGGGTTTGCCACATGCTGATGCTCCTAAACCAGTCAAGGCTCCCTTATTTCCCCATGAGGTATTTGTGTTGGGTGAACGTATTGCTTTCCCTAAATTTCTTTCAATTCTGGGGAAGAAGAATAGTCCGCTCAACACTGCCAAATGGAGGAGTTGGCTGCCTCATAGAACCGGCATGGCTGGTCGGGAACCCTTCCACACCTGGACTATAGCAATAGATAAGGGTTCGGTTGAGTTCCTGGCTGGCCGTGGCAATAAGCTCTATTACCTAGATGAGATAGTTGAGTTCAAACCTCTTGTGGGAAGGAGACGTGGTGCGGATGCACCCGGTGGTGGAGTGTGAGCGCAAACCCTAACATCGGGTCAGGTCACCCGGTGGGTGCCATTGCTATGACATCTTGCATTGACCTGACCCAAATTAATATGCACCACTCCAAAGCTGCAGCCACCTCTCTATGTGGTCTGCGGGACGGAGTGGTGCGACAGGCGCTCACCAAACACCGCTGGTGTAACCGGAACTCACAGATCCTTTCCGCACATATCATTCTGGTACAAGAGCCTTACTACTTCAATGGTAAAATCAGATGCCTTGGAAACAAGGATCAACTTTTTGTTGCTGACACGCATCAAGTGCCTAGGGCCTGTGTGTTGGCATCTAGAAATATTCAAGCATCTCTGCTTTCCCGCTTTTGTGACAGAGATATTGTTACTGTGCAAACATGCTGGAAAAATGAGAATATTGATTTTGCTTCAGTGTACATGCCGGGTGCCTCAACGTCCCCTCCTCCGGGGCGGATGCTGATGAAACTCGTTGCGCACTGTGAAACTAATCAGTTACCCCTTGTTGTTGGTACGGATGCTAATGCACATCACCTTCTGTGGGGTAGCACAAACACCAACACTAGAGGAGAATTACTTCTTGACTACCTTATGTCAACAGATGTTAGTGTGGTCAATGTTGGTAATACTCCTACTTTTGTCGTTGCTAACCGGAGTAAGGTCCTTGACCTTACTTTGGCAAATCGTCTAATGGAATCTCGTATCTCAAGGTGGAGGGTGTCGGATGATGAATCATCATCCGACCACAGATACATCAGATTCCAGGTCCAAGCGGGAAGATCCCTCCCACCTAAACTATCGCGTAATATCCGCAAAGCGGACTGGCACAAGTTTGAACTAACCCTTGAGAGCAATGTTCGTAGTCTATCTTCTGGTGAAAATATCTTTACTCCAATGGAGATGGACACTTACGCTAGTGGAATTACGGATGCCCTCATGAGTAGTTTAGACTTAGCCTGTCCGCTGGGACCTACAAAAACCCTAAATAAAGTTGTTCCATGGTGGAACAAAGATCTCACTCTGCTTTGTAAAAGGGCTCGTGCCCTGTACAGGCGAATGGGATCGGTTAAAACCCAGAACCCCTCTCAGTGGGAAGGGTACGTTACTGCGCGTAACGCATTTAAAGATGCCCTAAGAAAGGCGAAACGGGACTCCTGGGTTGAGTTCTGTAGTGGAGTTACCAACTACTCCGATGCGGTCCAGGTTCTTCGGAGGATGGATTCGACGGCATTTAGAGTCCCGGGTGACCTTATGGACCCTGTCAGTAACAGGAGAACTGAAAGCCACGAGGACACCCTGGACCTTTTGCTTCGCCATCACTTTCCGGAGGACCTGGACTGCCCTATGAGTCCCCTGGACTTTGATCCATACCCTACTCAATGGGAGGGTGCGGACCTATTGGTTACGCCGGACTCTTTAAAAGCAGCTGTGTACAGCTTTAAACCATTTAAATCTCCGGGGGTTGATGGGATTCTACCTGTCTTGATACAGCGTGGACTGCGCATCATCTCTGGTCATTTATGTCGGTTATTTAAGTCCTGTCTGTCCGTAGGATATGTTCCCTCTGGATGGAGGACTTCAAAGGTGGTATTTATACCTAAACCAGGGAAGGAGAACTATGGTTCGCCAAACGCTTGGCGACCTATTCAGTTGAACTCCGTCCTTCTTAAAACACTAGAGAGATTAGTTGACAGGCATCTCAGAACTCCTGCCTTGGAAACGAGGTTAAGGAACAATCATCAATTTGCTTACATTAGGGGAGTATCAACGGACGCCGCTATTCACAGAGTGGTGGCGTTTGTTGAAAAGTCCCTGAGTGACAACTTGATGGTTTTGGGAGCGTTTGTCGATGTTGAAGGTGCATTTAATAATGTGCTATTTAAGGCTTTTGACACTGCTTTGGGTCAGTTTGAGGTGGAGACTCCCATTCGGCTCTGGATTATTTATTTCATCCGAAACAGGGTGGTGGTCTCTACCATCAATAATGTGTCCCGAACAAGGAGTGTCAGCCGTGGATGTCCACAGGGAGGTGTTTTATCGCCTTTACTGTGGAACCTAGTAATGGATGGCTTATTGGTCTCCTTAAGCACATCAGTGCCGTCCCTTCTTAATCAAGGATTTGCGGATGACACTGGTATTTTTCAAAGAGGAAGAGTTTATGACACTCTTGTATCCAGAGTTCATGATGGCCTTCGGGTCACTAAAGCTTGGTGTCAGGATGTTGGTCTTAAACTTAACCCTAATAAAACGGAACTAGTATTGTTCACAAAAAACCCAAGGCTACACCCACCGCCAATGCGGTTTGATGGCGTTTCCTTGGAGATTAAATCAACAGTGAGGTACTTGGGGGTCGTTCTCGATAGAGGACTCACGTGGCTGCCTCACTGTAAATCCATTTGTTTAAAGGCATCAATAGCGCTAGCTCGATGCAAAAGAATGGTTGGAAGAAAGTGGCGACTATCTCCAAGAGTGGTCAAGTGGGCTTACACTGCCATCGTCAGGCCTCTATTGGAGTATGGCATAGTGGTGTGGGCCCCGGCTCTTTTGAAGGTCTCGTATGTCTCCCGCCTTCAAAAACTTCAAAGGCAAGCATGCCTAATGATTACAGGAGCATTACGCTCAACTTCAACATCTGCCATGCAGTGCTTGATTGGCCTCACGCCTATAGAGTTTACTCTGAAAGCGGTGGCTATACGGTCCTGGCATAGGCTTAATACAAGGGGTCTCTGGACTCCCAATCCGATGTTTGGGGGGTCGTTAAGTCACACGGCAATCTGCGAGGGGTGGGGTAATTCCAGCCCTACCCTTCGCATGCTAACTGACTGGACGAACCTCAAAGACATTAATTCTAAACGCTATGATGTTGATATTCAATGTCGTAGTGTGTGGTCTTCTGATCTTTCGGAACTTCCCTCGGGTGTTGTCTGCTACACGGATGGTTCCAGTAATGGAGTCCTTACGGGTTGCGGAGTACTCATTGAGGGGAGGGCTGAGACAAGAACATCACTACTCTCTAAATCGGTTTACCTAGGTGAATACACCTCGGTTTTCCAATGTGAAGTACTGGCTATCTTCCACGCTATCACATGGCTGGAGGATAACAACATACGTGAAACATCTATACAAATTAATGTGGATAGTCAGAGTGCTTTGAAGGCACTTCAAGCGAGGCTAACAACCTCGCTATCTGTCCTGGATTGTCATCACTGCCTTAACAGGGTTGCTGCAAGTAACTGTGTCAAGCTGGTGTGGATCCCAGCCCACTCTGGTTACCGTGGTAACGAGGAAGCTGACAGACTGGCAAAATTGGCCTATGATGCCGATAATTGCCGTTTTATTGGCCCTGCTCCCGTGGTCCCTATTCCTTTAACGCTTGTTCACTGGACAACCAAAGAGCTGTCCTGGGAGGAGCATAAAAGGTCGTGGAACATGGAGCGAGGGTGTAACAAAACAAAAATATGGATTGACTCGCCACTCTACGGTAGTCGATCCTTAATTCGGCATTCGCGCAAGCACCTCCGTTGTCTGGTTGGTTTAATCACCGGACATGGAGAGCTTAGAAGGCATAAATTTCTTTTGGGTTTATCGGACTCGCCAACCTGTCTATGTGGTGAGGAAGACGAAACCCCCATACATTTTCTTACCACGTGTCCGAGGTTTGTTTTTTACCAGGAATTTATATCTAGGTAGCTGCATCCTCACATTAGGTATGTTAGGTCAGGCCACTACGGGAGAACTGCTGGCGTATGCATATGCCACTGGTTATCTCGTGGGCCAAAATTAAACATTATTAACGGGACGCCCGCAATGGGCCTTATTGGCCTTGGCGGTGTCCATGTGGACCAATCCCATGATCCACATGGTGCCCAATAAAAATAATAATAATAATAATAATACATCCAGTATTTAGTGGATTTTGATTTTTTTAATTTATGAAGTTCGAGCAATTCGTGGTTTAAAATCATGTAGTTAGAACCATTTGCAGTTTTAAAATTCATAAAGCTAGAAGGTTTTGATTTTGAAAATGTGAATTTAGTGCAATTTTCACTTTTGATAACCATGTTATTATGAATTGGTCAGCTAAAGCGCTTATTTAAATCAAAAATGGAAGTTAGCGGATTTGCTTCTTAGCAAAAATGCAAGTTAGCGGATTCGATACTAGCAAATATTGGAAGTTAATGGATTTGATACTTCACCCACGATACCCTTTAATAATACAATTAAGGTTTATTCGACAATTTGAAGCTTTCAAGTAATTAAATAGGCTACGTGAATAATGATATGCTTCAAAAGTAAAAGCTATAGTAAGCCCTTCATTAAAAACTAATTTAAATGAGTTGATATGGCCGACCTAAAGGTTTTAATTTAAAAGCGGAACATTAAGTTTTTAATTGCCTTTAACATGTTTTTTTTTGTGTTTCTAAATGGTCAAAATTGACATTGTAATAGCTACTTGAACGTTTATAAATTTTAAAATATAAATTTTTCTACTGTAATAGTAGCTTGACATCAATTGTTTCACATAGAAGTAATTAAAGTAGTAATCACGAATGTGCTTGCGTCACTTCGTTCTCATTGGCGTATGAAAAAATACTGGGATTTCGTTTATAATGAGGGTAGCATTAGTTATATCTGACTCTACACTAAAGTGCTTAGATTTATTGCTTTGCTTTCCAGAAAGATTCTAAAAGGTAGCGCTATCACTACACTGCCCACCAGATACGTTGTCAGATAAATAGCAACAAAATATTCTTCCGTTGCAGGTGTCACAAACTTGGGATCAAAAATCAAAGTCTGTTGTCACGAAAATAGAAAAGCAGACAGTTAAATGGAGACTATTTGTTCAAAGAATGTGGTCGTTTTTACTTGGGTTGGATTTTACCATCCGTGAAATCAATCTCGCACGCTGTCTATTGTACCCATGTACTGCAAATATTGTTAGAAACGCTTAAAAACCTAACAATTTCATTTGAAATAATTGCTTAGTTTACACGTTTCAACATCTTAAAAATATTTTAAAGGAATGCTAACTACTATATGTATGTATAATAATTTTTAGTATCGAATTAATTATTTGCCATTAGTTTAAAATATGCTTCTCAAAATGTAAATTAAAAAACCATTTTATTTAAATGTAAATACTTCGTTTTTATTAATGTCACATCTTCCCCAAAATACTTCAAAGTTACGCTTGCTTTGTTTGCACTGTTGTATACAATTATTACGTTAAATAAAGTGTTGCTACTTTATTATAATCCCGTCTTGAAGCCTTAAAATGAACCCATAATTATCTATACGCATAAGTATTAAATGTTTCGTATAATATTGATGTTCCTGCATGTGTTTAGTGTGTGTGTGCCTTTAAGGTATATTTATTAGTTAGTTTGAAGCTTAACAGTAAATAGGTTAGTTTTCTTTGAAAAAATACGCAATCACGAATACATTGTTTTAATACAATTGTAATGTAATGGAGTAATGGCATGGCAAACTTAAAGGTTTCAATTTAATGTCGGAATAATAAATATTTAAATACCTCTAAATGGTTTTGTTTTCGTTTCTACCTGGTCGTTACTTGTATAAGCTATTTAAAAAAAAACATTTTTTTAAATAGAAATAAAGAATTTTAATATTTTGATCGTAATTCACTACCAACTGCTATATTTAGAAATAAATAATGTAATAATGTCAATCGTCCCCACGTCCCAATTATCATACATATAATTATGAGAAAATACCACGATTTTCTTAATAATATGTGTAGCTTAATTTATATCTAACTTTAAATTCAGTAGCCAAGATTTATTTTTTCGTGTCTCAGTACTATCCTCAAACAAAGTGCCAAACATTACGCAGTGCTTACCAGATACGCTGTCAGATAATTATAATTATAGCAAAGAAATGTTGCTGACCAGAAAAGAACGGAAATGGAACATTGTCGCGTATTCTGTTATTTCAAAGCTCAACATCATTCCGTTGCAAGTGTCACGAACTTGGGAACGAAAATCAGAATTCGTTGTCACAAAACTAAAAGAGCAGATACATAGAGACTATTTGTGGCAAGAATTTGGTCGTTTTTATTTGGATTGGAGGTCGCCATCCTTGCAATAAATCTCCTATGCCTCGTATAGTGTATGTATTTGTAGCTTTTGAATAAATTGCCATGTTTATCATTATGTTTGACTAGTGACAAGGCATTCGTCATCCCTGAGAAAATGAACGAGGTGAAAGTACAACTGGAAAGCGTGAGTGTTACATACACACGGGGATGCTACATATGTATGCTCGATTTCTTGGTTTTTAGATGCTGAGCTTTAGCTCATAAGCATCTATTGAAATGGTTTTGTCTGTCCGTCTGTCTGTCGCTCTGTCTGTCCGAATGTATGTAGGTCGTACGAGAACGGTTGCAGTTTTCAACCTAATTTCTTCAAATATTTTTTTAACGCTAGAAAAAGCAAGGATACCGTCGTTTAGGGGCCACACACAAATGACGTAATTCAAGTTGAGGGTAGGTAAATTATAACAAGCCGCTCACATGGTATTTTGCTAATATGGATACGAGGTTCGTCCATAAATGAAGTTATTTAAACATTACTATTTTAAAGATCCCCTTTGTCATTAATTCAAGAATTTTCTATGTTGGTACGTGGTAGACAAAGATACTGACGTTTAGGGGCCACACACAAATGACGTAATTCAAGTTGAGGGTGGGTAAATTATAAAAAGCCGCTCACATGCGATTTTACTAATATTGATACGGGGTTCGTCCATAAATGACGTTATTTAAACATTACTATTTTAAAGGGGATAATCTTTTTTGCTCTATGATATTACTTTTAACACCAGTGAAATTATTTTACACCTTCAGTGCTATTCCTTGTTATATAAGTACTCGTATTAGCAATTACTTTAATCTCCAGTAAAGGTCTTCAGTGACTTATACACAAATACTTTTATTTTCCAGTGATATTACTTCGCATGTTAAAAACACTTGAAAATATGTTGTAAATACTTCTGTACGAATACTGCTATAATAATCCGTATACTGATTTAGTTGTCATAAATTAGTAGCGGTGTTGGTGTGGACATGTGTGATGTAAAATGGATTGAGGATTTTTTATGCAATAGAACCCAATGTGTAAGAGAGAACGAAACTTTGTCTGACTTTTGTAATATAAATAACGGAACGGCTTAGGGCACCAAGCTAGCACCATTGTTATTTGTTATTTTAATAAACAAGATACTCACCAAATTAGAAAATTGCCAACAAAGTATAAAAGATTAACTACAGACTCTCCTTAATGGATTCTTTGATGACTTAACATTAGCTGAATGTGTAAAGTATGGTGATATCCCTCATATGCAGGACTATCTAATTGATATTAGTAAATGGGCAACTGAGTTGAAAATGAAACTGAATCCCACCAAATGTTGCGTCATGATAATCGATTATACCAAAGACAAGAAATACAGCAATATAGAACTGAAAATAGATAATGAACTAGTCCCAGTCGTTAATTGTACAAAGTTACTAGGTGTTCAAATCAATGACAAATTAAAATGGAATGATCACATTAATCATATTGTTAAGAAAGCGTCAAAAAACATATTTATGTTAAGGAAACTCAAGCTTTGTGGGTTTAGTAAAAGTCAACTAACAAATGTGTACAAAATTTACATAAGAAGTAACCTTGAATATGCATCAGTTGTATGGAGCCAAGCAATACCTCAAAATCTTAAAAAAAACTAACTGCTATTGAGAAACGATGTTTGTCAATAATAGAATGCACTTATGTGAGTGACTCAAATTTTAATGTTATAGCAAAAAAATTAGGTCTAATTAATATTTAGGAAAGATATAAAATGCTGTTAAAAAATTTTGGCAAAAAGTTAGATAAATCAAAACGGTTTGGGAATGGGCTAAGTCAGTATGCTAGAATTAATACTCGCCCAAACAGATCAACCAACAAGTTCCGAATTATTAAATACAAAACTGAAAGGTACAGAAAATCAACAATTCCAACAATAATTAGAAATGAGGCCCATGGAAGTTAGCTTCATTAGTACTATAATTATAGGGTAGAATATTATGAATTATAAGTGTTGAATCTCTCTAGTTAGGTAAATACTGTTAGCATCAGATTGAAAGTGTATTCCATTTGTAAACTCTGTTCTCCACTGCGCATGTTATATGCTGCCTGGGCTTCTTGATCTTTCTTAACTAAATTGTCTGTATGTAATAATTATAGTTTTTCAAAGTAAAATTAAGCAAACTACTCCATCATTACATGTACTATTTTCGGGAATGATTTAGCATTACTTGTGTCATGTTCCGTGTATGTACTCGATGTAATCAATATGATCAATGAACAAAGAAATAAAACCCTGCATAATAATGAAAATAATAATAGTGGTGGTCGATACCCTCCACTTGTGTTTTTGCACTTAGCACAGTGGCACAGGTCAGATTCTTCCGCTCTGCAGTATCTGGCAAAGCCCGTTTTTTCGTGCATACACACCATACCCCTACTCATATTTTTACGTAATCTGGCTTAAACACATAGTTAAAAGCAACAACTATCAACAGCCACAACTCAACTAAAAGTTACACAGAGGAAAATAGACCTCATCTGGTCGGCTTCTGACATTATTCAAAAATATACATAATTTTCATTTCAACAACTCTGACTCTGACCATGAACCTATAATTAGGTACATCTAATACATTCTAATCTTTTGGTTTGTCAGATAAAACAAGTATAGGTGACTAAATTTTCTCTAAATATATGACTGTAGGAAAAAATATTTACGTGAAGTATTTATCACTGGATGTAAATTAAATTATTACTGGAAAAACAAGTAAAGTCAAATTAGGTCATTTCATTCCATTTTCGACTCTCGAGTATCTCACTGAAGCACTAAAATACCACCCATTTTAAAGATCCACTTTGTCATTACTTCAAGAATTGAGTAATCAAATATATTTAACATGGGATATTACTAGTATGCATTCAGGGATCGTCCATAAATGACGTTATTTAAACATTATCATTTTAGAAATCCCCTTTGTCATTAGTTCGTGAATTAAGTAATCGGATATATTTACCATGGAATCTTACTAATATGCATGCGGGGATCGTCCATGAATGACTTTATTTAAACAACACTATTTTAGAGGTCCCTTTTGTCATTATATAGAGAATTAAGTATTTAAATATATTTAACATGGGATCTTACTGACATGCATACGGTGATCGTCCGTAAATGACGTTATTTAATTATTACTATTTTAGAGATTACCTTTGTCATTACTTCAAGAATTAAGTAATGGAATATATTTAACATCAGATCTTACTAATATGCATACGGGGATTGTCCATAAATGACGCTATTCATACAATAATATTTTTTACTCTCCATTATAGTCACGTAAAAACACCGACAAAATGTCTGTTTCTCTCACCGCCAGTTAGTCATACGCTGCAGGTTGCATTTCGGAACTGATTAAACTGAAATAACTTTTAAACATTTGGATATGCGAGGGACGTGTTATATATAGTTTTTAATTGAGATCGCACTAATATTTCCTTACACATTGTGAGAGATCGTCCACTAATGACGTTCTATAAATATCATGATTTGTAGTACCCCCCTTTTAATTATGTAAATATTTTCTAAACTGATATCGTTAACCTGGGATGCTAGTCTAAATACAGGCCCCTTGAACTGACCGATACAGTCATTAATGGATGAACCTGAAAGTGTTGCACGTTTAAATGCAACATAGGAAGTCCTGAATAATATTAAATGAAACTTTTAAAACATTTTCAACCTATTTTAATTAATTACATGTGGTGCATGTTTGTATATGGCTCATGCATAGTGGTGAGAAGTCGCCCATTAATGACGTCATTCGAATATCATATTTTACAAACTGGAACAACTACAAAAAATTTTGAGATATATTTTAATTAAATGCTATTCACGTATGTATATAGCTTATACACGGCGAAGGGTCGTCCATAAATGACGTCGTTCGAATATCACATTTTATTATTTGTTGTTAAGCAGTTATATGTACCTTACTGCAAGGTCATTGAGGGGCAAAACTCAAATGACGCTACCAAAGTTGTGGGTTGGTAGCTTTGAAAAAAAAAATCCCACGTTAGCAATGCTTTCATTTTCATCGGCAATATGTATATAGTTGCACTCGGAAGTTTTAAGCATTTTAATCATGCCTGTTTACGGCTACCGACCGGAACAGCAGAACATATCACAAGAGCCGTTTTGGTCGGTAGCCGATTGAAAAACCGTCGGTATTCCACTGTCGGCTTTTCGCTTTGTTTCTACATTGAAGGGATCCTCCACAAATGACGTCAAGCGTCGTTTCAATAGTTGAAGGAGCCGTCCATAAATGACGTCAAGGGTCGTTGCAAAAATAAAGGGGGCGTCCATAAATGACGTCAAGGGTCGTTGCAAAAATTAAAGGGGCTGTCTATAAATGACGTCAAGGGTCGTTGCAAAACTTAAAGGGGCTGTCCGTAAATGACGTCAAGGGTCGTTGCAAAAATTGATGGGGTCATCCATAAATGACGTCAAGGGTCGTTGCAAAAATTAAAGGGGCCGTCCATAAATGACGTCAGAGATGGATACAAAAGTAATTGTTGTCTTCCACGAATGACGTCTATGGTCGTTCTAAACATTGAAGGGGTTATGCCCAACTGAGGTTTATTACATTTTTTATGTTTGGGACGACCATAGACGTCAATTATGAACGACCCCTTTAATTCTTGCAACGTTATTTATAGACGATCCCTTTAATGTCCTTAAAAGACGTCACAGGTCAGGTCGCAAAGTTTATTTGGGAAGTGATGACATAACATGTTAAATATAAACCTTTTCAAGAAAGTAAGGCTGATAAAAGGGTCCTAAAATGAAGATTTTTTGATGACGTTATGTAAGGATGATCCCAATCGTACTCAGGTTTGAATGCCTAACCTCTTAAGCATCAATAATATATATAAAACATAAGTTGTATTTTATGAAAAATGGAGATAGTCAGATTTGCTTTTACTCCACAATGGTGTGATAGTCAGATTTGCTTTTAGTCCAAAATGGAGATAGTCATATTTGCTTTTAGTGCTGAATGGAGATAGTCAGTTTTGCTTTTAGTCTGAAATGAAGATAGTCAGATTTGCTTTTAGTGCTAAATGAAGATAGTCAGTTTTGCTTTTAGTCCAATATAGATATATTCATATTTGCTTTTAGTGCTGAATGGAGATAGTTAGTTTTGCTTTAAGTCCAATATAGATATAGTCATATTTGCTTTTAGGGCTGAATGGAGATAGCTGGATTTGATTCTTTGCCGACGATATTCCACTCAGCAATTCTCTAACATTTGTGATATTCCTTTATATTTTGTACCTACCAACTATGTACACATATGTAATTATATTACACTCATTCTCCTTATTATTTGTAACAGGATCTATATATCAGGTATAACTAATAGCCAACAACTTGTGTGTTAATATTCATACACACAAGTTGCATTCCATTATGTTTTTTCTCAGACCTCGAAACTCAACTACTTTTCGCCCATGAGCGTGATCAGCATAAACAACTGGTCCTAATTAATATTCACCTTCCTCACTGACTTTTGGTTCTGCGAACACAAAAGTCAGCCTTTCTAATCTATATGGAAAAGTTTATAACAATTCTATTTTTCATGTCATGTACATATTCTCAAAATTGAATAAATACTCCAAGTGTGCCCAGCGCACACATGAAGAGACACTGCATCACACATATGGACTGCTGACCAAGTTTTATACACACTCTTCATCCTTTTGTCACTGTAGTAGGGACATAACAAAATTGGGGGCTCAACCAGGATATTTTCAAAAATTTTTCGTAAACCCTACAAAATTCCTTTTATCAAATTCATCACCTTTTGTTTAGTATTAAACTGTATCGTTTACTACATTCTTTTTAAAATATCATTCTAATAGTCACACGCGTTCGCGCCTCTGCGACTTTTTAATTTTCAACACCTTTTCAAAATTTTAATGATAAGATTCATCCTTTTATTATTCCTTCGTATTATCCCATACACTATAATTCCTATGAATAAGTTTCGCCTTACTACCACAGAAATCGAAGTAAACAAATTGCCCCAACTGCAAAAACAATTGAAAATAGTAAAAGAAACGATAGCAAATATTTCGAACAACAAATAGAGTGGTATACAGGTCAACGAGTTGCTAAAGTTGGAGTTACAGAATTTGCTGGATCACTACGTACCTGGCAAGAAGTACAAGCCCTATACAACAAACAAACAGACGACCTAGTTGTTCTGCTCCAAATTAAAGCAGAGACATTACCAAAAAAGAGGATTTTTTCAGTGCAAAGATTATTCGAAGAATTCTACTCACTACTCCTCAATAACAAATACAAGCTTCCCAAAAGATTATACTTTGACGACTATCAAAAACAATCGCCAACCCGACATTTAGAAGTAACCGCACCACAACAACCTCCAGTGCAACCCTCAGCTCCACCATTATGATTACTTGAACCAGAACAACCGAAATCCGACTTAGCATCCACATTACAGAAGACGATTCCCAACATTCAAAAGAATTCCACGACACAGAGGAAGACGATAAAGAAGTTTTTCAAGCAGCCGAACAACTATCAAATTCTCATCTCAATATATCAGTTAGAACAGTCACAGGAAAACACCCACTTTTATCCGAATCCTCCACCTCATCCTTATCACCAGTCCACACAAACACAGTTCCATTAGTTCCAGTATTACCAACATTTCCTGACATAGTTCCAGAACCTCCACAAAATTCTAACCCACAACCTGAAAATTCACTCCCTCTAATTATTCCTAAAATTTCTGAAAATCCTGAAAATTCACAAAATTTTGTTAATCCACCCATCAATACTGAAAATCTTAAAAATTTAGATAATCCAGACAATTTAGTCAATTTAGATAATTCCAATGATTTAGACGACTCCATTCCTGCAAAATCTGAAAATCCATCCGATTTCATAATGTCATCTTATTGTCTCCTTCCCAGATTATCCCTTGCAACTGATCCACAGAACTACATCGACTTATTCTCCACGTGGACATCCACCGCAAATTTGGATACCGCCACAAAACAGAAACAAAATTTCTCATTAGGACTTGACACAGACACACGAAGATTCTGGTCTAGCTTAAATCGTGCCAAAATTGACGACTCCTTAACTTCATTCGATCAACTTAAAACACTCTTCCAGGAAGAATTCTCTACTCACAGAGGACTATCTAGACAAGACGTTTTATCACTCACACAGACACCACATGAATCAGCTTCCAGTTTCCTCATAAAAATCCGATACTACCTAGAAGCACATTTGAAATCCTTAGATGAAAAGACAAAAGTGCAAATTGCTGTGGACAAACTTCAAATCCCAATCCAAAATTTCATAAAAGCTCAGAAACCACCCACTACCTGGAAAGAACTCACCACCTCAATTCGAAATTATGAAGCAGGCTCCACTACTTACAACCATGGAATTTTAGCTCCAACTCCCTATATCAAACAAGAAATTAACAGTATTCAAAATTCAGAAATGCAATTCCTAGTGCATCAGATGACTGCACTCTCCACTGAAATTCAACAAATGAAAAATCAACCAAATTATCAAGGACAAAGAAATAACAGCAACCATAATACAAGAGGACGTGGAAGATTAAGTTACAGAGGTACTTCCAACAACAATCGAAATTCTCCCAATCCACCCACTTGCTTTAATTGTCAAAGACGTGGTCATCTCAAGTTTGAATGTCGATCTCCCGGCGGAGGGAAATTCAGAGGTACATCAAGATATCCCCAGCAACGTAATAATCAAGTAAGATATGCACAACCAGTAAGAATGAATCAAGTCACAACGGAAAACGACAACGGCCTAGCTCCAATGTATCTGCTCCCCAGCCAATAAGTCCAACCCTCATCCCTGTCCAACTCAACAATCCTAATTCAGACATAAGTGTAAAAGTTAAAATATTCAATGTACCTACATCTGCACAGATCGACTCCGGAGCGACAGTCTCCGTCATCAGCAAAAATCTTCTACCAAAAGATACCCCACTCAGAATCATCCCAAATCAAGTAATTTCCCTCATTGCATACGGTGGTACGAAGATACTAGACAACAGATTTCTCCTCGTTCCCCTTACGATAGGCTTCCTCAAAATTCAATACCCTTTCCTCATAACCCATACCAATAATAGAAGAATATTATTAGGAAATGACTTTCTTGAACATTTTCAAGTAGACATCAGTCAACAAAATCGAGAATTAAAATCATCCCACTTTGGTCCCGTTCCCTTTTTAACTCCCCCAGCAAACATCTTGAAGAAGATTGGAATACAGCCCCTAACAACACTATGCAATATCATAGTGAACTAAGCACGAAGACGAGTTATAACCACCACCAGGAAACTTTGGCCTGTACACCCAAAGGTATCCTCATCAACTCCCACATCTTCACCTTCCTCACGAAAATATTCCATATCTAATGTTCGACTCGCGACGGACACTAATATACCGGCTAGATCCAAGATTACCCTTCCAATCACAATAGACAAGGAATTCTATCAGGACGACATGATGATTCCTTCACCTCGCGTATACAACAATCACCGCCTCCTTCTCCCTCGACTTCTTCTTCCCCCTCACTTACAATACATCATCGCTACTAATCCCTTACCTACCCCAATACAACTACCTAAAAATATGAAACTTGGCACAATACAACCTATTCTACCTGGTCCCCTACACATTGAACCTTACCCCATACATAACATTGAGCAAACGAAGTAAAAGAAAATTGCAGAATTCAAGCATATAGATATATCCACAACCTTACAAGCAGAAGAAAAAAGAAGAATAATTCAACTCATAGAAGAGTATACAGACATATTTTCCTTTGATGGAAGTATGGGACTCACTGACTTAATAGAATTTGAAATCAACACAGGCAATACAGAACCTATCAAGCAACGACCTTATCGTACATCAGACTTCCAAAACCAGATCTTAAAAAAACACATAGACAAGTTACTCAAAGAAGACGTGATAGAATTATCAAATTCACCATGGAGCTCACCAGTGGTAATAGTTAAGAAAAAACTCGATGCCAGCAACGAGCAAGAATACAGAGTATGCATAGATATGCGGGGCGTCAACTCTGTCACCAAATCCTTTGTATGGCCCATTCCTCCCATTAATTTAATACTATCAAGATTAAAGAACACGAAATATTTTACAACCCTTGACGCTGCCTTCGGCTTTCATTAAATCAAAATAAAAGATGAAGATAAGGAAAAAACAGCATTCATATCCACTCATGGTTTATATCAATATAAGCGTATGTGCTTTGGAGCCAAGAATGCTCCTTCTACTTGCCAACGACTCATTGACCTTATACTTGCGGAAGACAAGTATGAAATGGCTGTCGCCTACATAGATGATGTACTAATATATTCAGACAACTTCAAGAATCACCTCTTACACTTACGAAGAATATTTGAACGATTTCGCAAAGCCAACATAAAGCTCAAACCAAGTAAATGCAGATTCCCTACGAAAAACTTTCAATTTTTGGACACGACGTCTCCGCAGCAGGCGTCACTCCCAACAATAAAAATGTGAAAGCAATCCTCAACCTACCCCAACCCACGAAAATAAAGGAGTTACAGTGAGTTCTCGCCTCATGTAACTACTTCAGAAAGTTCATACGTAATTTCAGTTCAAGAGTCGCCCCATTAAGAAAACTATTACAAAAAGACGTACCATATGTATAGACAGATGCATGCCAAAAATCTTACGAAGACCTGAAACATGCACTTACAACTTCCCCTGTTTTAGCACATTTTTAATCATCACTACCTACAACCCTCATCACAGACGCATCCACCTTGGGCCTTGGAGCTGTATTACTTTAACGATACAATGGACAAGACCGCCCTATCGCTTACATCAGCCGCTCATTAACACCTGCTGAAAGTAAATGGAATTTTACCGAGATAAAAATGCTAGCTATGACGTGGTCAACCCACAAATTGAAGGAATATCTTATAGGCTTGCCCTTTACTCTTAAAACAGACCATTGCAGTCTTTGCAGTTTACTTCGTTCTAAGAAAATTGAGATGAGTCCAAAAATGACACGCTTAGTGCTCAAATTGACTGAATTTGACATCATTTCTATACAGCACATAAAAGGAGCTAAAAATCACACGCCGGATTTACTATCTCGACTTGGACGCACACCCGAACGCGCTATGGTAGAAATCTCTTCATTGCAAGTTGACCACACTTATAATCAAGATAGCACTCCATGGATAGTGACCATCAAAAATAAGTTACGCACACACACGACAACTCTTAGAGAACAGAAAAAATATTTACTTGTGAACGAACAATTATTTCGAAAACATTACCGTGAAGGATCTCACTATCTTTACTGTGTACCTACAGTTAACGTTCCTACTCTTTTCACCTTCTTTCACGATGATCCTCTTTCTGGTCATTACGGAATGGAAAAAACTTACAAGAGGTTAAGATCACGCTATTACTGGCTTAATATGAAGCACGACGTTTACACCTACATACAGACTTGTGATAAGTGCCAGGGTAAGAAAACCCCGAAGCGAAAACCTTACGGACAGTTTACTCATATTCCAATCTCACATCAACCTCGTCTTCATTGGCAAATCGACATGGTTGGTCCATTCCCCCGCTCATCATCAGGCAAAGTTTACATACTTTCCGCTTAAGATTATCAGTCTAAGTGGATCGAACTTCGTGCTGTCACCGATGGCACCGCACTTCAAGTAGCCAAATTTGTAATGGAGGATATCATATGCCGTCATGGTATCCCTGAAATCATCCAGACCGACCGCGGCACCAATTTTACGTCTTCCCTATTTGAAAACCTCAACCGTATGCTTGGGTCCAAACATCACCTATCCAGCGCCTACCGCCTCCAGTCACAAGGCTCTTTGGAAAGAGCTCACGGTCCACTTAAAGCCGTATTTAGTATGTACGTAAATGTGACGCATCGCGATTGGGACACTTACATTCCCTATGCTAAATTCGCTATGAACACAATCCATAATTCCAGCACCCAGTTGTCGCCTTTCTTTATAATGACAGGACGTCACCCTCGCCTTTTATCTGACGTAATTTTTCCCAAAATTGAAGACACGCACATAGCAGATTATCAAAAACACTTTGATTTCATATTCACGACGGTTTAACACAATCTTGGCAAAGCACAAGCAAAGGACGAGAAAAAAGTTGCTACGCAATATTCCCCACACGTTTTTGAACTTGACGATCTTGTACTATACTACCATCCACAGCGTATACCTGGACTCACACCTGCATTGCTCAGACCCTGGTGTGGCCCGTATAGAGTTGTTCAACGACTCACTGCTGTCAACTTCATAATCGAACATACACAGGATTCTCGCCAACGTGAATCCGTACATGTCTCTAACCTCAAGAGATATTATTCACGACAACCTCAGCTCTCACATGATGTGCCCATTCCTCATTCAACAATTTCACCTTCAACATGCACCGTTACTTCACCTGCTGTAGCCGTAGCTTCACCACATCCATATCCAGATTTACCTGCCCCACGTCACCGTGGACGGCCCCGCAAGGATCGCATCATTCCACCTGCTTTACCTCCATTGATGCCTCCGGACGATGAACGCATTCCTCGCTACAATCTCTGTAGTCAAGCTACTATACAACGTTGAAAATGAAGCGTGATATCGTATTCTATATAATAATATTTTTCATTTATTTTATCACATTTAATAATTTTTGCATGCTACTCTTCATTTGATTTTCATTATGTACCCTTTTTGTTTTGATTTTAGACTACTAAATATGCGAACTTGTATTGGCACACTGTAATTCCACTTTATATTTTTTTTGTCATCCTCCACTATGTACTTTATTTTTTTTTTGTATAGACTGCGGGACGCAGTCATTTTTTGAAAGTGAAGTGTGATATTCCTTTATATTTTGTACCTACCAACTATGTACACATATGTAATTATATTACACTCATTCCCCTTATTATTTGTAACAGGATCTATATATCAGGTATAACTAATAGCCAACAACTTGTGTGTTAATATTCATACACACAAGTTGCATTCCATTATGTTTTTTCTCAGACCTCGAAACTCAACTACTTTTCGCCCATGAGCGTGATCAGCATAAACAACTGGTCCTAATTCATATTCACCTTCCTCACTGACTTTTGGTTCTGCGAACACAAAAGTCAGCCTTTCTAATCTATATGGAAAAGTTTATAACAATTCTATTTTTCATGTCATGTACATATTCTCAAAATTGAATAAATACTCCAAGTGTGCCCAGCGCACACATGAAGAGACACTGCATCACACATATGGACTGCTGACCAAGTTTTATACACACTCTTTATCCTTTTGTCACTGTAGTAGGGACATGACACATTACAATATATATACTAGCATGTCAAAATATTTTACGGGATGCACGGGTTCAAAAAAATGATTCGGTGCCTACAGCGGTAAATCGGCTACCGTGGATATCCACGGCCAGCCGCGTCTGCGAGAAACTTCCAATCGGCTACCTATCAGCCGTTGAACAGGCATAATTTTAATATAATTCTTTAGCATATACTAGACGTATCGATACTGCTTGTTTCTCTACAAATTAAACTCATACCAGTTTTAACTGTATAATTCATACCGGCAAGATTCCCACTGGTGACATCAGTCCAAGGTATAACTTTCCAGATTCGTTAGTGTAGGTAAATTTACGGTCAACAATCTCATACATACAATGTATATACAAACAAACACGCATGCACACATACGTATATACTAAAAGCGTACATACGTACACACATGCGTACATACTAAAAGCGTACATACGTACACACATACGCACATACATTCATACATGCGTACATACATGCATACATACATACGTACATACGTACATACATAACATACGTACATAACATACATACATACGCAAACATAAATACATACATACATAGTTTTTAATAAAATAGGAAAGAGTGAAAAACGCAGAAAAAGAGTTAGACACTGTTCTGATTTGATCATTAATACAATAGTGTTTTACTTTTAGTACAGAAAATATGCGTTGTAAGCTCAGCATCTACTTCGGGCCCCCGTCACGCAAATCCGGCGCGAAGCGCCGGATTTTTAGATGCTGAGCTTTAGCTCATAAGCATCTATTGAAATGGTTTTGTCCGTCCGTCTGTCTGTCGCTCTGTCTGTCCGAATGTCTGTAGGTTGTACGAGAACGGTCGCAGTTTTCAACCTAATTTCTTTAATTATTTTTTTTACGCTAGAAAAAGCGCCCGCGCAGTGCTGTCTAGTTTTTGGGCGAGATCGCATGAATAGTTTTTGCACAGTTACTAGTTTACTGGAGCAACTTTCAATATTTTTTTAACTTATTTTTCTCTCAAAGAAAAACCAGCCGTTTGAATTACATTAAAATTCAAAATTACCTCTATTTCTAGGTACGTACGTAGTATACAAGGACAAAGTCGCTTAGGGGCCAGACACAAATGACGACATTCAAGTTGAGGGTGGGTAAATTAAAACGAGCCACTCACATGGGATCTTACTAATATGCATACAGGGATCGTCCATGCATGACGTTTTTCAAACATTACCATTTTAGAGATCCCCTTTGTCATTAGTTTAGGAATTTAGTAATGAAATATATTTACCATGGGATCTTACTAGTATGCATACAGGGATCATCCCAACATGACGTCTTTCAAACATTACCATTTTAGAGATCCCTTTTATTATTATTTTAGGAATTGAGCAATCAAAAATATTTAACATAGGATCTTACTAATATGCATACAGGGATCGTCCATAAATGACGTTATTTAAAAATAGCTACTTTAGAGATCCCTTAATTCACTAGTTTAGGAATTAAGTAATTGGATATATTTAACATTGGATCTTACTAGTATGCATACAGGGATCGTCACTACATGACGTCATTAAAAGATTACCACTTTAGAGATCCCTTTTATCATTAGTTTATGAATTGAGAAATCAAATATATTTAACATGGGATCTTTCTAATATGCATATGGAGATCGTGCATAAATGACGTTATTTAAAAATTACCACTTTAGAGACCCTCTTTTCCATTAGTTCAACAATTAGGTACTCTGATATATTTCACTGACTTTCACATGAGATCTTAATAATACCCATACGGGGATCGTCCATTACTGAGGTTATATACATACTACCATTATAAAGATCCCCTATGTCATTAGGTTATGAATTATGTAAACGAATATGCTTAAAATAACAGACAACTACTTACACATTGCCTAAATTGAATGCTGTTAAAAATGGGTGTCCAGAACGTCATTCCATTGATAAACACACTTGGTTCTGAGCGTAGGTAGGTAGGTACGTAAACTATAGTTGTGTCCTATTTAATTCAAGCTGGGTTGGAGCAGCAGAGCTTTTACCTAGCCCACTTGTGCCAACATAGGTGGCACCCAGCCGGTTTTCACTAGCGGTAACTGCTTAAGGTTAAGTTAGGACTTTGTTAACCGTACTACAAAAGCAATTTTTTCAATGATGAAATCAACTTGCTGTAAGCTCAGCATTTACTTCGGGCCCACGGTGGACAAATCTGGCGCGAAATGTTGGCAAGTACGGTTATGTGTATCAGCGGTAATACAGTTTTACTCTCTTTGTCTCTTTATCCACACCATTCCATCCGTGCACAAAACATGCATCCAAAAAATCTTTTGCTGAAAAATGCAACTACACATCTTCAGTGAAATGTTTTTAATTCTTAAAAAACTAAATTATGACTAGCAAGTGACAGTAAAACCATTTGGAACTTCTTTTTCAGAATAATATAAAAACGAGTGTTAATTAGTAAGGCCATACAAATCTATTAAATGAAATAACATTTTACTTAATTAATAGTAATGAAACTTAAAATTAAACATTCATTTATTTATTTAAACTTAATTGTCCATTTAGCTTGATGTTATTTATTAATGTTTTCCCTTATTATGACGACGTGTTTCAAGCTGGTAATAGAGAATGGAGTAATTAAGCCATGAAGCGACCATGTGAAAAGTTTACAAAAACGCTCTTACTGCAGTTACTGCGTTTTACTGCACCGATTGACACTAACATGCAAATGTAATAGGTACTGAAGTAAAATTGTGTCTTGCTCTACAAAAATCGCCAGTCAGCCATTCCCATGCATTTGCCAGTATAATTTGAGCTAAATGTTTTTAACAGGTAATTACCATTTTTTGAGTGGACATTTTGAAGACGACTGACCACCGAGAACTTTTAAAATAACAATAAGTGCAACTTGGAAAGTATAAGCGAATATAAAGAAGCGCTTTAACAAAATACCATTCTTAAAATTATTGATCTTTCTTTCATTTTTTGTATAAATCAACGTACATATACGTAGGTAGAAATTTATTTAAATTCCATTACGGAATTCAAAATGTATTGTGTAGTGACTGAAAACAAATAACAGACACGTAATAATTGCATTGTAATAATTTTGGGGTATTTATTATGTTTTTTTTTGCTGTTGACATTAAGAGCGTGCAATATGAGCACGGTTCAATTTAATTACCACAGAAGAGACATTTTTCAATATTGCAAATATTTACGTTGCTCAAATTTAAATAATTTACAAACAAATGTTGATCTAAAAATAATGTAAACTATGATATCACGAAATACACGTACAGTTAGTTCCAAGTATTATAGGTCCCAATCAAATCAATTAAATAGCAGACTTCTGTTTTAAAACAGCTACAAACAAAAATTATATTAAATATAGTTACTATACCACAATCAACATGTTCACAAATCCATTTAAAAGATTGCAAGTACAAACAGAGTCTAGATTGTCAACCCGTGTAGAAATTTAAAGTTTGTTCCTGCACAAATAAAGTGTCGTCTTATACACAAAATTCGTGGCGAAAATTGACTGCTTTTCCTACACAATTGATTGTGCAGTTCAGATTATGCAGAGATGGTATGCAGAATACAGACGTGGCTAATTTTGACTGCTTTTCCTGCACATTATATTAGGCATAATTTTTCATGCACAATATTATACGCAAAAAATAAATGTAATTCAAAATTAATACCGCCGTTCCAGTCTCGAACCCACGACTTTTGTAGATTATACGGTTGCCTTATCCTCTACGCCACATGTGCTTGTTATAAATGCAAGGAATATTATTCGTACTTATACACATGGGATATTTTAAATACGAATTACGGCTATTTTCTGAACATTTAATTGATTTTATATATTTCAAATCATATAATTAATATGTTAATTTGGTTTATCACTTTCATATAAGGTCAATCAGCTCATGGGTCAGCACATTAAAAAACTGAATAATCAAAGATTTGCTGTTTTTTCTAATAAGACATTTTTCTAGTGAAATTCTCAAATGTGCTAAACTTGAAAATGTAGATATACTACTTTACAGTTATACGAAAGGCCAAGGGTCAAAGGTCATTTCCAATTTTGAATACTACTTTCTGCATAGATATGTATGCATAGGCTGACATGCATACCATTTTATGCATATAAACCTATGATGAAATATTTGTGCAGAATTTATTATAAATATTATGCATACAGTTTTGTGCATTAGACTTGTGCACAATAGATTATGCAAATAACCTCTTATGCATAACAAGACACAATATTTTATGCACAAACTATTCTGCACTAGCAGTTATGTCGTGCTATGCATAAGACGACACAATTTTTTTTACACGGGAATCCCTATATTCAGTAGATCTTCAAATTCTCACAAGCTAATTAACTGGATGCCGATGACGACGCCCACTGAATTCATCCTCCAGCAGCCAATTCCCAAGCGAAAAAAATCTTATCACTCATACTCTCAATTTTTAAAGAGTTTCTACAATGCGGGCGCCTTCTATTTTATTTCTCCGGGGCTATACAAGTTAAACACGTCGGGGACTGGTTACTACTTTGAGAAACAGTCCTCAGTTCTCCAGGTTTTATAACAGTAAAATATGGGTCCTATAGTTTTTTGAAGTAAGACGAATTAGTGCTATTTTCGTTTATATTCCAGGCATTTGTAATTCTTCTTCAAATATGGATGTTTCTTGGTCAATTTGTTTGGATTTTTGGATCTACGGCTCTGGCCTCACTCGTTTCTGTACTTAAACAATGCCCGACTTTTATAATTGGGTTCTTTCCTTTACACTCTTCATGTACTGTTTTACACTGTATCTAACCTTCTCCGCATTTAGAAGGCAAAGCGAGTGCTTTACCCAAGTTTTGAATAAGGTCCACCAGATTCAAGAACATTTAACAAATGCAGGAATTACAAAATCTGGGGGAAAGCTAGTAAAGCCAAATATGCATCTATTTTTATTTCCATTTGTCAGTTATCACACATTGTCCTTGTATAAAATAATAGTACGCATGCGCAGGTGTTTTAAGTAATGCTACTTTTGGTATTTTAGCTGCAATCAGTCCTGTTGAGCCTCATTGCATTCCCACCCCCATCTTCCTGCATATGGCAAATGATCACAAATGGGAAGACTTAGGAAAAATCAATCGGACTATTTCTCCAGAAGCATTTCTGTGGACTAGCATCGTTTAAAAAGAAAGGCAACAATAGTAGTAGCAACTATGCTAAAGACTTGTTGGTATTAAAAAGCAAGCAGAAAATCGTAATAGGGTTACCAGTAGGCTACACCATTTTTGCAGTTTGTGTACTGTATGCGAAGACAGCTGGTACAGTTGTCACATGCTTCAGTAGGTTCACGTCAATAACTCATGCTGTCATATTCTACCTTCTTGTGCAAGATTTTTGCAGCGTTTTGAAGAACGTTTCTACAAATCAAAAACCTGAGCTTCTGCAGGACATAAAGAAAGCAGATTTGGTAAGTACAATCTTTATCACGAAATATGCGCAATAGTTATAAGCTGATAAGACGGGGTATAGGGGTCATAAAATGAGCACGTTTTGATACCGCCAATTGTAAACGATTACCAAAAAAAAAATTTAACTAAAATTTAAAAAAAACAGGGGCCCAATTTTTAATATTTAACCATTTTTTTTTCAATTTAAACACAGGTTTTGAAGATGTTTAGGGAGCTTTGTGGTTTGAGCGAACTTTTAGAAGATGCATTCGGATTTACGACTGCAGTCATGGTCTTTCGAAGTCCACTGTATTTTTCCGCCCTAATCAATGGAATTGCCATAGATCCTTTGAGTTTTGGGCTCGAGCTCGTCCTCTATTCATTATCACTTGGACTATTTTATTTCTTGGCTGCAGAGGGACATTCAAAGGTTCGCAGGTTAAAAGTCTATAACAAAGCTATTTTGCCAAAAATTGCATTGGTCTCATGGATTTGTTTATTGGTGGTTATGGCGATTCACATATTCAGATTGATTTTATAATAGCTTCATAACATGTCACACTGGTTTTAAAATATGACTGAATATACAGTGGGAGTGGGTAGGGATGAAGGGAACTGGAAAAAAGGGAAACATTTAACTGTACAAATTAGCCTGGCACTTCACCAACTAGAATCAGGTCAAGTCGGGATTCGGTGCCGCGCTTTCACTGTCACATATGGATTCGTTGGCGGGGTGGAAATTTTATTTAATAATACTTTATTTGGTTCATAATAAGTGTGTAATTATACATAATTATTTTTTATTTGAATTATTTGTAAATTGTGGTTTTAACGTAATGTCCTTTACAAATAGTTACTTGGGTCCTTTATAGATGGCGGTCCTGCTTCTTAACTACTCCATCCTTTACTATCAACTTAATGCAAACTAACTCAAGAATGAGTGTTTCTTGCTGTAGAATATACAAATTGAGCAGTTTATTAACCTAAAAAAGTATTTAAAAGCGCTATTATTTGTTATTGATTCTGTATTTAAAAAAAAATAACATTTCAGTATGATCTGACAAATCAAACTTGGTTTTATTAATTCATAGTATGTACTACAATTCCCTAGGTTTTTCAAACGCCCAGCTGCAGAAACAAAGTAGAACAAACCAGCGTTTTAAAATGATTTTAACAGATTTTAGTTTTGCTGCAAAAACAATTTGATTTCGAAGGTTGTTTTTGGGTCTTACCGCAGAAACAGGTATTTTAAATTCTGCAGTTTGAGCATATTATAAATATTAGCTAAGCACCTCATTCGGGCTCATAGTGGACAAATTGGGAGCGTCGCGCCACGTGTTTTTGTGAAATTTGATTAACTATTATCAAAAATGTGATTGTAATTGTACACTAGAGTAGCAGTTGCTACACACAATTGTGTAAATATAATGTATTTAACAATAATAATTACTACGTACTCACGAAATTACATATTATGTCTAAATATGCTAAACACACTTATATTAAATACTTTAAAATCATTTTTTGGCATTGAATTCTACCTCTGTTTTAGTTCTAAATTAAAGAATAATGAAGAGAGAGCATTTTACAGTTCTTAAGAAATATTATATATATGCCCTCTTTAATCAAAACGTGTAAATACGAAATTTACCATTTTCCAAAAAACCTAAATATTTTATTATATTTTGAGAATCTATCATATTCTAATGTCTCTGACGTAACTGATTTTGATTATAGCATTTAACTTGGATGTTCATTATTCTCTGAGTCCAGGCCTAGATAAAACGGCCTGTTATTGATACATTGAAACACACAGCTAGTACACAGGCAATTAGTACAATAGTAATTAGTCTCCTAGAAATATTAATTAGAATTTATAAAAAATTACACGCACTATACTTACGAGCAATGTTTCACACCCGATTCTCTGGATTTCCATCGAAATGTAAATATACGGATTCAGCATGTTTGACTGAGTGTGCAAACCCCCCAAACATGTTAAGCATATACACGTTTTTATTTTCAAAAAAATTAAAAAAGGATTTTCAAAATTCGCGAAATTTAAAAACGTTTTTTTCTTATGAGATTTAACATGCAAATTTTTTTTCATATTTGTTTGTATGGAAATTCTTCGATTTTTTTGAGAAATCAGGGTTTTTGAAATTTTCAATAAAAATGTAAACTCATGTGATTGGGTCCCCTCCAGAAAGTACTTTTAATGCAAACACGGCTATCTACTGTCATTTTTATAAATTTGAGTGACATCGCATATGTAGAACATAGTTATCCTAAAAATCATATACAATCCAGCATTTCATCCACCCGGGCAACAAATACCAGGCGCTTCGCGCCTGATTTGTCCACGGTAGGCCCGAAGAAGGTGCTGAGCTTACAGCGAATTGGGTTGATCACAGGGAAAAGACGCTTGTGTAGTAAGGCTAAAATAAAAACTCCACAGGTGACGCCAGTGGAAGTGGGCCAGGTACGAGTTTTGCTGGCAAGAATGAGCAGGGTGCAAGTATTGTAGGTACGCGTCGTCTTAATAAATACATCGCCGGTTCAAGTGGGCCTTATTATTAGCTTTAGGGAAACGAAAGGGCGCGGTACGAGTGGCATTAGTAGCAGTGCGTTCGGTAGCAGCAGCACATGCGATGCCGATACTTGGGGCCTATAAAGAAAAGCGCCGTTACAAGTAGCCTAGGCTCTAGTATTAGAGAACTGAGTGGGTTGGGCACAAGTAGGCTTGACAAAATTGTGTCGGTATAAGTAAGCTATGTGCGGTTATCGCTGGTATCAGTTTGCAGGAAAAAAGGTATGCATGTTGTCGTGGCAGGAGTAATGAGGCTACGATTTGGCTCAATACAAGCTTGACTTGTACAAGTAGAAAAGGTTCGAGTAATACGGGTGTTGTCGGTACGAGCTTTGATTGATAATACAAAGAGGCAGAATAAAAATAACGACTGTACTATTAGGCTGGGTATTAGTTTTGCTGGTGCCAGTCGCCAGGGTACGAATGATGACGTCTTGATTGGCTTTGGCTAGAATAGCGCCGTTGCAATTGAGGCAGGTACATACGGGCAATAATAATTAGTGTAGGCAGTGTACCAGTAGTATTAATGTGAGTTAGTTTGGTAACATTAGTACAGTTACGAGTTAGCTGGGTAGGAGAGGTTTCGGCATAAATGGGCTAATTAGGAACAGTTGCGGTACTCGCATTTCTGGTCCTTTAAAACCATTTTAAGCAAAATCGTTTAAATACCGTGTCATGTTCCGTACCACCTATGGACAGATAGACAGAAAGACAGATGGGAAAAATTAATTTGAGTTCTTATACAAATTACGCCACCCATGATAAGCGTGGGTTACTTGGAGAAAGATGACACCTTACGTTAAAGATAGTCATTTACGCATTGCTTAGGAGGGTGACAACATGAGTAAGTGGATCAAAACATTTTGTAACTTTGGGTGGCGTCATTTATGTACTGCCCTTTCACTCGTTTTTGTTCTCCTTTTATTCCATTCGTTATGCCATAGGCCTATTTAACTGTTAATTGTGTAAAAATGGTCTGTATAAAGCAAATGTAAAACACAATACAGACCTGCCTGTTCGCATTTGTTGTCGCTTTCAAGTTTTTAAAAGAAAATTCGTTGAACACTGTAACCTTCATTGTACGGCAAACAGGCAGACAGATCTGTTTTACAGTGTGTTCGCGATGAGCAACAGATACGCAGTTAAGATGACTTTCGGCTAAAGAGGATCAACTTCCAAATTCCAATCTGACTGAAAGTCCAAATTTTATCTGGAACCACCTAAGCTTAAAGTCCTGATTTTGACAGTATTTCATCCTGTCCAAAAATAACGTGTTTTTGGACTGTATTGTAAGATTTTTGTAGCTTCTGTAATTAGTTATTTATTGTACTACTTTTTATGTGTATAAAATAAAAAAGATAATATTATTAGTAACATCCACAAAAATTTGCTGACTTTAACTACAATAAACGTTCGCTCGTGAACTGGTCAAAATGGACTCATACAGGCTCAGCGGCAGATCTAGAATTGTATACTTGAGGGGCGTGGGGCCTCTAATGTTAAGCCGCAAAATTAAATATGGCCAGTTGTATCTCTACAATGTTGAAAAATTTCTTTTAAGGAGGTTTAAAGCAACCTAGCCCCCTCCCCTTTCCCCAGGATTGCCGGCGTCATTCCAGTTTCCCGGTGCCAGTAGTTTTTGTAATTTTGGTATAGTTTTAGCAGTAATAGTGGTCAAGCGAGAGTACCCTGCAGGCTTTGTTAGACGCATGCCTGCCTACTTGCACCCTGCTCATTTTAAATTCTTGTCAGTAAAACTCGTACCTGTGGGGTTTTTATTTTGCCTTTGTTTCCCTGTGATCAACCCAATTCGCTGTAAGCTCAGCATCTCCTTCGGGCCTACTGTGGACAAATCAGGCGCAAAGCGCCTGGTATTTGTTGCCCGGGTGGAAGAAATGCTGGATTATATATGATTTTCAGGATAACTTTGTACTACATATGCGATGTCACTCATAAAAATGACAGTAGATAGCCGTGTGTGCATTAAAAGTACTTTCTGGAAGGGACCTAATCACATGGGTTTACATTTGTATTGAAAATTTCAAAAACCCTGATTTCTTAAAAAAATCGAAGAATTTCCATACCTTGTATCATGTTTTTTGAAAAGCATGTTAAATCCCATAAGAAAAAAAAGTTTTTGAATTTCGCGAATTTTAAAAATCCTTTTTTAATTTTTTTGAAAATGAAAACGTGTATATGAGGAACATGTTTGGGGGGTTTGCACACTCAGTCAAACATGCTGAATCCGTATATCTACATTTCGATGGAAATCTAGAGAATTAGGTCTGAAACATTGCTCGTTAGTTAGTATTGTTATTAGAAATCGTATAGGCGAGATAAGTGGAAAAGGAATCTAATAATTAATACGCTTCAGTGCTTTACACCTTACGGCCGGTCTCAAATGCAGCGTGGATTTTTATCATATAAAATATAAAGTAAAGCTATAATTACTACTATCATTTACCTAATTACTAAAAGGCACATATTTACGACTTGATTGACAGTTTGATAAAAGTACTTTGATTGGTTTATTTGTTTAATATTCAATAATAATTGAACATTAAAAAATTTATCATTGATATTGTATTAATGTTGTAATCACTAGTTAAGCTTGGTTCTAGATAATGCAGGAGTAGATAACGCTGTTAACTCGTGCCTATGGTTATCGTTGCATGAGCCCGTATGTATTTTGAACCTCATATTGACTAATTGACGCCTCATAGACACATGTTTAGGCCTACGTGGCAATACAAATAAATTCAATCAAATACATGGATGATTACAGTTTATGGGATTTATATAATTATGTGCAGAAATAAAATTACATACTTAGTGATAACATAAATTCTGGTGTAGCATTGTGAAACAGGCTGAAGGAAGGTAAATAAATATTTATTCTTAAATATTTTTTCGCTCGTAATAATTTGCTGTATAAAATAAGGTTTCGTCATAGCCTATTACGATTGATTTATTATTGTGTGTTATCTTTTTGACATTTTTTGATCAAACCTGATTTGAAGGAGGTATACAATATCATTTACTGTGATAATAAATTAAAATTGAACTCCGAGTAATATAAATTAAATTAAATTAATATCATAATTTTAAAATTCACACTGCTCGTAAGTGCAAGACGAAGTAGCTTTGATAGTTTCTAAAAACACAATTTATTACTTTAAACTAAACTTAAGATAAAACTGGTTTATCTTTCTTTCACACACGTCACATTTTCCTCTTGCAGAAGCATCTTGGAGCACAAAACAACCGCTGATTTGGCGCAGTTATAGTTTTGATAGAGGAATAAAACTTCTAAAGAAGAACCCTGCATTTTCTGATAACAGGATGTCATCTAAACAAAATGAGGTACGTCTGCACATTTTATTTAAATAAGCTCGTATCAAAGGCGGCGCAACAAACTGCTTAGCATTAAATGGCATATAATGGATACATGACTAAGATTTTGTAGTAGAATGTTTATCCTTTAATTACCTTATATTGCATTATTATTATGTGTATCGTGATTGAGAGTCGAAAAGAGCTAGTTCTAGTTTTTAATGTAATCAAAATGTGATATCTACACAAAAAATTAATATATGATCCTAAAAGGAAAAGTATGAATTCAAAAGTGAGCCATACATATACATTTAATGAACTTTTGGGCAGACAGACAGGCAAAACCATTTCAATAGATGCTTAGCATCTAAAAAGTAAATTTCTTGAGCTCTTTTGTTTCAATTTAACATTTCCTAAATAATTGAAATTATAAATTGCAGGCTCCAAACCGAGAATCACCAAATTGTATGCGTTACACACAACCCCCGTTCACCTCACACCGGAAATCCCTAAGTCTCCTTCGCGCTACAAGCACTGGCTATGAAATCAACACAGATGCCTTCAAACAAGTTATGGAGAAAGTCGGGGATCGTCCTTTTGTACTGTACTCAATTAATGGAACGACTCAAACTGGAAAGTCATGCGTCTTAAATTACTTGCTGAAGTATTTAGAGTCGCTTAAAGTAAACGGAGAAAATACTTTAGATTGGATAAAATTTCAAGTCGATTTAAGCCTTATCACAGAAGTTGGACGGGAGTGTATGACGGAAGGAATACATGTATGGTCAGAGCCGTATATTGTCAACACCAAAAACGGTAAAGAAGTGGCAATAGTTCTGATGGACACCCAGGGTCTCTTCGACGAGCAAACAACTCCTCTTCAGAACGCATATATTATGTCCTTGAGCACTCTCTGCTCCTCTGTCATGATATTCAATACAATGCGAATTCTACACGAAGACATTCTCCAGGAATTGCAGTTCTACTCAAATTATGCATCTACTACTATGAACCAGGATCTAGTGCCAGAAGTAGTTATGACAGTAAGTCACATTTCGAATCCGTTTTTCAATCTTAAAATAAACGTAAATAAAAAGTCTACTCAGAAACTTGTATTCTTAATGCGAGATTTTGAATTGTCTGATTACGGATACGGAGTCCATGACGACGAACGAAAACCGAAAGACAGTATTAAAAACTACTTTACCGATACATTCAATGTTGAATGCCGGGAAGGCTGCCAAGATGAGAATAAATTGATTCGGAAGAAAATTCTTGAAAATTACAAGAAAGTCTCAATCTTTACTCTACGTGATCCTGGAAAACCATTTACCAGACAACAAGAAGATCCAAACGAGAATTTTCTTGAGGGTCTAAAAGATTTCATTGAATTTGTCGTATCTGATGAAAACCTTGTCACCAAAAAATTTGGTGACATTGAGGTGACGGGGACCGAATTTCTATTGTACGTAGACAAATGGGCTCAAGTATGTAAAAGGGACGCGAAGGGTGGATTTCCTTCATTCCAAACAATGGCTGAAGGTACAGCCTGGACCACGTACTCCATAGCCCACACGATTGCCTTTAATCACTTTGAAAAAATAATAAACGACTTGGTGAGACTATCAAAACAAAGCGACATTTCGCTTAAGCGGATTGAAAAATGGCGACTGGAAGTTACAGATGCTGCGATGAAAATTTTCGACAGTCAAACTAAAATTATTAACCAGAAAATCGAGGCTGAATTCAAAAGCAAGTTATTACATGACATATTGGTTCATTGTAAATCTCTCAAAGTTCCGATTCAAAAACGTTTAGATATTGAGACTGGCTTTAAGGCACAACTTTGGGAGCTAGTAGTTCTGCGCTCAAACCTAGATCAAGGTGTTCAAGATTTGACTGAGGCACTTAAACGTTATAACAATAAACCAAGTCGTGAATTAACCCAACACTTGAAGGATGCAAATGAACTTCTTAATAACAGCCAAGCTCTGCTGTTGCACTGCAAGCTCGGCGATGACATAGCATTAATGGTAAGAAAGGTTGACCAGTTGAACAGTAATAACGAGAGGCTATTAGAAGATCAGCGTAAACGTAAACATTGCTCTGTAGCTTAAAGATAAGATGCCCAAGTTGTGCCATAGCCTTAGATGCTTATGTTATGTAACTAGGTATGTAGAAGTATAAAAGCTACCTACTGTAGCTATGGGTTGGTTTAATATTTGTAATTTAGTCAAATTTTAATTTTTGAAAACGAATACGCAGGTCGACAATAATTAATTAAAATACATTTAAAAAAAAATTAATAATAATAATAAATGGGATATTTTAGTGCATTCTTAAAAAACCTATATATAACTGCAAGTAATGTAATATTTATAACTTGTTAAATTAAAAATAAATAATATCATCATATTTTAGGAATCAAAATGACCCATATATAAGGTGTATGCTATTGTTTTAAATACATTAAACATCGAAATTCTAAAAGCTTCTAAATGTAATATTTTAAAGTTTCGTAACAAGAATGTTTTAGACTTTTCATGATCGTGAAGATATGGCATTTTTAACTTTTAAAAATATTTTAAAAAAATTTTTGTTTAACTTATAGGAACATGTAATAAGGACAATTTGCATTTTCTAAGACATGAAAATAAAACATTTTACTTTTTTCTAAAATATGTAACTAAAACGTTTAAAAATTTTTTCAAAACATACCAAATGTGTACTTTGCACTTTTCCACACATTTAAAAAATACTTTTTATTTTTGAGAAACTTGCAATTAATACTTTACTCATAACTTTTTTATTTAGAGTTTTTTGCACTACTTTAATTCCTGCTTAATTAAAAAATATACAGGTTAGACTAACAAAGTTTATAGTTGGCCATGAAATGAGTCGAGAAGTTCACCAACTGTAATTATAGGATCATGTCCATAGTACAAATATGCTGATTAAAAGGTATATAATTAAAAATGGTATAAATTGAGATGTAATCTTAAGTCTCAAGTTGTTGCGTAATTATTTTTTGGCGATCACAAAAACCTATTGTCAATAATTTTTTGACTAGTTATTAAGCCTCATGCTAAAATATTAGGGTCATAAATATTTGCTGCACAATTATTTTTTCGCGATTTCATAAACCTTGTGTCGAAAATGTATCGACTAGTAATTTAGTATAATGCTAAAATATTAGGAAAAAACAAGGGGCTGCGACCCTTGTTTAATAGTAGCCTCAACAGTAATATGGGGCAGTAGTATATAGTATATATATGCTTTTGTATTTGTTGTTCCAGTACGATTAATTTATAGTCTTCTTTATTATTTGTAAGTATGGACATAATTTAGTACGCTTTTAAAATAATAGACCAATTTTATTTCTGCCTATTTACATAATCTGAAAACTTTTAGAAATACTCAACCGATTTTCACGAAAACATATAAAATGTTGAAGTCCTTCAGCCAACTTTAGCATATTTTAACCCCCCCCCCCCCACCTACTTACTACTGCACCACCTTAAACATAACATAAAAAAACGGCAATGTGTATGGTAGGGTGTTATTTATTTCCAGCTGACCCACCCTCAATGTGATTGGCCCTATTTGTATTCAATGTTCAATCCCTTAAAATCAGCTGTATGAAATGAAGCAGTTTTAATTTCCCGCGAAAGTATTGTCGAAAGTCGAAATGTAAAATTTAATTTCTGGACTGGTCACTTAAAGAATTTGCATACAAATGATACATCACTGAAACCGTAATGATTAGCAGAATCTAATTATGTTCGAGTTCATATATGATTTTTTAACAGTTTCGGAATTATTTTTTTTTAAAACTGGTTAATTTTCCGAAAAATCGCTATAAAGTGTTGTATGGGCTAGAAGGGAAAATTTAAAAAGTCATTTTTTTCATTTTTTAAGGCCTTTAAATTGAGTTATCACTCGACCAATTCGGTCAAGTATTTTAAAAGTGTTATAAATTATGTAAATAGGAAGAAATTAATTAATTCAATTATGATTCATTCAGACGGAAGGCTTAACTATACTGTACCTACATCAAAAGAACTGAAGAAAAGGGCCGGCCGGCCGCACAAATGGCGTCAGCCAACTTTAGCATATTATGGGACACACCCGCCTATTGCATCATCCTCTTAAACATTATTAAAAAAATGATAATGCTTATAATAGGATGTTATTTATTTGCAGCTGACTCACCGTTAAAGTAAGTGGTACCATTTATGTGCAATTCTTTGTCTGCAGTATAAAATGAAACACTTTGAATGTCCCGCTAAAATTTTGTCGAAATGTAAAATTCGATTTTTGGACCGGTAACTCACAGAATTTGCATACAAATGATACATCAATAAAACCTTAATGATTAGCAGAATCTAATTATGTTGGAGTTCACAAATGATATTTTAACAGTCTCAGAATGTGCCTGAAAAAACTGTTTTTTTCTCGAAAAATGGCTATAAAAAGTGTTGTATGGGCTAGAAGTGAAAATAAAATAAATATTTTTTTTTAATTTTTAGAGCTTTAAAGTGAGCTATCACTCGACTAAATCGATTAAGTATTTCAAAAGTGGTATACATTATGTAAATAGGTAGAAATAAAATAGTAAATTCAAACTTTAAGGTAAAAAACAATTCGCTGGTATTAATTTACTTCAATAATTTTCGAATTAATTTGCACGTACGCACTTTTTAATTTATTGCGTATCTCATTTTCAGCAGACGGAGCATTAGTTTTGCCGCAGGCTAAATGAGGCCGTTCTGCGAGTAGTATCTCCGCGAATAGTGTCCTGGCGAAAATGATTCCGACGAGTTGTACCCTAGCGAGTATTGTCCTAGCGAATAATAAACCAGCTACACACAGAAAGATTAAATAATATCGTAATACACTTGTTTGGTTTCATAATTGCATAAAAGTGTAGGACCCGCAGAAAAAGAATGAATTTCAATGAAATAATTCTTAAAATTGAAATTCAGGTGTATCTAATAAATAGTACGTTATGAATAAAGTCTAGTTATCAGCGGTATGATCCATAAGACTATTATGGAGTGAATTGAAATGAGAATGAAAATGTAAAAATAGTTCCGGAGGAACAGAAAATAATAAGATGCTGCTCGCTCGGGTCTCAAGTTCCAATTGATTTATTAAGATCAGTCTTTGTGTAAAGTAAAACTCGGTGAGTGTAATTTAGGTATACCAATGTTTATACATGTAATTTCCTCCACGTACTGTGGGCATGAAACGGTCAAATAATATGAGTATGTGTCACAGCACATACGAAATAACATATAGAATGTCCATCCTGTATTGTGAAACTACGGATGGTTTCTGCTCACCAATAAAGTCATAAAACTTAATGGCTGAGTGACAAAGTGACGGTTGGATAAAGTATCCCAAGCGTCAGCACAAACAATGCACAATGCTTTTAAATAGGAAAAGCTTTTTAGATCAACTTCTTAGAGTTTACAATAATTACTCAAATATTCTTCACCATGTTAAAGAAGATAGAACTATTTGCAGTTAGTTAGAAATGATTCTAAATGGTACGGATTGCTTCTGTAGAAGGAAGGACAATCCTGCTGATCAATACAATATCACATTATAGAATTTAGTTCATAATGAAATCATCCCTCCTTACCATGGACGGGATTTACCAATAATATAATGAATGTGCAATTTCCACATTCATACTTATGCTTACGTATTAACTCTCATGATTCAATACTAGCAATATATAAACGGATACATTATATCAATAATTAAGATATCCTTATATGTATGATTAATTACATCTATATCTCCTATCTACATAGTATAGGAATATAATGTATATGTATGTAATAATACCTCCTTACTTGGCAGGTATGTATATCTATATTTTAACACCCTCCTTCAATTTGAGGTAAATGAATTAAAATAACAATGAAATGATCCGAGAATTGATAAATCTCTAATATAGAATTAACATACATAAAATCTGAACAATTTGAAATGATAACATAATTACAAATTTCAACAAAAATATACAATTTTATATTTAATATACTACACCATATACATGATCCGTCTCCCTGATGAGATTATCCAGGTGTGTCCGTATTTTGAGTTGTCCAGTAAATTCGGTGGGTCTGCTGTTAGCCACTTCGGTTGGAGCTGGTCCAATGAGCTTGAATGTGTTCAAGTAAATCTGGTAACGGGAGTTCGACAGGCCGTCTGATGGGCTGGAACTGTTGTACTGGGTCTTGGTCGGCAGGAACATCGCTCGACTCTCCAGGTTTATAAATGACAGGTAGAAATATCCAATTAGTATGATATTTCTTTCTCTTGATGTATGGTCGTCCATAACTTAACCAATGCATGTACAAATTGATCATTGTAAAAATGACAATGATATGTTCAATAAGTTCCATGAGAACTGAATTGCTTTCATCTGGAAAGACTTGGTTGTAATTATCCAGGACAGACTGCATGCTACCCGTTATGAACGTGGGCAGTTGCGGGCCTCTAGGTTGCTTTGATATGCTTAGGCTGAAGGTGAAATCTGGTCCGATTTTCGGGCTTAGGCTTACATGGTCAATAAGGCTGCTATTGAAGGCTGATGCTGAGTATTTCTGGGATGCGGCAATGCAGGCCAATGTCATCCAGTTATCTCGGAAGTAGGAACAATTTGTCAAATACAGGGTGACCCAAAGTTTTCGGATTTTAGGGTCACTATCAACTTCCTTATTCTTGTCCTTAAAATCAACTAGGTCCTCTAGCTCGCTAGTTGTGAGTTTAGAACTTTCTCTTTTCTTTTTCTCGTCAAAGAAATTGTGGTTCGACACTGACATAGGTTTTGTCGGTGGAACTTTCCCTCCGAATAGCTTTTCGGGTTTTTTCTCCAAAGACGATAGTTCTGGGGTACAATTACAAAAACATGTGATGGCTGTGCTCTTGAGTAGATTAGTAATCTTCAGATGATTATAATAGTTCGCTGTATAATCATATTGTCTGCTTTCCTGACTATAAAACCGGGTATAAGACTTCCAAGTTCTACTGCGTCCTACGGAAATTTTTGGGTCAGTTTGGAAATCATAATTCTTCCAAATCACTGTTATGCCAGGCTTGACTTCTGGGGTCCTTGTCCTAGCAGCTTCTGGTGTACAATCAGGTGGATCATCTGAGTATTGTAACAACTTTAACACAGAGATATTTCCTATCAAATTGTGGTCTGATTGACCTATTGGTGCTTGCAGCTTCACTTCTTGAAATGCAAGAGAAATGGCTCGACTAGCAATTGCGAACGCTAGAGCCGGAGTCGTTTCCTCCTCTGAGTCCTTCACGGTATGACTACTATGATACCTGGAATCAGTCAAAAATCTTCGGTTTGTTAACCAGTCAGATATAGTGCAAATTGGAATATCTGCCCTGGGAACATGATGATTTGAGAAACCTTCTTCGGTTTTCGGTTTGTTCCATTGATTGAACGTGAGGTACGGACATAGTGGTCCTGCTTCTCGGATTTTGATTAGACTGAAAACGTCATTCGAAAATCTTGGTTCATCTAAGGTAAAGATGACCCTGTGGTTGCAATCAGTTCGGGTTGTGTTTTCTACTGCTTTGTTCAGTTTAAGTAAAAGCATACTTTCACCTGTGGTGAATGTATCTTTCTCGAGGAGATTCTGACGTCGGGCTGGCCGGTCACTGGTTTCTCCGAGCTGGTTCAAAATTCTTTTTAAAATTCTCTTTCTCCATGTCTGTTCTTCGGCGGTGTGCCTGAACTTGTTAATGTATTCCGTGACGGAGTTTTGTTTTCTATGGTCGTCCTCGAGATAATGTAAATACCGGGAGTAAGACAATACGGGAGGTAACTTCCATCTCTTGAAGACGTGGATAAATACTGGGCTTTCTGTCTTCGGTGCTGGAGATTGAGTTTGTGGATTAGAGCTCCCTTCTCCTTTTATTCTTGTTTTGAATTTTCGTGATGTCATGTGGTCATCACTGTTTTCTTGAATGTGTTTCAATCTGTCTCCAATCTGTAACTTCTGGAGATGTATCATGGTGCACAATGGAGGTCCTTTGTCGGGTTGATATCCCCCATTGCTGGCTCTACTATTTTCTTGTAGTTGAGTTTGCCAATGTAACCCGTGTCGGGGTTTTCTTCCTGTACTGTCCAGGCCTTTGTAATCGACTTCTGGATGTAGACTGTTTCGAATTTCTGTCTCAGTAGGACAATTCGGTTTCAACATTTTCGTACTTTCTGTACTGCTATCTGAAACACAATATCGTAGATAACTATTGTTGCTGGTGTGTTTCCAGAATCCACGCATATTACTTCTAGTCTCTATAATTTCATTCTCTGTTTGTATGCCTATAGATAGGGCTTCCTGTTTTCGGCCTAAAATCTCGGCGTGACCATAAGTCGACCTGACTGGCTTCTTTCTTTCTCCTCCTGTTATAGGAAATATTAGGAGATTCTAACACAATATATTGGCTTCTGTTCCAGAAGGCTTGTTTTTCAATATTACTGACTGTTATAGTCTTCCACTTCATTAATTTGTGTAAAATTCGGTTTCGGGGCCAGATTGTAGAGATGTCTAGCTTGATCATTTCTCTCTTGGCTTCCTGCTTAATCTCATCCACCTGCATATTTGGTGGATCTTTTTTCGGTTGTGTGAGTAAAGCATCTTCTTTTAGCTTAGTGGTGAACCTGGTTATCACAGGTGACTCTTCGTTTGAGTGCTTATGTGCGTGCTTCGGAACCGGGTTCCTACACTGTTCTTTCTCCGAATTTTCCGATAGTAACTCTTTACTATCAGATTGATGGGTGCGTGGTTCTTCTATATTTTCACGGCTTATGTTTCGAAAATTTCTTGATTCTATTTGTTCTTTTATTTCCTCTCCCCCCGTTGGGGTTACGGTTAATGACGATTGCATTTTCGTTTGTCTTTCTTCTGTCTCCCCCCTTACGGGTCCTGCAGTGTGCGACTGTTCGGATCCGTAATCATGGACATATGGAAATGTAGACTCTACTTCTCGGAAGGAGTCTTCCAGATTAACATTTTCCGTAGTTGGGGTAATTCCGTTCCTTTGAGATTTGGATACGGGGATTAGATGCTTTCGCAGAGCTGGCATCTGATTCTCTGAATTGTTCATCCGTTCGGACTCTGTTATGTTAATCCTCGGATTGGAAATGAAGTATGTCAACATACTTGTCCGCTTGCCCTTCATGTTGGCTCGGCGGCTTTTTCTGGCCTTCTTCTGGTAAAAGGCTAAAACTTTCGATGAAGTTATGGCTACTGAAGTAGAGGCTTGAATCCTCGTTGCAGGATGAGCTGACATTTTTCCGGTTTCTATATTGATTACATCAATACGAATGAGTGAAGAATTCCCATTACACGGACTCGATTGCTTCAGTATGTCATAATAATGTGGGTTATCCATTTCGGTCTTGGACCATAGGTGACCCTCCTGAAGGGTGACTGTGCCCGAGTTTCAGGGCTTTATTGCGTTGTTAACCGATATTATTTCAACGCCAAAAAAGGTACGTGAAAAATACGAAGATAGTCTTATCTTCTGTGTTGTATCCGGACCGGAGATCGATAGGGTAGATCGATTTGCTTCCTTCCTTTTCATCGTTGAATTGATTATGAGGGGTAACTTCGGTTTATAACGGATGTCATCGCCTTGCAGAGTTGAGAGACGACCAGGGAATTTAACCTTCGTCTTGTTCTGCTGATTGCTGGCTACCCATATAAGAATAGAGTTGCTTCTCCTGGTTACGGAGTTCGGGTATGCTTTCACTGAACTAGAGTCTTCATGTGCTCTTCCGTTCGTGATAAATAGGCATATCATGAGTAAGATGATACATGCCATTTGGAGTCTGTCTTTTAATGTCACAGATTCTTTCTTCGTTCTTTTCTCTTGGTGAGAGTCGCTTTCTTCGCGAACGTCTTCGGAGTGCTTTCTCCTGACTTGCTTTCTCGTGCAGTACCCGGGACTGGACACGGTTGGTGGAATGATGGCTCGTGGAGCGCTTACTTGCTGTTGTCTGGGCTCATCGGAGTCTGATGAGTCTGTCCAATAATTTCTCATATCGCTTGATATGTGCGGACTTGCTTGGTTCTTAAAGGTGGAAGTAGAATTAACTTCACTTCTTGACTCGACTTTTCGGACTTGATCCTCAGGAGTCGTTCTGTTTTCTTCTGTTCGGACTTGGTCCTCAGAAATTGTAAGGTTATTTTTATTACCGGAAGCATTCAGTGAGTGGCTTCCTAAATCTTCTGTTCGGACTTAATCCTCAGAGATTGTTGCGTTTTCGCTATGCTCTCCTGTTCGGACTTGGTCCTCAGGATTTTCAATGTCTTCGCGGCTCCCTCCTGACCGGAGGTCTTCTGACACTGAGTAATTTTCAGTGAGTCTCACAACATGATGTGGATGAGTTCCGTCCAGGAAATGACGCTCGAACTCTTCACCTTCTAGTCTGTCTCCTAAGGAGATACGACTTTTGAGTATTCGTCTTCTATCACTTTTGCTGGCGGCTGTCCAAGGCAGGGTAGTCGCGTAAGAACGCTGTGGGTTTATGGAGTGTACTTCTTCCATAGGTTTTTCTGTCATTAATTTCCAGAGAAATTGGAGCTTCGGATCAGTGTGCCTGCTCATCTGAATTTCGTTCCGGAATTCGGTAGGATACCTGTGCTCAATGTAGCTAGGTATCATATAATATATCGGGGACTTCTTCTGTCTGAGTCCAATTACACACAATTGAGTGTGCAGGGATAGTGCCAATTGATGGGCTTTAGTAATGACTTCGACTACTCGTCTTGTGGTAGTTTTTTCTTCAGAAAGAGATGCCTTGACTTGCCAGTATATTAGGGTCCCGTTGAATATAATACAACTCACTGTAGTTAGGTATTTAGTCGAGAGACTTGGGACTTCTGTGTGTACTTCCAGGTTAACTTCTTGGGATTCGACCTGGGTTCTTGACCTTTGGTAGCCATGATCCGGGTAATACCGGATATTTTCGGAACTAGTGGTGTACAGATATTCCACTATTCGCAGTGCCTCTTGTAGATCTTTGGCTGTAGAAATACTTGTATTCTTTCCTAGCTGTTCGACATCATAGGATATGTCTGGTCAGGTGGAATCCCGAATTTCTAGCAGTTGTCCGAGTATGTCATGGTAGGCTATATACTCTGTTTCCGAAAGATGCTGAGCTTTCTTAATCTTTTCTTGAAAATACTGAGATTGAACAATCGCTTCGTATTTCTTGTATTGAGTGCGTAGACTTCGAATCTGAGATTCTTGTGACAGGCTTATGTATGAGGCTGTCCGGAAGATGTCCATCTTCCTCCATTTCTTTGGATTGAGTGTGCAGTCCACTCTGATGCTACGGCTTAATTCTTTTGACAAAATGTGTATGTCGTTCAGGTGAGTCGCGGAGACTAATGTCTCTTGACCTTCCAGTAACATGTACGTATTGTGTACTACTTGGATTTCATTTGTGTACGACTGTATAAAGAGTGCGGTCTGATACCTGCTCTGATGGTACTGAAGGTTCTTCAGTGCCTGCTGGAGTCCAGCTCGTGCCTTTTTCCATAAATAGATTGGTTGATAGGCTGTGTCTGATCGGTAGACTAAATCGTATGGATGTGTAATCCCTTCTGGTGGCTCCAGGAATAGTATTGGTCCTTCTGCGAGGGCCTCATGGGGCAATGGACTAAATGTAAATTTTGCTAAGTATTTTCTCCGAATTTCAGCGTCTGCTAGAATGAGCCTTGACGTTAAGAGTCTCTCTATGGTAGTCTTGAGAATATCAAATGATAGATTCTCTTTACCTTTTACACTTTTAACTAGTGTGACAGTATAATCATCTGTTTCGACCTTGTGGTCATAGATCCATGAGGATTTCAAAACTCCTTGAGTAGTAGGACGTTTTGACAGAGTCCATTGGCCACTTCTCATGTGGGCTTGAATTTCAATGTTCATTGCTTCTTTCCATTGAAGACTTTCTGAGGACTTAAGTGCCTCTTGATACGTTTTAGGAATTGGTATCTTCTCTCCTTCGTATGAGGGTATTATTAGCTTCTCTGGGAGGTTGTGATAAGTCTTACGATCCTTGTTCTGGACTTTGATCCCTCCTCGAGCTGAGTATACTTTGACTATCGGTAGTCGGTATGCGCCTTGGGCTATTTCATGGGTAATCCTCTGTTTTCCATGAATGGCAAAAATATCCCAATTAATGCCTTGAGGGATAAGTCTTCCCTTCTGTGAATATGATTCACCGGCTAAGTAGCCTGAGGATCTCAGTAGGGTATATTGAGACTCCAGTGGTATTCTTGTCTCTCTTGCCTGTAGAGCAGTAGATCCCAAGAAATAATTTCTTTCTTTAATTCTGGCCGTTGCTGTGGACGGGCTTAATGCATGGATGCTCGACTTTTGTGGTAGGAGCGTGAGTACTTCAATTTGTGGTTGTGTTAACCTTCCTTGTAATGAGACGAGTGTGAGGTTCTCTTCACTCTCTCTGCTGTGGACAGTACGGCCTTGTGTATGCCTTCTGATTGTCCCCGGAGTTGTGGCTTCTGACTTCCTTGTTTTCTGAGAATTGCACTTGAGTGGCTTATAATTCTGAATTGATGTTGTGGGATCTGACCTTACTTGTTGAGTGCCGATGGGCTTGATTGCGGGAATTTGCTGGAATGTCATGATAAGGCTTTGAATTTCATTGCTGCCTTCGTATAGCGTTGTGGCTTGCATCACTTGCAGTGGTGTCTGTGTGTCCCCCCCACCAGTGGAAGGTGACTCGTAGAATAGCATTCTACTCTCATTTCCCGTGTAAGTCAGTCCCATGCTTTTGCATGCATAGTTAACTGAGAAGATATTCGTTGCTTTAGGCAAGAACCAGACATTCGTCAGTACTTGGGGTTCCCAATCTTCTCTTCCATTGTAGGCGGAGACTATAATCGATCCGCAGCCGGGTGATGAGACTTCTTTCTCGTCGGCTAATGTGATTGTTCTTTTTCCATCTGAGAAATCCGAATAATCATGAAACCAGTCCAGTCTCCCGCAGAGATGGACGGTAGCACCTGAGTCACATGTCCAGTAAAATTTAGGTTGTTGAGAGAGAAGAGTTGAAAAGTATTCATTCTGTATGAAGGGCTTTTCAAATGTTAGTATCGGGGCCTTCACGAGTTGAAGGGCTTTGTATAGTTGCCTCTTCCCTGGATTGGGGTATCTGATACTCTCTCTCGTTGCTGCCTCTTGTAAAGTGTCAATATCATACAGATATGAGTTGAGAGCTTCTTGTCTCGTACAGAAATTTGACTTCCAGTAATCCGCAGGTTTGACTTCTGGAATCTTGAATCTGACCATAAATGCATGGTTGGGTGAGGTCTTGGCTGTGTAAGCCTTCCGGGTATTATCTAGATCCTTTTTCAGTTCAGGATAGATATCTAGGAGCAGGGCTCCTCTGATGGGGATGCACCAACTGTCTTGGCTACATCTGTGTTCTGTATCTGCCTCTGTTGGGGCTTATCGAATTAACTTGATTAATTCTGGGTGCGGCTTGATTCTGGCGCACAGAGACTCCGGATTAAAGGTCAATCCTAATCTCTCTTGTATTTCCGTGAGTGAGGATTTAGCGTTTCTCCTCTGGGTAAATTTCTTGTAATTTCCCAGGTACGATTTGCTATGACATTTCCATTTTCTTGGCAATGGAGATGTGATGGAGACTTTCTGTGCTCCTTTTCTTTTCTGTAATGACAGCTTTGAGTGTCGAGGGCCATCATGCTGATGGGCTTTATGACTGGGGTATTTTTTGGCATACCAGTCCTTGAAATCTGGTTCAAGTAGATGAAGTAATTCAGATTTCTTGTCCATTAGGAGATAATATCCTAGGATATGATTCATGTACATTTCTCGGCTTAATACGGGCGAGAACGGATTTGCAGCTAATCCTTTGTATAAGTCATCGTCTGACAGTTCTTCTGTGAACTTTCCATTATTATGGAAATGAGATTTGAGCTTGTAGAGTATATCTCGTCTCGCTCTTGCCTGTAGGATCAGAATTCCTAATTCGGCTTCTGTGTCATCGAGAATGGCTTCAATGTCAGCCATTCTCTGCTTTAATTGTTGCAGTTCGATTTTCGGATCTTGACTATCCTGATCGGTTATTTCAGACTCTGAGTTGTCCTGACTGAAATCTTCGGAATCTATGTAGTCCTGATTTGGATCTTCGGACTTTGTGTCGTCCTGATCGGGGTCTTCGGACTCTGGATCGTCCCGACCGAAGGTTTCGGACTGTAGCTCGTCCTGCCTTGTATCTTGAGTATGCATGGGCATATACTCAGATGAGTAGTCTGTGTAGACTCTGTTGAAGGGCCTAGGTATGTAGGGCTTATTGAGTTCAACGTTTCTCCTTTCGAGTCTCTCTAATTTGTAGAGAATCGACTCTGAGAGTGGTACTCTTGCGTTTTCGGGAACTTCCAATACGTCCAATATGTGACTATTTTCCCTCTGCCATTGCATGGCTTTGATTGCAATTGAATTCTTATACAGTTGTGAGCATCCATCGTTAATCAACATGTACTTGTTTCGAATGGTCACGTTAACACTCATATTTTCAACGGGCAAGTTCGGACTTGCGCTTCTATTCCGTCCTTCGTTTATTGATCCTAGACTATGAATTGACTGAGGCTTTACGGTTTCCCTGGAGGACTCAGTTTTATTAGAGTGCGGAGATGCTCCTTCTCTTTCTGCCTTTTTGTAGGGCTTGGTGCGGACCATATAAACTTTATGACTTGTGTCCGGCTTCGTTCCCGTGGTAGGGAATGTATCCTTCGTCGCTGTGGACTGGATATCCATCATGTCGGTTTCTGGAAAACCAGGGATAAATGTCCCTCTTGTAAATTCGGGTGTCAAGTCCTCAGAGACTGGTGACATCTCTATCGAATTTTGATATGAATGATCAATGAGAGCGTTCGGAATTATTGATATTCCTTCTCTTTCGGGGCCTTCGAGAAGCGATGACGATGTGGTCGGTATTGCCTTCTCTATGACTGGATTGAGGACGGAATTCGGATCGGTCTCAACAGTGTGGATGGCCGCTGTGGTGGCTGAAGTATGTTCAGGCTTCGTGGGTACGGATTTCGAGTTTCGTCTCGGATCGACTACACTTCCTGCCCTGTAATTTGGAAACTCTAGCTTGAGGTCCTTTTTCAGTTTTGAATCAATTTTCGAGTCGTATTTCTTTCATGCGGTGACGAGCCGCCCAATAGTTTGGTGCTGGGGCAAATATTGATCCCAGGCTTTCAGAAAATTGCTATAAATGTCTCGTTGCTTGAGAGCTTTTAGCGTCAACTTGATGATGTTCCTGTTCGGGAATCCATCGTATTCTCGGTGAAGTATGGCGTTAATACCCAGTATCTTCTTTAGGTATTCTTAGCCAGATGTCTTCATTTTCAGCGTTTCTAGCTGTGTAATTAATTCCTGTCTTGGCGTGATTTTCACGGCTTGATACCTCGACTTGAGGGTTTTGTACATTTCGTGAGAAGTCTCACAGGTTGAGACTTCCGTAACCATGATGTCATTTATCGTTCTCAAGATGAGCTTTCGGTTATAATGATCTGCAGCGATCCAGGCCTTGTAAAGAGCTTCGGTAATTACCCCTGTATACGGGTATTTCTGTGGTTTCGGCCACGATCCTTCCATGACTTCCCAGCATTCGTTGCATGATAGAAGCTTCATGATTTCATGTTCCCATTTCTTAAAATTTCCGATTCCGGACAATTGTGGGATTTCCTCCGTGATATTCTTGTCAATACTCACGGGGTCAGGTGGGCTTACTGATTCTTGTAGCTCCTGATATTGTCTTTCCATGATGGAAAATACATCGGTATAGTGCTGTTGCAGCTTCTCGTACTGGTGTGCGAAGTGTTGATTCGCCCCTGCCAGGAGATCGTACGGTTTCGGACTTTTCCACTCATACACGAGTTGTCCTACCTTATTGTCGTAATTCAGCCTTTTAAATTCGTTTCCTTCATATGGCTTCATATTGAAGGGAGGCCTATGTTCCCATGCTTTCCGTCTTCCGGATATTGATCCTAGACTAAGATGGTTCATTTTCGAAAATTTGAAGGAGGTAGCACTACCGTCCTTATGACTTCAAAGTTGAAGGTTTTGTTTCAAATTTCCCCCGGTGACTTGGTCTAGCCTGGCGAGATGAATGTAGTACCCGGATGATTAAATCTCGGGTCGAGGGCCGATAAATTTCAATTAATGCACTCCAAAAAGACCGTGTGGCTTGTAGTGCGCCCTCACCGGAGGTACGTAGCGTTCAGAAGTTAATTCTATTCTTTCTTGAATTCCGAATTTTCAATGCTGATCCTCTTGATCCTCTTCTGAGCTACTCTTCTCCTCAGATATTTCCACTATCAGAATTTCCTTTTTAGGGGATAATTGATAGCTTATTTCCTCGAGTTTACTTACTTAACCTCCGTCGGATCCGCTTGTTAGGCGGTTCGTTAGGTTTAATTAGGTATAGTAGTGTCGTTAGCTTGCTGCCGTAAAGATGAGATCTTTTCCAAACGGATTAAATAGATCTGTATGTTATTCTTGTCCAAACGGATTAAATAGGATATGAGATTCTTTTCCACAATGGATTAAATAGAATCTATAAATATTCTTTCCCAACTGGATTAAATAGAATATTTTAGTCTTTTCCGAACGGATTAAACAGACTCTTCACAATATTCTTTTCCAAAGGATAAACAGAATTACTGTGGCTATGCTTAACTTTTCCAAATGGATTAAACAGTTAGCACGAATTTAGTAGGAAGCTCTAGGATTTTCGACTACTTTGGGAAATACGGGGAATATTTTTCGGGTGCGCTGGCCAGCGGCTTTGGTTAAAATATTCTCTCCGTTTCTACGACTTTTCGTGACCTAAGTGGGGTCAATGGTGACCACTTGTCTCAGCCGTGCTGATAACGTAATAAATAGTACGTTATGGATAAAGTCTAGTTATCAGCGGTATGATCCATAAGACTATTATGGAGTGAATTGAAATGAGAATGAAAATGTAAAAATAGTTCCGGAGGAACAGAAAATAATAAGATGCTGCTTGCTCGGGTCTCAAGTTCCAATTGATTTATTAAGATCAGTCTTTGTGTTGAGTAAAACTCGGTGAGTGTAATTTAGGTATACCAATGTTTATACATGTAATTTCCTCCACGTACTGTGGGCATGAAACGGTCAAATAATATGAGTATGTGTCACAGCACATACGAAATAACATATAGAATGTCCATCCTGTATTGTGAAACTACGGATGGTTTCTGCTCACCAATAAAGTCATAAAACTTAATGGCTGAGTGACAAAGTGACGGTTGGATAAAGTATCCCAAGCGTCAGCACAAACAATGCACAATGCTTTTAAATAGGAAAAGCTTTTTAGATCAACTTCTTAGAGTTTACAATAATTACTCAAATATTCTTCACCATGTTAAAGGAGATAGAACTATTTGCAGTTAGTTAGAAATGATTCTAAATGGTACGGATTGCTTCTGTAGAAGGAAGGACAATCCTGCTGATCAATACAATATCACATTATAGAATTTAGTTCATAATGAAATCATCCCTCCTTACCATGGACGGGATTTACCAATAATATAATGAATGTGCAATTTCCACATTCATACTTATGCTTACGTATTAACTCTCATGATTCAATACTAGCAATATATAAACGGATACATAATATCAATAATTAAGATATCCTTATATGTATGATTAATTACATCTATATCTCCTATCTACATAGTATAGGAATATAATGTATATGTATGTAATAATACCTCCTTACTTGGCAGGTATGTATATCTATATTTTAACAGTATCATTTGATTTTTTTATTAATAACGAATTTCAAATTATTAATATTTTATATTTAATACCTGTAACTCACGTTTTTAGTTTATTACAAATTAAAAGAACAGATTATTTAGTAAATCAAGAATAATTTTAAATATTATTATAGACTTTACTGTGGCGTAATGTTACTAGTTCTTAGTATTTGGTAATTATGTCAAAGTTACGTGTAAAATAGTGGCATAAAAGTTATAATAAATCAATTTTAGTGTAAGAATTATTGTTGCGGGAGATTATTAAATAGGTACAGGAAAAAAACAAACAGTATTTCACAAACAAATCAAGAAACTAAATATATAGTCACTGGTGGATCATAATAATTACATAATAAGTATAGTTAAATAATTAAAGTATGATCGCCGAAAATGAGTAAAATGTAGCTAAAACAAAAATAATGTGCATAAGTGCTCCAGTAGTGGTTATTGAAGTAGACAAACTTTCAGATGAGTATGAATCCGTATCTGACTGAGATGCTGCATCGCCCGTCAACCCATAATCTATGTTTTTTTTTTGAATTTGTAGAAATTCCTATGAGTAAGTACGTTATATAGCAGTGGACTGTATGTTTTTACTGTGTCATGTTGGCAAGTACAATTGCGTATCGGTGCAAAATAAAGTTTTGCTCTCATTTTCTTTATCCACACTATCACATTGCTTCCGTGAACAAAAAATTTACTGCAAAAATTCTTGACTGAAAAATTTAACCAAATTACTAAATAAATTTTAGTGAAATACTTTGAATAAGCAGGGTTTTGACCTTAAAATATTGTAATGTTCAGTTACATTATTTACGGCAAAAAATTACCTCTTACACAAAAGTAATTCGACTAATTTAACAAATTAAAGTATTTTTGTTTAAACTCTGTTGCAAATTACATATATTTTATAGGCTCTAGTATGTGGACTACTAGCCCGCTCTAAAGCCCTCTCAATTCGGTCGACTTTGTTAAGTATGGACGCCATTTCTTTATTTTCCTTCCCGCATTTTACAAAAGCGTTCACATTTAAAATAATATACATTAAAAATGAGAGAACCACAAAGAATTATGAAAAAGATGCATTTTCCAATTTGCCCAAAAATCCTAGAAATCTCCCTCATCCCTTGAGAAGAAGGATATCAATAGGATAATTAAAGTCCAGACCTCTAGAATTGGATCAGTAGCAATAATGCCTACCACGTTCAATTTTGTGTTAATAAACATTGCAGGAAATATATGTTTATAGTTTAGCTGAACTAAAAATGTCATTATCACAGAAAAAAGTATTAACCTGGAATATTCACCGCTGTTTTGTGAATAAGTAGGATTCTCTGAATTGATCCTATTTAAACCAAGCTTGAGATACAAGGTAGACGGTACCTGAATTGTAAAATGTTTTAAAAATTCTGAATGCATTTTTTTAAAAATAGGTATTGACAATTAACACTATATACAATAGTAACTTTAGTAGAAGCGTGTCTTGTCCAACAAATAACGTCAGTCTGTTGTTTCCTTGCATTAGCTGCTATATTAATGATAATTTATTACCTATTTTACAGTTGACATTTTTAAGGCGACAGACCCCTGCGATTTAGATATTTAGACTAATTGAGACTTGTATGTACAGTGCAAGCGAATAAACAGAAGCGCTTCTACAAAATCCCAATATTATAATTAGGAATTTTGAAATCACCAATTTTAAAAAATCAGACTACTTTAAAATAGCACAGACCTAAAGTAACTCGACTGCATTATGCGTTGTTTGGTCACAGATCACAGTACGCCCATGCTGCCATTTCGTGGCACGAAATTATGTCATGTTATGTGTGTCATTCCACTATTTGTTACAAAATGAAAAACATAATAGAATTTAAATTTTCAAACCAGAACTAGAGAAAAAAAACACATTTTAAAGTTATATGCTGAAATAGATCCTCCTATGTAAGGTTATTCATCTTGTTTTCTGCTGTTGACATTCATAGCGTGCTACATGTGCGGTTTAATTTCGTCACCACAAAGGAGACTTTTTTCAATATTGCAAAAATTTACTTTGCTAAAATTTGAATAATTAAAAAAAAATATGTTGAAATAAAAATAATGTAAACTATTATACCATGAAATAAAACTCACATAAAGGTCCAAGTTTCACAAGTCCCAGTCAAGTCGATTCAATAGGATAATAAAGTTTGTAAAACATATACAGACTCAAATAAACTACTATAATATAGTTCACATACAACCTTCAACATGTTCACAAACCCATTTAAGAGATTAGAATTACAAACAGGTTCTAGATTGTCTATCCCAATATTCAGCAGATCTTGAAATGCTCACAAGCTAATTAACTTGATGCCTTTGACGACACATAACGAATTCATCCAGCAGCCAATTCCCAAGCGAACAAGAACTGAACATTCATACTCTCAATCTTTAAAGAGTTTCTACAATGCGGGCGCCTTCTATTTTATTCCTCCAGGGCTCTACAAGCTGAACAAGTCTGAGACTGGTTATTTCTTTGAAAAGCAGTCCTCAGTTTTCCAGGTTTTATTACAGTAAAACATGAATCTTATTTGTTTTTTAGTGAAACCATTTAGTGCTATTTCTATTTTTATTACAGGCATTTTTAATTCGTCTTTAAATATGGATGTTTCTTGGTCAATTTGTTTAGATCTACGGCTCTGGCCTCACTCGTTTCTGTACCAAAACAACGCCCGACTTTTATAATTGGGTTCTTCTTTTTACAATCGTTATGTACTGTGTCAAACTATGTCTAACCTTTTCTGTTTTCTGCATTTAGAAGGCAAACCGGGTGCTTTTCACAAATTTTGAATAAGGTCCAACAGATTCAAGGGCTTTTAACAAATTCAGGAATTGCAAAATCTGGGGGAAAGCTAGTAAATGCATCTATTCTAATTTTCGTTTGTTGTCACTCAATTTCTTTGTAGAAAATAATCGTACGCATGCGCAGGTTTTGTAATAAATTCTATTCCTGATATTTTATTTAGCTTTAATCTTGTCTGTTTTGCCCCATTGCATTCCCACCCCTGTCCTCCTTCACATGGCAAGTAATCAAAAATGGGAAGTTTTAGAAAAAATCAATCGGACTATTTCTTCAGGACCATTTCTGTGGACTAGCATCTTTTAAAAAGAAAAGCAACAGTAGTTTTAGCTACCATGCTAAAGACTTGTTTGTATTACAAAGCAAACAGAAAATTGAAACAAGGTTACCCGCAGGCTACACCGTTCTTGCAGTTTTTAGATGCTGAGCTTTAGCTCATAAGCATCTATTGAAATGGTCTTGTCCGTCCGTCTGTCTGTTGCTCTGTCTGTCTGAATGTCTGTATGTCGGACAAGAACGGTCGCAGTTTCCAACCTAATTTCTTCAAATATTTTTTTAACGCTAGAAAAAGCGCCCGCGCAGTGCTGTATAGTTTTTGGGCGAGATCGCATAAATAGTTTTTGCACAGTTACTAGTTAACTGGAGCTACTTTCAATATTTTTTTAACTTTCTTTCTCTCAAAGAAAAATCAGCCGTTTAAATTACATTAAAATTCAAATTTACCTCTATTTCTAGGTACCTACGTAATAGGCAAGGACAAGGTCTCTTAGGGGCCAGACACAAATGACGTCATTCAAGTTCAGGGTGGGTAAATTGAAACAAGACACTCACATGGGATCTTACTGATATGCATACAGGGATCGTCCCTACATGACGTCATTCAAACATTACCATTTTAGAGATCCCCTTCGTCATTAGTTTAGGAATTTAGTAATGAAATATATTTACCATGGGATCTTATTAGTATGCATACAGGGATCGTCCCTACATGACGTCATTCAAACATTACCACTTTAGAGATCCCTTTTATTATTATTTTAGGAATTGAGCAATCAAAAATATTTACCATGGGATCTTACTAATATGCATACAGGGATCGTCCATAAATGACGTTATTTAAAAGAAGCTACTTTAGAGATCCCTTTTTTCACTAGTTTAGGAATTAAGTAATTGGATATATTTAACATGGGATCTTACTAGTATGCATACAGGGGTCGTCACTACATGACGTCATTCAAACATTTCCACTTTAGACATTCCTTTTATCATCAGTTTATGAATTAGGAAATCAAATATATTTAACATGGGATCTTACTAGTATGCATACGGGGATTGTGCATAAATGACGTTATTTAAAAATGACCACTTTAGAGACCCTCTTTTTCATTAGTTCAACAATGAGGTACTCTGATATTTCACATGAGATCTTAATAATACCCATACGGGGATCGTCCATTACTGAGGTTATATACATACTACTATTATAAAGATCCCCTATGTCATTAGGTTATGAATTATGTAAACGAATATGCTTAAAATAACAGACAACTACTTACGCATTGCCTAAATTGAATGCTGTTAAAAATGGGTGTCCAGAACGTCATTCCATTAATATACACACTTGGTTCTGAACGTAGGTAGGTAGGTACGTAAACTATAGTTGTGTCCTATTTAATTCAAGCTAGGTTGGAGCAGCAGAGCTTTAACTTAGCCCACTGGTGCCAACATAGCTCGCACTCAGCCCGTTTTCACTAGCGGTAACTGCTTAAGGTTAAGTTAGGACTTTGTTAACCGTACTACAAAAGCAATTTTTTCAATGATGAAATCAACTTGCTGTAAGCTCAGCATCTACTTCAGGCCCACGGTGAACAAATTTGGCGCGAAGCGCCGGATTTTTGTACTGTATGCGAAGACACTGAAGACAGCTCGTACAGTTGTGACATGCTTCAGTAGGTTCACGTCAATAACTCATGCTGTCATATTCTTCATTCTTGTGCAAGATTTTTGTAGTGTTTTGAAGAACGTTTCTACAAGTCGAAAACCTGAGCCCCTGCATGACATGAAGCAAGCAGATTTGGTACAGCTTCTTTTTACCAGGAAATAAACACAATTGTTTTGAAGCTGATGAGTGGGGGTCTTGGGGTCATAAAATGAGCAATTTTTAATGACGCTTATTGTAAACGATTCGTTAAACACAAATGTAAACTCGACTTTAAAGCTTATATATGATGGTCCGGTTTTTTAAATTTTACCATTTTGTGTTCAATTTAAACCCAGGTTTTGAAGCTTTCTAAGGAACTTTGTAGTTTGAGCGGACTTTTGAAAGAGGCATTTGGATTTGTGAATGCAGTTATGGTCTTCCGAAGTCCACTGTATTTTTCCGCTCTTATCAATGGAATTAGTTTGGATCCTTTGAGTTTTGGGCTCGAGTTGGTCCTCTATTCATTGTCACTTGGACTATTTTATTTCTTGGCTGCAGAAGGACATTCGAAGGTACGCAGGTTAAAAGCCCATAAGTTACCATTTTTCCAAAAAGCCCTTTGTTGTCATATATTTGTTTATTGTTGGTTATTGCGAGTGGTACTTACCTATTTTTACTAAACTTTCAATTAATTTGATGTTAGCTTCATAGAATGACACACTGGTTTCAAAACATGACTAAAGAGACGGTTGGGATGGGTGGGGATGAAGGGGACTGTGAGAAAGGGAAACATTTAAGTGTACGAATTAGCCTGGCAATCCACTAACCAGAATCAGGTCAAGTAGGGATTCGGTGCCGAGCTTTCACTGTAACTTATGGATTCGTTGGCGGGGTGGGACTTCTTACATAATTATAGTAATAATATTTGATTTTTGTTCGTTGTACGGTTCGAGTAATGTCATTCATAACATTTTCGTTGATTGTTTTACAGATGTCAGTCTTGCTCCTTAACTACTCCATCGTTTACTACAAACTCAATGCAAACTAACAATTGACGAGTATGTTTTGGTAAACATAATTAAAATTGAGCATAGGATGGATTTAGAAATCTATGAAATTCTGTGAAATGTGTATTGACGTGTATTCTTACGACATTGAATTGGTTTATGCAATGGGCTCCAGGGGGTTGAAGTTTGTTATTTTCTATAGATTAAATAAGCTGAGCATTTAAATATTGTAATTATCAAAAATAAATACGGAGTACCTAGATGGTATATGCGGGTTGCTACTCATATTTTCTAGAAGCGCATAAAATATAGAATTTAATATATTATGAAATTATGAATGTAATTAATTAAACAATAATTGTTATTTTTTATAGTGCCTTATGCTGTATTTCTATGTGCTTGAATGCACAATACGTATTTCATTCACAGCTTTACAATATTAGACAGTTATATAAACATTGTGCTAATTTTGTATTATAATTCAGCTTACTTATCTACACGCGTTGACTGTTGAGTTTTCAAGAGCTGCACTATCAGTTAATTCATATTATGTCTGCAAGGATTAGATAATTGGCGCCTGGGCAGCAAAACGCATGCATACGTCCTGAACTGGAAACTTTCATACACTTTTATCCTGGATTTCTATATAAATTCAACGTACATAAAATGATAGGCTATGTAGTTTAGAGAAATTATATTATTGTTTGGTTGCTTACATAATTAAATCAAACTTAAGAACTACAAATACATTTCAATATACAATTATTTTGTATTAGTAATTATTATTGCCGGTAATCATCATCTTGGTGCTGAACAGATCGTACATGCTGATAAAACTTGGAAATGTTGAGTAAATAAGAAAAGTCATTGTTTTTATCTAAATTGTGTCTTTGATAACGTTGAACAAGCTGGTGAATCCGTATCAAGGAATCAGTGTTTTCTCTATCTGGAAGTAAGATCATCGCGTTTTGATTTAGCACACAAAGTACATCATCCATTGGTTTTCCTTCCAAACTTGATAAAAAATCACAAATGTCTGTAATTCCTTGCTCAGTAATATAATGCGGATTTAAATATGCCATTAGATTAAACAGCTTAATTCCAATTCTTCCAGTGTCTGTAGATGTAATGTTTTGTACTGTTTTCTCTAACACATCCTTCATAGTCAAGTTATAGGCTTGATTTTCGAAGACGGAATGCTTGTCCTCGTCCCAGCACCCACTCGGACTATTGATGATTTTCATATTATATGCTTTTGTTTTATAAGCTAGGTCAAAGAACTTGGTGGAATGTTCTAAAATTCTTGTTACGGCTAACGACAACGCAAGAGGGAAACCCTGAACAAGTTCAGCAAGATATTTGATAACATTTAATTCATAGTCCTTCAGTTCTCGGCCTACTGCTTGCCTCAGTGGCTGCTTCACAAAATCCATGGATTCATCCGTACTTAATTCTCCAATGTATATTATGTTTTCGTTTGACATTTGCCAATTTTTGACACGTGAAGTTATTAAAATTAAAGGAAGATACTCTGCAGAGCCTAATTGCTTTGTTGGAAGATACGAAAAAATACCGGTGTTAGTATTATCACTGTGCATTTGCTAGGCGTCATCAAAAATAAACAAACTATTAGCCTTGTTTTTGATAACACGATCGTACACTTTTTGAGCAACTCGGTTTTTGTTTTTTAGGTCTAAACAAAGTACGTCCTCTGCAAAGTCTTCGAAACCTTCAGATAAACTATTTTCATCCGCAGCATTGAACCAAGCAATATTTTGGATGATCGGGTCACTCATGTAAGTCTGAGCGTACATGCGGGCAATTTCACTTTTACCAATTCCACCAAGACCGTACAAAACTACTAACCTTTCTTGCCACTTTACTTTTGTGGAACATATTTGAAGTTGAGTGTGTATTTTTTGAAGTATTTCTCCCCGCCCACTAAAAAATTGAGTTGGTGCCTCTACTGAGCAAAATGTGATGAAAGAATTGTCCCTAGTTGAAATTTCGGACTCATGCTTGCTTCCAAATGCACGGTTGTCGATATGTATGTACTCAGCATAAACTGAACCACTTGTTGTTGTTATGCCACACACATTGTAGTGTTCACTTTGACTTGCAATAGGCGGATAAGACAGCTTTAGTTTCGGTAGATCTTCTTGCTCTATACACTTAGACACGTTGGATTCCATTATCCTACAAACAATAATATTGAAAAAAACAATATTTTAATTTTTAAATCTAAAAAAAATGTGTTGGTACAATGAGTACACAATAAAAAATTTACCCAGTTTACATTCTTACCCTCGCTTCAGCAGATTGAATATTTACTTCAGTAAGTAATGAAAAATGCTTACGCGTTTTCAAATTTCAACCTGTAGTAATCTAATCTTTTCAGTTATAGTAAAACCCGCAAAATTAGTTTGTGACTTCCAGTTGTAAAATTTGCTTAACTTACAATTAACAGGAATTTATTTTATCATGAGATTGAAGTTCACTTTGATAGCACGGTTGCCCTTTTGAGACCTGCCACGTTATAAAATCATTGCAAAATCACCTGCATGAGCACATTATATCAAATAATAAAGTGACCTGTAGATTAAAGGACATGCAAACACTAATCAGAACGGTGATAACAGCGGAGAATTATTATAGTTCCCTCATGGCTCTTCTAACTTAGATTGCTATACTAATGATCCATAAATTATGTCACTCGAATCAACACTATTCTATTATCACTATGACATTCTATTGATACCTGACTAGACCCACTGATCCTGCCCGTGACATATTTTACGGAAGGTCTTCTAAACTTCGAGTAGAAACCAAATTGCGCATAAGATACTAACTTGGTATTACATTAATTACTCACATGTAGGAGATTTATCAATGCTTATCTTTATTAGATGCCATTCGTATATTACGTTTCATTTTGCAGGGGAAGAGGAGGTTAGCTCTGCTTTCACCGTAATGTTAAAAAAGTTGAAACTCTGGGGAAAGGGGGTTTTCACTAAAACTTGAAGGGAAGTAAATGGATGGCCCCTTATGCAGTAATTCGCATATAACTTAAATGTGGAATTGAAAAGTATTCATGGAGTTAAATATCGATTAATCCATATTTAATACACTAAAAATCATTATATTGATAAATAAAGCTAATTCTAGATAAAGCCAGATACGAAATATAATTAAGTGCCTCCCACGTACAAAAGTATTTAGTCATGTGTACACACCAGACACCCACAATTTTCGTAATAGTATGCTAAATGTTTATAAAAACGTTGGTTGTACATCGTATCACGGGTCAGGGACAACAGGTACAAAGTACACCCATTTTACTGAATTAAAGCAGAAATGAAAGTTACTTTCGAAAAGTTTGAGCTTAGGCTACTGAAACGAAACCTGGATCTACTGAAATGATCATGTCCGTCTGTCTGTTTGTCCGTGAATGTTGTGTGCGTCTGTTGGTCATGCTCCATAGGTCACAGTATTAAACAAATTTTCTTTTAAACGACCACGAATGCGAGAAAAAAGTGCTTTTTTTTGTAGGTAATTAAATTGACAAGTTTCCCACAATTACCGGTTTTTATTGTGGAACCAACTTTCTGAACGACAGAAATGGATGCTGAGATTCTGAGATAATAGGATGTCCGGGTTGAAATTTTCAAGGCATATAAATAATTGTATCTGTACCCTAATAGGTGGGTATGTCCGTTTGTTTATTGTACAGTCCACGCTGCATATAGTCCGAATTAAATTATTTACCGATTATTTGTGTTTTTTTATGGGCTTACGAATGACGGCAAACATTTTCAGTTTAATTTTTTTCCGAATCCATATGACCGTACATTACAGTCGCCGAAACAATTTTGAATTCAAACTGCAGGTTTCGCTCCAAAATGTTTTTGAATTTTGAATTTTTGCATTGCTTAAATGGAGAAACTTACTTCTTTTGATCCATTTGCCCAATGTCAGTTTTTATTTAAATTTCAAAAAGTACTATCTGTTACATAGAGAAAAAAATGCTCTTTCTGAAACACTCTCCAGAATTATTAACAAACTAAAATAATGCCTGTAGTGAATTTTCAAAATTATAAGCATTCTCAAGGTGAGGCATAGACAATTATCTTTTCAGACCAATCCACCCACTTGACATCACATTACCATTCAGTAAACGGCTCATGGTTAGGGCATAAACGATGTCACTTCAATGACTTTTTAGAACCACCCACGCCTCTTCATCGGTGAAGCGGTCACCTCACGAACATGTAAAAATCCCGCGCTTCGCGCCGGATTTGTCGACCGGGGGCGGGCCCGAAGTAGATGCTGAGCTTCAACAAATGCGCAACACAGTTTATGTTACGCTAAAAGATGATATTAGATTTATGGAAGCTCCCCTACTATCAATAAGCCATATACTAATGTGCGTAGCATGTAGTTAAATATAGCTGAATAATGTTGACAAATTGCAGTTTTCACAAATGACGTCATTTATAGAGGCTCTTCTACCATCAATAACCCATGTATGGAAGTACGTGGCATGTAGTTAAATATAGCTTGAAAATTTGTAAGAATTGCCTAATTCACAAATAACGTCATTTATAGAGCCTCCTCTACCACCAATAAGCCATTTACGAATGTACGTTGCAAGCAGTTAAAAAATAATATTACTTAGATAAAGGTTTTCATAAAAGATCTGTGTATGATCTGTAACTGCGTTCAAAGTATGTTTGCCTAGTTTTTAAACGAATGGAGAGCGGAACCCCAAAATAGTGATATTTAGATTTAGATGACGTCATTTATGGACGATCCCAGTATGAATACTGGAGGCATTCCATAATATGAGTACCCGTTTCCCTCATTTTAAAATTAAAGCCAGTCGGGATACTTAAAATAATAATATTATTTTAACGCCATCTATGAACGATTTCCCTATGAATACTAAAAAAATCATATGTTGAGGTCATAAGTCCACCTAATTTCTGAACTAATTACAGTAGGGATCTCTAAAATAATAAAATTTGAATGACGTCATTTACGGACAATCCCCGTATGTAAGCTTGAAAATTCAATGTTAAGTATATAAGTTAACTTAATTTTAGAACTAAAGGCATGTGAATTTCTAAAATGGTAAAATTTGTATGACGTCCTTTATAGACAAACCCTGCATGCATACTAGGAAAATCTTATGCTAAGGATATATGTCAACCTAATTTCCAAACCTATGACAGTGGGGATCCCTAAAAGAGTAAAATTTGTATGACGTCATTTTTTGGTGATTCCTGCATGCATACTAGTAAAATCCTATGTTAAGGATATATGTTAACCGAATTTCTGAACTGCTGACAGTAAGGATCCCAAAAATAGTAAAATTTGTATAACGTCATTTATGGACGATCCCTGCTTGCATTCTAGTAAAATTCTATGTTAAGGATATATGTCAACCTAATTTATAAACCTATGACAGTGGATATCCCTAAGATGGTATAAATTTTTATGACGTCATTTATGGACGATCCCCACATGCATACTAGTAAAATCCTATGTTAACGATATAATATTTACACTGAATTTCTAAACTTGTGAAAGTGGAGATCCCTAAAATAGTAAAAATTTATATGACGTCATTTATGGAAGATCCCTGCATGCATACTTCTAAAATGCTATGTTAAGGATATATGTCAACTGAATTTTTATACTTATGACAGTGGAGATCCCTAAAATAGTAAAATTCGTATGACGTCATTTATGGACGATCCCTAGGCTGCATTGTTAACGTCTGTAAAATGATGAGGAAGGAGAATTCTGAATGCCTGAGCTGGTATTCGAAGAGTGGACTCCCGTCATGAGAACGAATATTTACCAATTTTACATTGCAGTGTCAAACCAAAGACCACTATACCAGTCTGCCCTGTGAACGTACATATGTCAGCAGTACATTTACTTGGAATGGATATTGGTGAAAATTTTCTATGTGTATTTCTCACGGCGAAACTTGACAAGCTTTCAGCTCCATATGTACCTTTCAAGTATTATCAGCCTTTTTTTAGATGCTGAGCGAGCATCTAATGAAATGGTCATGTCCGTCTGTCCGTCCGTCGGTCCGTCTGTTGGCCCCACGCTACAGGTCAAACCGTTAACACTATCGTCTTAGAACTTTTTTAAAACAATCACAAATGCAAGCCGGCAGGTCTGTATTGTTTTTTTACTGTAATCAAACTGACCATTGCTTAGCAATTAAATGTTAAACTGACCAAGGTCAACAAATTTGGAAGTAAGCACCATAAAAACGGGGGGAGCGATAAACATAGCTGAGCGCAAGACACATGCCTAGCTATGAAACGAAAAAGCACCATTTCTAGCCAGGTTCATTGTTGCCTTCCTCAAATATATTCCTATATTTGATTCCGGTATGCAAATGTTTTGCCACGTATGATTACCCTTTTTGGTAAATAAATAGGGAATAACTCTTTACTGACGCAAGTTTATACAGTTTAGCTGGTCGTATGCAACAGATCTCTTTATTCATTCATTTACCTATTATTTCAATATTAATTCACATCATTACATACATACACGTTAATCAATTATTCACTTGTTAATTAATCAATAACTGTATCATGTGCTATATTTGATAATAAGTCCAATTACATAATCCGTTTAATTATTAATTAGACTTCTCTTATCAATTGTACCCTCGTACTTTAGTGAATAACATCCGTTTGCACTAATTGTACTTTAAACTAACGATTATAATTTAATCGTTTGTCGCCTTCACTACAGATAGTATAAGGAATGATCGTACCTTTACTGGCTGCTTCGGTCTTCCACAATTGGGCTAAGATAATATCAGTCTCGTGCTAGTAGTAATTCGTCTAAGGCTGATGGTCGTGAGTCGGCTAGTTGATGCGTAGAATCTTCGCTATCGTCCTATCCTTTCCTTAAAGCAGTTTCAGTAGTTTGCAGATATTCGTCACAATATCTCAGAACTACTCGCTTTAAGTTGTTAGTCTCCCTCTCAATGGCTCCTTCAGCACTATGTAGATATTCGTCACAATATCTCTCAGTGGCGACGTCTAAGCGTCAAAAGAGTGTTTGGGTGAGCAATCAGTCTGAACTATTTGTTGGACCTTCTGACGCTCACAGTATAGTAAAGTTTTTAGTTTGGAGACGACTCGACAAACAAGAGAGTGAAAAACTTTAGAGTTTAAAAGTTTATGGTTTGGAGACGTCTCGACAAACCAGGCGATTTAAGTGAGAAAAACTTCAGAGTTCAAAAGTGTATAGTGGGGGATTAGACTTCTAATGCCCACTAGGTAGTTGTTGCTTCAGCGGACAACTCAGCTCGACTGAAGACTTAATGGTGAGAATCCTTCTTATATACCCCCGGATTCTGGTCCGATGGCGTCAAAAAATGTTGTTATTGTATCAAAAAGTGTTGGAGATTGCGTCAGAAAATGTTATAAAAACCCTAGATTACAATTAGATCTATTATGCTGTCAATCACTTGTGTTTACTGAAACACAGTGAGTGACAGGAGGGACACCTGGCATTCCTCCAAGTATCCTAACTATAGTGCATTTCTTGGTAGAATGGATGAAAACGTATTAGAAGAAGCCCTAAATGTCACTTTTCTATAGTTTTTGTGAATCGAAATGTTTAAGAGAACTGCTCCTTCAAGGGCCCACACTATAAACTATTGTATAGTAGTGTGTGCCTTGGCCTATGCTACACTGTGTAGTTGAGTTGTGAATGAAAGTTCCATACAAATTCGATCCCACTCAACCCGTGATTCATCATCAGGAATGTTAAGGGTAGGGACTGAATGGAATTATTGGAAATTCCAAGTGGTCATTTGTAAGTGAGATGAAAAGGGGCTGGGACTTACCCTAGTTGTAGTTCCCTGGAAGAGACTTGAGCGCTACCTTGATTTTATTACCCTTCTATCATTCGTGCTCTCAATCTGTCCTTTCCCTTTCCAAACAATCTCGCTTTACTATTTGATGACGTTTGTTCGTCATTCTTACTCATTCTCTCTCTCTCTCCCCTATTTATTGTATTTTATCTTAATTGATGCTGAAATATTATTTGTGTGCGTGTGTGTATCTCTCTATACTATATATCTTTATAGCAGTGTAGCCTGAAGATATATGGGCAGACAACCTCATTCTTAGCTCGGGACTTAAGTAGCGCACGACATATTATGCCCAGCTATAAAACAAACTAATAACAAAAAAAACACAGACATTTCTATAAGGAACTGTCCGTAAATGACGTCATGTAAACTTCACTACTTTACAGTTCCCTCTTTTTTAGATGCTAAGCCTAAGCATCTTATGAAATGGTCATGTCCGTCTGTCTGTCCGTCCGTCCGTCTGTTGGCCGTACACATCAGGTCACAGCTTTCAAGCGATAAACTTAAAAATTGTTTTAAACAATCAGAAATGCGCGCCGGCAGGTCTGCATTATTTTTTAATTTGATCGCACTGGTCATTTGTTCACAATTACTTGTTAACTGGACCCGTGTCAAAACTCAGAAAAGTAAGCTTTCTAAAAAGCGAACCATGCGTGTAAACAAATACAGAATGTGCATACATACCAACTTAATTTCAAAGTTCTGCGGGGCGAATACAAGCAAATCTTATAGTACAGAGCAGGCTACGGGTGACGCGCAAATGACTTCACGTGTAAATTTCTTTTAGACACCACCTGACTGCTATAGCATTTACATTAGGTAAGCAGGTCAGGGGTGACGCGCAAATGACGACACGTGAAAATTTCTTCTAGACACCCCCACCCAGCTGTTATCGCATTAACATTAGGTAAGCAGGCTAGGGGTGACGCGCAAATGACGTCACGTGAAAATTTATGTTAGACAGCCCCACTCAGCTGCTTTTGCATTCACATTAGGTAAGCAGGTTAGGGGTGACGCGCAAATGACGTCAGATTAAAATCTCTTTCAGAGACCCCCACCCAGCTGCTATTGCATTCACATTAAGTAAGCAGGCTAGCGGTGACGCGCAAATGACGTCACGTGAAAATTTATGTTGGACAGCCCTACCCAGCTGCTATCGCATTAACATTAGGTGAGCAGGCTAGGGGTGACGCGCAAATGACGTCACGTGAAAATTTATGTTAGACAGCCCCACCCAGCTGCTATTGCATTAACATTAGGTAAGCAGGCTAGGGGTGACGCGCAAATGACGTCACGTGAAAATTTATGTTAGACAGTCCCACCCAGCTGCTATCGCATTAACATTAGGTAAGCAGGCTAGGGGTTACGCGCAAAGGACGTCACGTGAAAATTTCTTTTAGACAGCTCCACTCAGCTGCTATTGCATTTACATAAGGTAAGCAGGTTAGAGTTGACGCGCAACTGACGTCAGGCAAAAATTTCTTTAAGACACCCCACCCAGATAGAATCGCATTCTTATTAGGTAAGCAGGTTGAGGGTGACGCGCAAATGATGCCACGTGAACATTTCTTCCACATGTCACGGAATGACCTATATTTGGTATACATGTTCGGAGATCGTCCATAATAACGTTTTTCAAATACCATAGTTTCTGTTATCATAAGTCCCAACGTTTAATTTGTTTTCATACTATTTTAACTACATGTCACGTACTTACCTATAAGCGTAACAGATATTCAGGGATTGTCTATCATGACGTTATTTGTGAATGGTGCAATTTATTAAAAAAATTCAGCTATATTAAATTACATGCTACGAACATTAGTATATGTCTTATAGATTGTAGAGGAGCTTCCATAAATCTTATATCATCTTTTAGCGTAATATAAATTGTCTTGCGCTTTTGTTAAAGCTCAGTATCTATTTCGGGCCAGCTCACGGTCGACAAATCTGGCGCGAAGCGCCGGATTTTTTATCTTGAAACATTAATTTAATTCTTGGTCGGTTTAACTTTTATTTGCGAACAAACTATAAACTGAATAATAACCAAAAACTATACAGCACTTTTCCCTCGCTTTTCTTGGCGATTTAAAAAGGTTTTAATTTAAAATCTTTAAAAATGCGACCTGCAGCGTGCGACTAACAGCCATGCAGACAGACACCAGACACCAGACCAATAGATGCTTGCTCAGCATCTAAAATCGACGTTTCACCGGCATGCTGATACAAACCGAAGCGCCGCGCCAACCACCGGCTTGTTTGCCGCTGACTTTTAAATAGAACATCTTACACTTTTCAAAAACATGTAGATAGAACATTTTAAACTTTTGAGCAGTGTAAGAAAAAAGTTCATAATCGTTCGTTTCGCCTCGCATGAGCTTTGTTCAATTTTGGGGCGCAAAAAACGGACTCATGGAGCTTTCGGCGTTTTGAAACGGACTCAAGGCTCATGTGGGTCCCTGAAAGCTCATGAAAGCGCGTTCCCACCTCCCGGCCGTCTTGACGGACGGATAATATTTTGTCTACCTGTAGATTTTTTCTATTTTCAATTTTCCACTCTAAAAGAACCTAAGTACCTACTACCTACTTACCCACCGCCTACCAGGGCCTGGGCTATATGAGACGATATGAGTAGGAAATGTTTAAATACTATAAATTTTTAAATTCTGATGTTATATCAATGGAGTTTAATAAGTTTAATTTATTTGATGACTGTGTGTGTAATTTACTATGTACTATCAATTTCCAACAACTAAAACAACAAAAAAAAATTGTAGCCTTTGTTTTTTTGCTTTTTTAATGTTTTTTTTATTTAAGATTTTATTCAAATTACATAAATATTTTGAATCGGTCTGACAACTGCTTTTATTTTCATTAGCATTAATACTATGGGGGTTCTAAGATCATAACGTGATAAAGTTTGAGGGAGGTGCCTGGAAAAAAATACACCCTATCACTAACATTAGTCATGCACAAACACAAACAGATTTTTATATGATAAATGGGCTAGACAGAATTTGAGGAAGTTCGTATGACGTTATAGCTGTGAGACCATTTATATTATAGTAGCTTCTATACTTAATCCTTCCTATACTGTGTTCACGATATACATACTGCCTATCTACCTGTGCCAGCAGAAATTGTCAACTCCACTCCCTAATGGTAAAACGCCTCACCACCCCAAAGCGCGAGGGCTCCTTCGGGGGACAAAACGGACTCAGAAGCTCGGCCTTCGTGCTTTCCAAATCGAAAGCTCATGCCTTTGGAGAAAAATAGAACGGCGCCCCGTTCGCGTGGCATCGTTCAGCCGTTCGAACGAGAAAAGTCTTACACTGCTTTTGAGGAACATGTAGATAGAACATTTTACACTTTTTAAAAACATGTAAATAGAACATTTCACACTTTTCAAAAACATGTATATATAACATTTTAAACTTTTGAGGAACATGTAGATAGAAAATTTTACACTTTTTAAAATCATGTAGATAGAACATTTTACACTTTTCAAAAGCATGTGGATAAAACATGTTACACTTTTCAAAAACATGTATATAGAACATTTTACACCTTTCAAAAACATGTAGATAGAAAATTTTACACTTTTCAAAAACATGTAAATAGAACATTTCACACTTTTCAAACACATGTAAATAGAACATTTCACACTTTTCAAAAACATGTAAATAGAACATTTCACACTTTTCAAACACATGTAAATGGAATATTAAATGTAGGAATAAATTTAGTTGTGCTAAAATAGAGTCAGCTTTTTATGCCGACGGCGAAATGCTGTCGGTTTAGCTATCGGTTATTTACCGGATCGGTGGTTTGCATAAAACTTAATTATCAGGTCGGTACCCGTGGAGAGGCGTGGAACCACCTGGCCGTTGAGAAAGGGAGCATACATTAATTACGTTTACAAAATGGGGGAGGAAGGGGGTTCAAGGTGCTTATCCTTTTACATGGGCGTACATACCAAAAAAGGGGGGTAGGGGGTTCAAAATTTCGGATTTTTGTAAACGTAATTAATGTATGCTCATAAAGCAAATTAACAGTAGGTATGGTTTGGGGGTAGAGCATTAATGACCCCACGTAAATGATCCTAAATAACCCACTCATTTACCTGTAATCAAACTAACATTAACATAACCTTCTTTCGGGCTAAGCCTACTCGTACTGGCGCTATTTCTACCAAGCCCATGCGTAACACTGTTTTTAACGGTTACTGGTGCTAATCTCATTAAGCCCACTCGTATCAAGACCTTTCATACCCAGTCAACTTGAACTTGAAAAGCGCTTTTACCGAGCCTACTCATACCAGCACGACTCGCATGCCGTCCACTTGTAATACAAAAATCCGGCGCTTCGCGCTGGATTTGCGTGACGGGGGCCCGAAGTAGATGCTGAGCTTACAGCGAATATTTGCATTAATAAAAACAGATCCCTATTGTATGAACGATCAAAATACGACAGCACCTAACTCTCTTTCTCCCTATTCCTATTAAATTTTTTATTTTATTTAAAACTTTGGTCGCACACACAGTTTTATATCTTGGCGGGACAGACGGAAGACTGTAGGAGTGTTGACGACTGGGCTTCAAACCCTCAGGCTTGGAAAGATACGTGCTCGTACGAATTTTTCGAGTACAAAGATGTATGTACGAATGCATTTATGAATTAATGACCGTATGCATATACATTTATGTGAATGTCCGTATGTATGATTGTATACATATATGTTTATATGTATGTATGTACGTGTATGTATGCATGACTGGATGTTTATACGTGTGTTTGTATGTACGCATGTACATGTGTACGTATGTATTTATGTGTATTAGTAAACTTTGAATAACGTCATTTATGGACGATCCCTGTACGCAAGCTTGAAAAATTCAATGAATTTCGAACTAATGGCATGGCAATCTCAAAAATGGTGAAATTTGTATGAAGTCATTTATAGACAAAGCCTGCATGCGTACTAGTAAAATCTTATGTTACGGATATATGTAAACCTAATTTGTGAGCTAATGACAGCGCAGATCCCTAAAATTATAACATTTGTATGACGTCATGTTTGAACAATCCCCGCATGCATACCAGCAAAATCCTGTGTTAAGGATATATGTCAAACTAATTCAGGAACTTATGACAGCTGGGATCCCTAAAATAGTAAAAGTTGTATGACGTCATTTCTGGACGAACCCTGCCTACACACAATAAAAATAGTAGGTTGAGGATATACGTCAATCCTATTTCTAAACTCATGACAGTAGGGATCCCTAAAATAGTGAAATTTGTATGACGTCATTTATTGACGATCACTGCATGCATACTAGTAAAATCCTATGTTAAGGATAAACGTCAACCTAATTACTGAACCAATGTCAGTAGGGATCCCTAAAATGGTAAAATTTGTATGACGTCATTTGTGGACAATCCCTGCATGCACACGAGTAAAATCCTATGTTAAGGATATATGTCAACCTTATTTCTAAACTAATCATAGTAGAGATCCCTAAAATGGTGAAATTTATATGACGTCATTGGTGGACGATTCCTGCATGCATACTAGTAAAATCCAATGTTTAAGATAATCGTCAACCTAGTAACTGAAACAATGGCAGTGGGAATCCCTAAAATAGTAATATTTGTGTGACGTCATTTATGGACAATCTCTGCATGCACACGAGTAAAATCTTATGTAAAGGATATATGTCAACCTAATTTCTAGATAGTATGGATCCCTAAAATGGTGAAATTTACGAAAGACGAAAGGTGGGTCGCTCGGAAAATGTAATACAGACATTATTTGTGAACGCTCCTAGCACTCTGTTTCGTATGTCGCTGAGGTACACGGTATCCAAACAGTGTAGAACATGCGGTAAACGTACTGCCTACGTACCTACCTACCTACTTTTATGTTGAAGCATGTATTTGCATGTAAAGTGTACCGACTTCCGTTTTTCCCAAAAAGCTAAAAGCTCAAAATCGCTAAAAAAGTTGGTCCTTATAAGCGTTAATTGTAAAAAAGTGGCTGATCCGATCAACCTAAAAAACAATAGGGCACTTTGCGCTCGCTTTTTTTGTTATTTAGAAATTTTTCGAAGGAAATTAGTTAAGAATTGTAACCTGTACAGCATGACCAACAGACAGACCTGGCATCGACAGACAGACAGACGGACATGACCATTTCAATAGATGCTTGCTCAGCATCTAAAAACCTACGCCTAGCTCACTCCTACTGGCGCTAATCGTATATTGGTGATTTTATTGTTGATATCATTAGATAATCATAATGTAACGAATTTTTTTAAAGTATTCGTTGCATTTATTACTGAAAACACAATCATCAAAGATCATCTGTGACTTCTGTGAGCTTCCTTAAAATAAGGTCGTACACCTGCGTGTTGAAGTCAATAATCGCTCTCAACGTAGCATCTACTTCGAGCCTAATTTAACTGCGCAGTTACTACCTAACTGCTCGTAATTGTATTGAATCAAGATGAGCAAGTAAATTTTAAGCTTAGAGCCCAAGTAGTACACAGGTTAAGTTTATAATACATGGAATAGATAATGTCACTTCGACAGGTCGACAGCCATGTCCTAAAGTTTATCTCCCTCTAAAATTGATAAGCTAACACCAATGACAATTTCAGAATTATTAAATCTTTATACTGCCTACAATAAATTACAAAACTACATATAAATATATAAAAAGCTGGTTCCTGTATGACAAATTTATGTTGACTGATATGTGTTTTATTAACATAAAATAGAACAATTTGATGACTCAAATGTTTAATAATCACAATGGACTGATATTTCCACCTGGTCGCCTTTCAGTATCTCTTTTTCTATCTTTTATTTTACTTTTTTTTTTATCTATTATTTAGATTGTGAAGTATACAACTGAGCGAATTATACGACGTGATGTACATATTTTGCAACACGCAACTTTAATTATTTAGTGAAGAATTCAATTTACGACTTCAATATTCGACCAGTAATACAACATAAACTAAAATTGTATTTTCAGTTTCAACAATTTCTAACTCAAATATGCACAATGGAATTTATAAACTTTTTGTTCATTAAGTGTTAGTATTAGCATATACAGATGTTAATACAGAGTGCCTAATTAAATAACTTCCTGTTCACGATTCCTGCCAGCGCATTTTAATACATTTTTTGTGTAAATAATGTGTATAGTTTAGTTTATTACATTAAGCGACAACATTGGAAGAAATATTTTAGCTATTCTTTGAAATAACTATTAAAACAAGTATTGTGACATCAACATCTCTAAGAAAAGGCTCATACTTGATCCGTTATACAAGGTATAAAACAAGTTTGAGAAAATAACTACTTATTATAGTTTTGGTTACACTTACAAACCTTTTTTAAGGGAAGAATTAACAAATTAATTAATGTAAAAATTTTATTTTGTTGTCGGAAATAGGAACAATCCTTTAAACTTTATAGTTAGGTCGACTTACAGAATGGCGGGTAATCAAATTACCTCTGTCGTGGACAGCAGTAAACACGTCGTGGGGTGGGATTCAGTAGTTCACCAGGTACGTATGACAGCCATTCAATTACAATTTCCTGAAGCAAAGGGATTGTTTTGTATTTTATAATTATTAGACAAAGCTAATGGTTTGGATTTTTCTGTACAGTTTTGAATGTGTAACTGTATACTATATTATTCTTATAGACTTCAGATACCTCGCCCAAAAACATAAGATTTAAAGTTGAAAAGCCAATTCAGACATTTACAGGTCGGGAACATTTCCTTAAAGATTTACACAGGATAGTTAAGGAATCATCAATACGAATTACACACATTGATCATCCTTCACCGCATTTTACTGGCCGCAAAGAATTACTACAAAACATCCATCATCAACTGGAGATTTGTTCTAAAAAAACCCATTGGACAGATAGAGTTGTTGTACTTTGTGGGGAGGAGGGAATTGAAAAGAGTGAGCTAGCACGCCAGTACGTCAAAGAATATATTGATGATCCTATCATTCAAAACGCTGTATGGATAAATGCGGAAACTTTTACAAGTTTAAAGGAAAGTTTTGCCCAGCTATTAATTCTCTTTGGCTCTAATACTCCAGGCCATGAGGCTGAGAGAAATGTAAAAAAAGTGTATAAACTTTTTTCTGATTTTGTCAAAGTCGGGCTATTCGTTTTTGACAATGCTATTCAGATGCGCGGACAGGAAATGGAAATACTGAATTTCCTTCCAAAACAAATTATGTCCAGTACTCCGCTTATTCTTATAACGTCTCAATTTAATGAGTGGCAATTTCCTAAAGAACGTATAATTGAAATCCATCAGCTTATGAAACACGAGAGCAGCGAATTTTTTATCAAGCAATTAAATACGAAAAATTCTCATTCAGTAAGGTATTTAGCAAATTACCTTCAAGGATCCCCATTGCGTATAGTCCTAACAGCCTCGTACGTCCGTCACTTTGGCTCTTCTAAATGTAGCTTGGACAGTGCTGAGTTAAATTATAGCCCGGATTTGCCGCATAGTTTCCTTTTTCCTAGCATTGAGGGCTACATTCCACTGGATGACATCTTGGAAGCCATATTTTTAAAAACAGCACTTTTACAAGATGGTGATAAAGTGCTTGAATTATTGTATTTCGTGGCGTATCTACCTCCGGAATTAATTACCGTGAGCAGACTTGGCAAAATTACTCCTCTTGTGAATTCCTCTGCCTTGTCCCACTTGGATGCTTTATCGATTATCACAATCACAAAGTTGCCAAATTTTGTTAATGCTACTGGACAAGCCACGAGCCGAGTTCAAGTCCATCGTCTCATCCAAGACCACGTGAGAAAACTCTTAGACTCCAGAAATGAAAATTCATACCTTGATCATATTTGCGAATTTCTTGCCTCCGATGATGACCTTGACTATTTTGAGAATGAAGCCATTTGCATTCACCGACATTTAAAAACCCGAAGCTGGCCCAAAGATTCCTTGCCTTATTCTGTTATTTTTGCCGCCAAACTTATAATAAAGATGAAAGTCAAATCTGCTCGAGAGTCTGCATGGGAAATAGTCATGGATATTAACAGCTACTTGAACTGCAACGGCAGTTCTTCGTTTAAATCAGAGGATCAAAACGTAATTGCAGAGCTCCTGGACCTGTGCTTGTATTATTTTAGCACGCACTCTAAATATTTTAAGAACAAAATGTTTACGAAAATGCATCTTGCGAAAATTAATTTAGAGAGCGTGTTTGAGCGTACTTTAAAGTTGTACTTTACTAAGAAGCAGGCTTATGAAAAAGAAAAATACCAAACAGTAGACGTCACTAGTAAGAAGGAACTCATGCTGATATTGCTTCATGATGTTTCCAGGACATTGGTCAGATGCACTGCGGCAAAACATACAAAGGTGAGTTTTGGCATGAAGCATATTATAGAAGAAGCGTAACAGCTCTATACGCGTTACTGTGACAACTGCCAGCTATATAATCAATGAAAATGTAGAAAAGTAATAATACCCTTTATTGTATATTGTAATATCTACCTAATTTTCAAATTCAAATAATTCTGTCTAAGGAAATGTGGTCAGACCACTTTCCCCCTTTCTATCAGCTGATTGCTTCTCATTATTTGATTAAACAATAATGTGATTTAAATAATTTTGTATGATAGCTTTTCCCTGTCCCCAGACCTCTGCTCAATTAACATATTATGATTGATGTGCAACATATTATTTCCTAAAATGCGTATTCAACGTCTACTTCAAACTTCAAAACTTTAGTTAATTTAATATGATATCATTAATTATTTTAATTGTTAGCACATCCAAGATAAGATTGCAAGTCTGCTTCTGTCTGGTCAAGCAAGACCTAGTTTGACCACAGTACGTCAAATATGCAGATTCTACAATTTACTTTGGAGCTATTGCAAGAATGATCAGTACGTTGATCAAATGATTAAAGTCTGCTGTGAGACACATCGCTCCGTCTATCGAACTTTGAAAAAGAAGGATCAAGTGGAGTTACAACTTTATTGGGAAACTGGGGGCCCATTTCCGCATGAAGAAATAGTGGTAAGATGAACAGTAACTTTTTGATACATGTTTCAACTGTACCCTTTATTGAATTATTTTGTGAGGTCAGTGGTTTAATTACAATTTGAAACATTTTTTATTGCAGGATAACCTTCTGCAAAACGATGACGGGATGGAACAAGCACATTCTTGGAGTTCCAAATTTATAGGCTGTGAGTCACTAAGGTGTTTGTTTTTTACGTAAAGCTTTCTACTGTTTAATGTTCAGTCTTTTTACACATTTCTTCACTTTGGATAATACGGTTATATTATTTTAAAATTTATTGCGCTTCATAACATAGAAAGTACTAATTTGTGTTGCCAAAGCCAATTAAATCTATTATGTAAGGTTTTGTTGATTTCAAAATATTTTAAAATATATTGTGCCTGAGTTTGTCGTACAATAATTGATTTGAGGACACTATAAAGTCAACTAAGGCCCTACTCGTATTGGGAAGTACGAACGCAGAAGGGTTTTACGAATTGGAAAGATTCACACTGTTGACTGGAGCAAAAACTCATTGAAATGAGTCAGACAGTTGTATTCTATGGATTCTATAACTGTAGGATCCAAAAGTATCTGGGTTGGTATCAGATAGGTTAAAACAACTTTGTCGGAACCAAGATTCAAACCAATGCCTTATGCTGGCGTGATTAGAACTAATTACATACATTCCGTTTCCCTTCTGCCTACTCCGTTGGTATGAATGTATTACCTTAGTGAAAACATAAAATATATGACCCCTGCAATTTGAACTTACCTTTTTTGCTGACATTCGAAGTATTTTTAACCTTATTAAATATTTGATAAAACCTTTGAATTTTAATTTTTGTATCATTTTATTGACATGGGAATAATATTTATTTTCTATACGAACCTACTACGGTAGATCCTCCTTTGCTGGCCAGTACATCATAAAGTCAAGATATATAGTCTAGTTTGAAATAAGAAATGGTCCATTGAAGACGTCATGGGCAAAGACAATGGGTCTTTTGGATGAATACGTATGGCATCCTATATAAACGATAGTAACTGAATCGGGGTATGCACACTTGAGCTCGGGGTCGTAAATCCCAAGGCACCTTAACGTCCACCCAAACTGGACGTCCTCCTGTGTAAATAAGGAGAAGAGGCTGATTTATTCAGATGCGCGTTGAAGACGTGGTTGATAGGTGATTGGTAGTGTTGTTAGCGTTCCAAGTAGGTGAATGTGATCGGTTGGGCTGGCTGGCAAGGTGATTTGAGGGTTGCTGCGATTAGAATGAGGAATGAGGTGGCTGAGACCCAGTTTGAGGTCTGGGACTAGGTGAGCTGACAGCCGACTTGGGGCCTGGGACCAGGACTTGGAGCTAGGACCAGGTTGGAGAGCCGAGCTGGGGTATGGGACAAGAGCTAGGAGCTGGGACCAGAACTTGGGTCTGGGACACGGTGAACCGAGATGGGCCTGGGACCAGGTGCCGAGATGGGCCTGGGACCAGGTGAGCTGAGGTTGGGTCTGACACCAGGTGCCGAGATGGGGCCTACGACTAGGTGAGCTTGAGGTGGGTGTAGAGCTTGAGCTTGAGATGGGACCAGAGCATGAGCTTGAGATGGGACCAGAGCTTGAGCTTGAGATGGGACCAGAGCTTGAGCTCGAGATGGGACCAGAGCTTGATCTTGAGATAGGACCAGAGCTTGAGCTCAGATCAGAGACCGAGGGTGAGCTGATCTGGACGGGCAAGATACTGATCGACCTACCGACCGACCGACTGAGCTGAGTATGAGCTTGAGACCGACCGACCGAGTGAGCTTGAGACCGACCGAGTGAGCTTGAGACCGACCGACTAAGTGAGCTTAAGACCGACCGACCGAGTATGAGCTGATCTGGACGGGCTATGTAAGCTTGAGACCGACCGATCAAGTGAGCTTGAGAGCGACCGACCGAGTGAGCTTGAGACCGACTGACCGAGTGAGCTTGAAACCGACTGACCGAGTGAGCTTGAGACCGACCGACCGAGTGAGCCTGAGGCCGACCGATCGAGTGAGCTTGAGGTCGACCCACCGAGTGAGCTTGAGACCGACCGACCGAGTGTGAGCTGATCTGGATGCGTATATGGTATACGCTTGAGAGCACAAGGTGGCTGCTCAAGAGAGCAAGGAGAGTGCTTTGGAGCACAAGGCAAGTGCTTGGGAGCACAAGGCGGCTGTGAGACTAGACCTGTCCAACGTCTTAGGACCAGGGCAATGAGGAGCAGTGATGGTCCTGTCCTGGTGCTAAGGCAGGTGCTCTGGAGTGCAGATTGGACGTGATCTATGTCTGGGAACCGGGGAAACGAGCAAGAATGATGATGACGATACCTTCGGTCCCGCTGCTCTGGCTCTGTTCCTGGGGTGCGTTGAGATTCGTGCGATGAACCGGTGACTGTCTTCTTCGAGTTTTTGCGGGTAGCGGAGGTCTCAAGGATGATGACAGCCGCCCAAAGAGAGATGACCACGGATGCAAATGCTTGACTACACGTAAATAGCGTGAAAACAGCACTGGCAGGGGTTTTGGAAGGTAATGGTATGGTGCACTTGAGAATCTGAATTGTGATGCACCTAATGGTTATGTGGTGAAGATTAAGGTGTGGCAGCTCAATTTTAAATAAAATGCCGGTGTTTTTGATACTTAATTGTGTTTTGGTATTAAGTACCAATTAAGTCTTTTAATTTAACACTAATACACTTAATTACACCGAATAACAATTAAATTAACGTTAGATTTGTAAATTACTACGAAGACTTTGAAATATATAATTTTGAAGTAATTTTGGAGGAACGAAACTTCAGAGCACAGAGCAGGGAGATGTCACACTAGGACAGTTGGAGTCAGACTCGAGAGCGGACACGTCCTTACTCTAGGAAAGATGGTTGGTCTCTGGGAGCAGTGCCAAAAGGGACTGACTGCACTGCTCCCTTTCCTTTGTTTGAGCCAATGCTGAGGCATCGGCGCCTTCTACTGCTTGAAGCTCTCAGACCCATACAAAAGTGGAGGTTTAAGAGCAACTTAGGAGTCGTTCAGTACTCTGGGTTTGAGAGCAACCCAAACCCAAATGCTTTGACGTCATGGAAAATTTCTGACCATGCTGTACAGTCACTACTGAAGAGTCACAATCCTATGTAAATGTAAATGGAAATGTAATGGCTTTAACTTTATAACCACACAGCGAATGTTTCACTGATTTTCGGGGAAAGGCAGGTATTTGCTACATTACTACTCACTATATAGTCGTTACTTTTGTATTTGATTGTATTATTTCTGACTACTTTTTTTATAATGATAAGGCTCATGGCAGTGTACGCGCAAAGGGTTCAGGAATAGAGACTTACAATTGCCTGCAAAATAAATTGCTTCTGGTCGCCAAAAGCAGGAAATAGGCGCGAAAAATCTTCAAATTCACGATTTAACGAAGAAAAATAATTACAACGTCTTTTTAAAAAAAGTACTAAATCAAACATTGTTTTTTTGTAGTGTTTTTGAAGCCTTTTGAGGAAGAAGGTGGGTTTGCAATTCTTACACAACAAATGGAGTTTCTTCTTTCAATTCCACCAAGTTCTTTGCCTCAAGGAGCGCAGCTGCTCATGCGTAAGTCAAATATGTACTTACCGTATATCTTCTAATACATTGCTGGTCGTTGTATTAAAACTTAGAGGTTTACCCGCCGCGTTATATTAGAGACCCGCGCTGTATTGGAGACCCGCGTTGTATCCAAAATGTTGCATTTTTAACCACCTATGCGCAATGCTAAAGCATTGCAAAACCCCCGTGTTGTATTGGAGATCCGCGTTGTATTAGATACCCGCGTTGTATTAAAACTCACATGGGAACCTACCTTACTTGAAACTACGAAATGAAGCGAAACTACCCGGAACGTATACTACCCATATGAGTGACCTCTGCTTGTATAGTCGTTCGACTGCAAAATTCGTTGTTCGGCCGCAATCGCGCGCGCAATTTCAAAAATATCTATTTTTTCGAATTTCGCCGCGCTCTAGCTCCCACAGATTTTGTCCAATTTTCATAAAATTTGAAATACAGCATCTTTATACGCTTATCTAAAAAGTAATTTCAGGATTTTTGAAAATTCGAAAATTTTAATTTTTTTCGAAAAAGTTTAAAAAATGTTTAATTCTGAGGCCAAGAGTTGGAACTAATTTTTTCGAAAAAAATTAAAATTTTCGAATTTTCAAAAATCCTGAAATCATTTTTAGATAAGCGTATAAAGATGTTGAATTTCAAATTTTATGAAAATTAGACAAAAATTGTGGGAGCTCGAGCGCGGCGAAATTCGAAAAAATAGATATTTTTGAAATTGCGCGCGTGATTGCGGTCGAACAACAAATTTTGCAGTCGAACGACTATACAAGCAGAGGTCACTCATATGGGTAGTATACGTTCTGGGTAGTTTCGCTTCATTCCATAGTTTCAAGTAAGGTAGGTTCCCTTGTCAGAGCGTTACCCCCCGCGTTGTATTAGAGACCCGCGGTATATTAGAAAATATACGGTATATATCATAACATTAAAACCAAAGTGTCCGTTCTTACTTGTTACAAAAATCGAAGTCAATGATTTCATAATATAAACTGAAGCATGACGAACAACCACGTTGCATTTACAGTAACAAAATGTACCCTAGGTCATATAGTTTAATAGACGTCTTGCTTCTTACAAGGGAAAAGTGTCATCACATGTTGCTTAAAAATTTCAAAACCTCCCAATCACAAAAATCAGGCTAATTTTGAATAACACAGACCCAAAAAAACTTCACCGCAATTTACGGTTTTTGGTCACAGTGTTCCGCCAAAGTTTAAAAAAAATAAATTTCGAATGTTTTGCACCCTTAGGGTTTTAGATTTGTTAACTGATTTTGACAAAAACTTTATTTTTTGAAATCCTTAGACAGTTTTCTGAAAATTGAGTTTAGTATAATTATTTTTACTTTTGTTTTTCATTTTGTTGAAAAAAATTGATTTAAAAAAGTAGGCCTCAAAAGCATTTTACTTTTGAATTGGGGCGCGCCCCAGCCCCCAGTCAGATTAGCAATTTAGAAAATACTATCATATTCTTGTAGTCCTTATGCTATGGTATAGTGAGGTATGGCTAAACTTCAATATTAGAAGGGCACTGCCGATGCCCCTACTGCTACTAATTTTCTGCATCGATTTAAAAAATCCCGCGCTTCGCGCCGGATTTGTCGACCAGGGGGGCCCGAAGTAGATGCTGAGCAATAGCAAAGGCGCAAGACAATTTTTGTAACGCTAAAAGATGATTTAGGTTTTATTAAAGCTCGTCTACCATCAATAAACCATATACGCATGTACGTAGCATGTAGCTCAATAAAGCTCAATTTTTTTTAAATTGCATGATTCACAAATGACGTCATTTATGCAGTCTTTCCTAAGAATATACGTTGCAAACACTTAAAAAAAGTTGCTACAAATTTTAAAGTAAGGAATCGGGGTCCTACAACCCACGATACTTGTAGGACGTCATTATGGACGAACCGTGAATGTCTATTACCTATATTCACAGGTATATTCATTACATGTATGTTAAAATATGCTGGAAAGATTTTATGTTACAAATTGTGGTATTAAAAATATAATATTTGAAGGACGTCATTATGCTCGGTCCCTGAATATCTACTACCTATTGGAGACTCCGTCTCTCTTACTTCGACATTTCATTTTTATTATTGTTTTTTTTTCGTAGGTCTTCACTGCTATTTACCAGTTGGTCCATGCATGATGTTGCTATAACTTTTAGCCTTTTAGAACCCACCCACCTCAGTATCATACCTTTAGCAACGTAAAAATTCAACACAGCACGTCACTCAAATCATATTACACCCAATGACTGTACGATTGACAACATTTACGAACGACCCCGTGTGTACATAACTGTACTACTACCACAGAAGACAGTACTAAACCTTGCCTATAGTGCTTGCCGCTACTATACTACACCGACCTATGCTATATACGCTCTAGTATATGTGACGCTGGTAAACATTGACGAGGACGTGTGTAGAGTAGAGTAGACGGAATGGAGGTTTCATGTTCTGTATGGCACCAAGTTCAAAATAACTCAGGCGTGTTCGAAACTAGAACTAGGGACGGGACATACATTGCGCCTACCATCATCATACAGTTTTAGGACTCACCCAGTCCTAAAGGTGAAGCTGTCACATTACGTTAAATGGGGCATTTTGTGTGACTCACCCACTGCAATGAGCGAGTAATTTGTGTCAGGCCCCGTAGTAGCAGATCAAACTTCAATTCTCTATATCGTATTCGTGATTGAACGTACCTACACATCATCATTTTCAATTAAAGTCAAGATAAGTATTTTGTGGTTGATTGGATTTGTACTAAAGGTAAATTATTTATTAAAATTTTTGTCTCAGCAGCAGACAACTCAGACACTGTCACTAATCACTTAATGTAAAAGGGGTACTTTAAACATACTATTAACTTACGGCTTTGGTAAAGTAAAACCTCATACAGGCTCACCTGGTTTAAGCGTAATGTGAACTGCTTTGCCGGCATTCGACATGAAATGGCTGTTTTACTACATTTTAAATTATGCAATGTTAATCAAGCGCAATTTGATGTAACTACATTGTTTTAAAAAGTTCTAATTAATGTGAACTGCTTTGCCGGCATTCGACATGAAATGGCTGTTTTACTACATTTTAAATTATGCAATGTTAATCAAGCGCAATTTGATGTAACTACATTGTTTTAAAAAGTTCTAATTGTTCTAAAATATTACAAATGCAAAATTATAGTAATTACGTTTGAGAAGCGCAAAAAGCACATAATAAGAACATTTTTCACTTTTCAACCTTATGTATTTATACTATTGTGCAACTTGCAATCAGAATCATGTAGTTTAACCATTTTAAAATTTTTAAATCATGTAGTTAGATAAGTTTTCAACTTAAAACCATGTAGTTAGATTAATTTCAACATAAATCCTGCAGTTACTAAGCCTTTAAGTGTTGCTCATTAACCACTAACCCAGAATTAATTGTAAGCATCTTGGATGAACTACTACAGTCTGGTGTCAAAGTGGTGGTCACAATAGTTAGCTGTACATACCACTATCTATTGAAATTGCAAGTGTCAATTTCTTAGTGACCGGATGGCTACACGCCGAAAACATTAAATCTGTGTTACATCGATAAAGCATGCAGCGACATATAATTCAATATTATTATTGAAAATTGCATCAGTGTTGTTAAGTGCCGTCATTATTATTACATTGATTATGTAGATAGGTAGGAACAACTTTCAAGATCTGGCTTCATTTACTGTCACGTCGGCTTTCCAAACTCATGGTGGCACGAAACAAATAATTTAAATGTTAGTCAACGTGTAATATGATTTTGCATTGTGGCATGCTTTCCAGCTCAGAATTAGTATACTTTCCAAGCTATACAAAACCGTACCTCCACACGCTTAGAAAAGATCTTGACACGAATATCAACCGTTTTTACAAAACGTCATTGATTAGTGCCCCACTGGTCAGAGAGGTATGATTCAATAGTTGACTTTTTGAATCAGTTTGAAACCCTGCAAGTCAAATAATTAGGTAGGTACGTGTTTTATTCTGTACAAGAAATTGCTAGTAATCCTAGCTACACTAAACCTAGCTACCGTGGACTGGCCCGAAGTAGATGCTGAGCTTCAACAAAGGCGCAAGACAATTGATGTTACGCTAAAAGATGATATAAGATTTATGGAAGCTCCCCTACAATAAATAAGACATACCAATGTGCGTAGCATGTAGTAAAATTTAGCTTAAAATTGTTTTTTAATTGCACTATTCACAAATGACGTCATGATGGACAATCCCTGAATATATATAACGCATATAGGTAAGTACGTGACATGTAGTTAAAAAAGGATAAAAACAAATTTAAAGTTGGGACTAGGAATACAAGAAACTGGTATTTGAAGGACGTTACTATAAACGATCTCTGAATTCTTATACCGCATATGAGTCCGTGACATGTAAAATAAATTTTCCCGTGACGTCATTTGCGCGTCAACCCTACTCTGCTTACCTAATGTGAATGCGATAGCAGCTGGGTGGGGGTGTCTCAAAGAAATTTTCACGTAACGTCATTAGCGTGTCATCTGTAGCCAACTTACTTAATGTGAATGCGATAGCAGCTGGGTGGGGGTGTCTCAAAGAAATTTCCACGTGACGTCATTTGCGCGTCACCCCTACTCTGCTTACCTAATGTGAATACGATAGCAGCTGGGTGGGGGTGTCTATAGTAAATTTTTACGTGACGTCATTTGCGCGTCACCCCTACTCTGCTTACCCAATGTGAATGCAATAGCCGCTAGGTGAGGATGTCTCAAAGAAATTTTCGCGTGACGTCATGTGTGCATATCCCCTACTCTGTTTACCTAATGTGAATGCAAAAGCAGCTTGGTGGGGGTGTTTAAAAGAAATTTTCACGTGACGTCATTTGCGCGTTACTCGTAGCCTGCTTACCTTATATGAATGTGATAGCAGCCGGGTGGAGGTGTCTTAAAGAAACTGTAGGAGTCTTCAATTTATACATAATTATACATTCACCATAATTACAAATTGAAGACTTGGTTCGACTCAGTAATAGATTGTGGTTACAACAAAGTTTTCGAAAGTGTTAACACTATTTACTAATTCGTGGTGAGGCTAAGAGATGTTAGCGAAGGGTTATTTTGGCCCTTCAAGGTAACATGAGGAAAGTTATTTTGGGCCTTCAAGGGAACATGAGGGAGGTTATTTTGGGCCTTCAATGGAACATAAGGGAGGTTATTTTGGGCCTTCAAGGGAACATGAGGGAGGTTATTTTGGGCCTTCAAGGGAACATGAGGGAGGTTATTTTGGGCCTTCAAGGGAACATAAGGGAGGTTATTTTGGGCCTTCAAGGGAACATGAGGGAAGTTATTTTGGGCCTTCAAGGGAACATGAGGGAGGTTATTTTGGGCCTTCAAGGGAACATGAGGGAGGTTATTTTGGGCCTTCAAGGGAACATGAGGGAGGTTATTTTGGGCCTTCAAGGGAACATAAGGGAGGTTATTTTGGGCCTTCAAGGGAACATAAGGGAGGTTATTTTGGGCCTTCAAGGGAACATGAGGGAGGTTATTTTGGGCCTTCAAGGGAACATAAGGGAGGTTATTTTCTTCATGGGTACAAGTTGTAAATAAGGAGTCTCCAGTTTCCCCAAAGGGTTTCCCTTGTCAAGTTTATAACTAGGTATATACTAATTAAATGTATGTTAAAATAGGCTGTTAAAAATTTTAATGTTAGAAATGTGGGTATTAAAACATATGATATTTGAACGACGTCATTATGGACGACCCCTGAATATCAACCGCCTATATACCTAGGTTTATTATTTACATGTATGTTAAAATGGGCTGGAACAAATTGTTATGTCAGAAATGGTGGCTAAAAAAAATATGATATTTGAAGGACGTCATTATGCACGATCCCTAAATATCTTTAAGCTGTATACCTAGGTATGTTCTTACATGTATGCTAAATATGCTGGAGAAATTTTAATGTTAGAAATACGGGTACCTAAAAATATAGTGGTACCTAAAACTGTAAAATGTGAAGGACGTCATTTGTGGTCAATCCTGGTGGTGACAAAAAGCTGGGCTCTGGCGCCCAGATCCCAGATGCCAGATCCACGACCACTATTTATACCAGGCTGCCATTTATGGAGCGTACATATGTAAGCAGTACCTTTACTTGTAATGGTTATTGGAGAAAAGTTTTCATGTGTATTTTCAATGGCGAAACTTGGGAAGCTCTTAGCTCCGTATGTACCTTCCATGTATTTTTAGCCCTTTTTTTAGATGCTGAGCTTTAGCTCATAAGCATCTATTGAAATGGTTATGTCCGTCGGTCTGTCTGTCGGTAGGTCTGTCCGAATGTCTGTGGGTCGTGCGCTACAGGTCACAGTTTTAACCTTATCTTCTTTGAATAACTTTTAATCGCTTAAAAAAGCGCCCGCGCAGTGCTGTATAGTTTTTGGGCAAGATCGCATGAATAGTTTTTGCACAGTTTGCAGTAAACTAGAGCAACTTTCAATATTTTTTCACTTTTTTTTCTTTCAAAGAAAAACAGTGCAAGTCAATCGGTCCCTAACGAGCTCTTAAAAAAAAATGACCGAGGGTCCCTTTTTCTTGAAAAAACTACCTCAATTTGAGCCAGCCTGAGCCCGGGAGGAAAGACTCGTCCACTAAGCATGGGATTTGAAAAAAAAATGAGCCCGAGCGTGCCTGCTATGTTTTCGATTTTACTGACCGGAGCTTCGGTCAGTGCAATCGGTCCCACCGGTCACCGGCTCCGTGTCTTACACTGAAGAAAAACCAGCCGTTTGAATTACATTAGCATTCAAACTTACCTCCATTTCTAGGTACGTAAGTGGTAGGCAAGGTTAACGTCGTTTAGGGGGCACACACAAATGACGTCATTTAAGTTAAGGGTCGGTTAATTAAAACAAGCCAATTTACATGGGATCTTACTAATATGCATTAAGGGGATCGTCCATAAATGACGTTAATTAAACATGTCCATAAATGACGTTAATTAAACATTACCATTTTCAAAATCTCTTTTGTCATTTGTTCAAGAAATAAGTAATCGAATATATTTAAAATGGAATCTTACTAGTATCAATAATGGGATCGTCCATAAATGACGTTATTTAAACATTACCATTTTCGAGATTCCCTTGGTCATTAGTTCAAGAAATAAGTAATCGCATATATTTAACATAGGATCTGACTAATATGCATACAGGTATCATCTATACATGACGTTATTTAAACATAACTAATTTCGAGATCCCCTTGGTCATTAGTTTAAGAAATAGGTAATCGAATATATCTAACATGTGACCCTACTAATATGCATACGGGGATCGTCCATACATGACGTTATTTAAAATTAACCATTTTTGAGATCCCCTTGGTCATTAGTTCAAGAAATAGGTAATCGAATATATCTAACATGTGACCTTACTAATATGCATACGGGGGCCGTCCATACATGACGTTATTTAAAATTAACCATTTTTGAGATCCCCCTTGTTATCAGTTTAAGAAATAGGTAATCAAATATATTTAACATGTGATCCTACTAATATGCATACGGGGATCGTCCATACATGACGTTATTTAAACATTACTATTTTCGAGATCGCTTTTGTCATTAGTTTAAGAATTAGGTAATCGGATATATTTAACATATGATATTACTAGTGTGCATAAGGGGATCATCCATACATGACGTTATTTAAACATAACTAATTTCGAGATCCCCTTGGTCATTAGTTCAGGAAATAGGTAATCGAATATATTTAACATGTGATCTTACTAATATGCATACGGGGATCGTCCATACGTGACGTTATTTAAACATAACTAATTTCGAGATCCCCTTGGTCATTAGTTCAAGAAATAGGTAATCGAATATATCTAACATGTGACCTTACTAATATGCATACGGGGGCCGTCTATACATGACGTTATTTAAAATTACCCATTTTTGAGATCCCCCTTGTTATCAGTTTAAGAAATAGGTAATCAAATATATTTAACATGTGATCCTACTAATATGCATACGAGAATCGTATATACATGACGTTATTTAAACATTACCATTTTCGAGATTGCTTTTGTCATTAGTTTAAGAATTAGGTAATCGGATATATTTAACATATGATATTACTAGTTTGCATAAGGGGATCGTCCATGTATGACGTTATTTATAAAATACCACTTTAGAGATCTCCTTTGTCATTAGTTCAAGAATTAAGTATTTGGGTATATTCAACATGGGATCATACGAATATACATACTGGGATCGTCCATTACTGGCGTTATTTAAATACTACCATTCCTATGTCATTAGGTCATAAATTAATTAAACGAATATGCTCAACATAACAGACAACTAAAAATTAATGCTGACAAAAATGGGTGTCCAGACCGTTATTCTATTGATATACACACTTGCCTCTGAACCTAGGTAGATAGGTACGCAAACTATAGTTGTGTACTAATTTATTCAAGTTCGTTTGAAGCAGCAGCACTTGTAATTAGCCCACTGGTGACAGCAATGCTCGCACCTAGTTTTAGCTACATACCACGTACTTTTATATATGGCTTATTGATAGTAGAAGAGCCTTCATAAATGACTTCATTTGTGAATAGTGCAATTTATAAAAATTATTGAGCTATAATCAGCTATATGCTACGCGCATTCGCCGTATTTCCTATTTTAGACCACGAGTCCGTAATTGTACACGGGCCTGTATTAGTACACGGGTCTGAGAGGTATAAGTTTGAATAGTCCACGTGTCTACTTAACATTGTTTTATATGGTAGTGCGCGGGTCTATAATATTACACGGGCCTTTATTAGTACACGGGTCTGAGGTCGGAGGTCGCAATTTGAATAGTACACTCTGTGTTCTAATATAGGAAATACGTTATATTGCTTATTTATTGTAGGGGCGCTTCCATAAATCTTATATCATCTTTTACGGTAACATAAATTGTCTTGCGCATTTGTTGAAGCTCAGCATCTACTTCGGGCCCGCCCCTGGTCGACAAATCCGGCGCGAAGCGCCGGATTTTTTATCTTGAAACATGGATTTTATTCTTTGTCCGTTCAACTGTTAATTGCAAACAAACTATTACTTTAATAATAACCAAAAACTATACAGCATTTCTCCCTCGCTATTCTGGGTAATTGCAACTTGTTTCAATTTAAAAGCTCCAAAAATGCGACCTGTAGCGTGCGACCAACAGCCATGCGGACAGACAGACAGACAGACACCAGACCAATAGATGCTTGCTCAGCATCTAAAAACTGTCAAATTTTCTTTATAAGCTTACCTATTTAAATGTGTTTAGTTTAACTAATGATTTGAACAACTAAATAAGTTTTACAGGTTGTGAAATTTGAGCATGTACTAAAGGCAATTTCGTTTATTTTTTTATAAATTCAGAGATCATTGCTTGTCTGGTCTTCAAATGGAACTGCACTGCAGCAATATGGTCTAGGAATACGTTCCAACTAACTCTGGAAACATTTACAAAACAAATTGTTTTGCAAAAATTCTCAATATTAGAAGATATTCGGGTTCTTATTGTTTTTTTTTTGCCTTTTAAGTGTTAATTTTCATGCATGTCAGAATTTAAGTGTAATCATATAATGTATTGCGCTTGCTGTAAGTTCAACTGAAATTACATATTAGGCCTTACTGTTACGTGTATTGGTAATTTTGTTTTCCCTAGTGCAACATTGAGCCACTTAAAACTATAATATTATGAGCTCATAGGTTGGTGACAATTAAACATATAATTATGTAATTAAATCAAAGCGCGTTGTTAAATAATAGCTTCTGTAAAGAACCAAAAATGAACCATATTTATTTTTGGTTTTAAACAAAATGCAGAATCTACAGACAAAATTAAAATAACATGTTTATCAAAGTATGTAAATAGAATATTTATATTTTGCATTTTTCAAAAAGTATGTAAAAACAATATTTTGCAATTTTAAAACACATTTAAAAAGGATATTTGACGCTTTTAAAAAATACTTTATTAAAACATTTTGATCTTCTCCAATATATGGAAATAGGGCATTTTGCACTTAAAGTGTTAGACGACATTTTAGCAGTGTATGAGACTCAATGAGTGAGAGTATAGTGAGTTTATAATGTATTCAATATATGGGTGGGACTATTTTCCTCACTAATTTAGATTGACGGAATTTGAAACGAATGAATATTGGCGCGGTCCTATGACTCTTTTTATTTTACGCCATGTCTCATATTGAGAAGAAATATTTTTAAAAAAACAGGCGACATTTTAGAACATTTCGACCTTTTTAAAAACATGTAAATAGTACAATTTGCTCGTTTTCGAAACTTGTGATCAGCATTTTAAGCAAGTATCTTATTTATTGTATTTTTTTGACATAGTTTATTTTATTTACAGCTCAAATTAGATGCAGGTCATTTTGTTTTTAGATGCTGATCATCTATTAAATGGTTTTGTCTGTCCGTCTGTCCGTCCGTCCCCCCGTTGGCCGTGCTCCACAGGTCACAGTTTTTAAGTGAATTTTGTGAAACTAATTCAGAACTCTCACAAATGCGAGCAAGAGGTGCCCTATTGTTTTTGAGGATGATCAGACCAACCACGTTTCCACAATTAACAGTGAAGTGGGCCCATGTCAAAAATCAGGGAAGTGAGCCTATAAAAACGACTGGAATGCGTGTAAACACATACAAAACAAATGCAGAATACAAAATACATACCACTGCGTTTAAACTCTGCCAGGCAAACACAAGTATTCCAATCTATGCTACAGTGTAGTGCAGGCAGTGGTCAATTGGTCTCTCACTTTAGACACGCAAGGAATGTCTTTCAGAGAGCTTGGGGGTTACGCACAAATGATGTCCTGTGAATAATAATTTACGTTTATATATTGCTGTAGTTTGTCATTAATACCTGCCTACACTCACTAGCACTACGTATGACAACATTTACTGACGATGTCATACAAATTTTACCATTTTAGGGATCCCTAATATTATTAGTTTAGAAATTAGTTTGACGTATATCCATAACATAGGATTTTACTAGTACGCATGTAGGGACCGTCCGTAACTGACGTCATCCAAATTATACCATTTTAGGAATCCCCACTGTCATTAGTTCAGAAATTAAGTTTACATGTATCCTTAGCATACAATTTTACTAGTATGCATGCAGGGGTCGTCCATAAATGACGTCATACAAATTGTACTATTTTAGGGAAGCTTTTTAACCAAGATCATGAGTGACAAATACGAGTGCAACAAAATTGTGAAAATTTGATCTTGGAAGAAATTGTAAGAGATTAATTCTTAAGTACAGCTTTCTGCAGAATTTGTACAACAAATAAGAATGAAATTAAAAGAAACAACTGCTAACAATGAGAATTAAACTAAAAATTAAATTAAAATTCAGATATAAATTGTTGAATACGGAAGGAAATATTAGGTTAGTGAATCAAAATATAATAACGTTACTATTTTTACAAGATATTGTGATCAAAAATTCTTAGAAAATATAATACCGGTAGGCTGAATTTGGACTTCAGTAACTGGCAGCCAGGACCGCTTCCAAATTCACCGAAATAAGGTCTCGGAGAGGTCTCTGTCTGGCATTATATCTATGAGGGTTTCAATTACTAATCACTAATCATTGTTAACTAATGCATTACATCAAACATGTTAAATTTCAAGAACAAATATTATATGAGCTTCGATGGTCTAACAATTACTTTGCCTAAACAAAACTAATGTAACCAAAATATTAATCAGATTTGTGTGTGGGCCTAGGCATGTATATGCAATAAATCAATACATATGTATTATACATACTATTTTAGGGATTTCTATGCTATTAGTTCAAAATTAAGTAAAAGTTTATCCTTTGATTTGATTTTAAGATGCTGAGCTTAAGCATCTATTGTGATGGTTATGTCCGTCCGTCTGTCTGTCTGTCAATATGTCTGTCTGTTGGTCGTACACTACAGGTCACAGTTTTCAAGCTATGTCCTTCAAATGCGCGCGGGCAGGTCTGTATGGTTTTTTGAATTTGATCGGCTGTCCATTTTTTCACAATTAACAATTAACTGGAACCATGTCAAAAATGAGAAAAGTGAGCTTACCAAAAACCATGAGATAGTGTAAACAAATATAAAATGTGCATAAATACGTATTTTTAAAGTTCTGCGCCGCGAACACAAGTAAATCTTATTGTACAGACCCAACCCAACTTAGCTACAGTTTTCAATAGTCTGTAGACTGATAGACTGCTAGGTCAGACACGCAGGGAATACGTTATATATATTTAGTATATAGGTTATAGATATTCAGGGATCGTCCATAATGACGTCCTACCCAACTGTTGTCACATTTACATTAGGTAAGCAGGTTAGGGGTGACGCGCAAATGATGTCACGTGAAAATTTTTTTTCAAAACCCCTACCCAGCTGTTATCTCATTAGCATTAAGTAAGCAGGTTAGGGGTGACGCGCAAATGGTGTCACGTGCTAATTCCTTTTCGACACCCCCACCCAGCTGTTATCTCATTTACATTAGGTGAGCAGGTTAGGGGTCACGCGCAAATGATGTCACGTGCAAATTTCATTTAGACACCACCACCTAGATGTTATTGCATTAAAATTAGGTATGCAGGTTAGGGGTGACGCGCAAATGATCTCACGTACAAATTTTTTTTAGCCACCCCTACCCATATTTTATCGCATTCACATTAGGTAAGCAGGTTAAGGGTGACACGCAAATGCTGTCACGTAAAAATTTCTTTTAAACACCCCCACCCATATTTTATCACATTCACATTAGGTAAGCAGGTTAAGGGTGACGCGCAAATGGTGTCACGTGCCAATTTCATTTAAACACCCCCACCCAGATGTTATCGCATTTGTATTAGGTAAGCAGGTGTCCTGGTCTGTCCTTCTGTCGATCCGTGGTAAGCACGCTACAAGTCGCACTCCCACGAATAAACTGATTTTATTCAAATTACGAAGTTAATGGAAGAAAATGTTGCAAAATTTATACTAAGGGGTAACCCTTGCAGTTTCAATGAAGTATTCTTACTTCATATATGTATTATACTTTAGCGATACTCAACTTATCTTGCTCCTTTGTTTAAGCCAATGTTCGCTGAAGCTCAGCATCTACTTCGGGCCCACGGTCGCCAAATCTGGCGCAAAGCGCCGGATTTTTTTACTGAAAATGTGCAGCTTTTGGCTAGTAAGACGTAGAGTTTAATAGAAAAGCTCACAATTGTTAGTTTTACAAGGATCTCGCTTTCAGATTGATTTGAAGTTGAAAGCGAGCACTTTAAGGCTAACGATTTCGAATTTTTTTATTGAAATCCCTGCCTTATAGGTAATAGTATAAAATTATTTGTTACTACCAAGAAATCCTATATAATTATGGGCTTTTGATATACGCAGTTCTGTCAATATGTCTTAGGTTTAGGCCTTGATTTGACTAGAAAAATTACCAATTGTTTGCATGAGGGTTCTTGTTCTCGCTTTTAACTTCAACCATGGTTAAATCTAAAAGCGAGATCCTTAAGGCTAACATTTGTTAACATCTGCAGTGAAATCAAGGGATTATTATTGTTACAGAATGAAATCAAAACGATCAATTTTTTTATTTCAGTTCTGGTGTATACTCACTTGGATTGCTTTGTTCTGTGAAAATGATACACCAATTGAGAAAAAAGATGATGCTTGGCCCATAGCTTCAGTGGCTGATAAAATGTGGGAAATGAGTGACAAAACTGGGACTGGATTGTCAAACAAACTAGAAAATCACTCAAATGAATTGTATGCTAAGCTTCCAAGTTTGCTTCATGTTACATTTATGAATATAATAACAGCGGCGGATCCAGGATTTTTTTCTGGGGGGGGGGGCTAATGACCGCCTGGGGGGGGGGGGCTAACAATGTTAAGCCGCCATATTGAAAATGGCCGCTCTGTATCCCTGCAATGTTAAAAAATCTCCTTCTGGAGGGGGCTAAAGCCCCCTAGCCCCCCCCCCCCCCTCTGGATCCGCGGTTGTATAATAATGTACAATAAATGCTTGACTCGAGCCGCTAGTTTAAATATTGAAATATTTTTAGCATGGCTTTGATCAGAATCAGATTGCGTATTGTTACAATAAGTTAAAGTATTGTGCAATTTAGGTACTTGACGTATATGCAGATATTGGAATCATGTCTAACGCGAGGATCCGCTTCACGGAGTAGCACTATATTAAAAGAAACAGCACTAAACCTTCTGGTATTCTGGGGAAAGTTGCTTGAAGATTCAGATGGTTTCAGTGAGCCAATTGGACTTACTAAAAGTAAACGTGTAAGCCTCGAAGCTAGGTGAGAAACAGGAAGAGCTTGTCTAAAACACGCCTCTTCACGGTTACCGACCTGATAATTAAGATTTATGCAGACCACCGATCCGGTCAATAACCGATAGCTAAACCGACGGTATTTCGCCGCCGGCATAAATAGCTGACTCTATTTTAGCACAACCAAATGTATTCCTACATTTAATGTTCTATCCACATGTTCCGAAAATGGTTAAATGTTCTATCTACATATTTTTGACAAGTCTAAAACGTTCTATCTACATGTTTTTGAAAAGTGTAAAATGTTCTATCTACATGTTTTTGCAAAGTGTAAAATGTTTTATTTACATGTTTTTGAAATGTCTAAAACGTTCTATCTGAATGTTTTTGAAAAGTCTAAAATGTTCTATCTACATGTTTTTGAAAAGTCTAAAACGTTCTATCTCCATGTTTTTGAAAAGTGTAAAATGTTCTATCTACATGTTTTTGCAAAGTGTAAAATGTTTCATTTACATGTTTTTGAAATGTCTAAAACGTTCTATCTGAATGTTTTTGAAAAGTCTAAAATGTTCTATCTACATGTTTTTAAAAAGTCTAAAACGTTCTATCTCCATGTTTTTGAAAAGTGTAAAATGTTCTATCTACAATATGTTGAAAATTGTAAAATGTTCTATTTAAAATAAAGCGGCAAACAAGCCGGTGGTTGGCGCGCTGCTTCGGTTTGTATCGGCGTGCCGGTGGAACGTCGGTTTCTACATGTTCGTTCAGTGACCGCTTCACCGATGAAGAGGCGTGGTCTAAAAGTTAACAAACACCGTTTACTGATACATATAGCGAGTCCGCTTGCATTTAATGAAATATGTATATCTACATTACAACCTAATTATTATCAAACTTTTTTAAATATAGTGTGATTTAAATCGCTAAACTGCCTGCTTAATTTTGGTTTCGTCTTGCAGCTCCTCCGATGTCAATTCGCTATGTTTAGAAAACAAGAAACGTGAAATGATACTTCCTGAAAGTAGTAATAAAATCATAGAGCAAGCTCCTTCTTATCAACATGAAATATCTACGATAAAGATGCATAAACTCAAGGAAATAAATCATATAAAATGCACTGAGGTAAACATTGTAAACTTTCACGTATCTCATTTCTTTTAATTCAAAAAAAAACTCCTAGAATTAAAATGCAAGGTTTATTTGTTGTTGTAAAGTGCTGTTAAGATAAAATGCAGCTTGTGCAATTTTATTAGAACAAGGTTCAATGCTAAGACTTAAACCTGTTACGAACCATCTAAATATTCCACACACAAAACATTGGTGTAGAAAATTTTAATTCCGTTTCCGTTCATGTTGAGCTTGGACTTAGATTTGTTTTATACGTAATAAGTTATGCCCTTATAACATCATTTGGCATTTGTATTTACTACTTTAGTCAATAATTTATTAATAACCTTAAAATCAATTTTGTAATTTTTTTCTATAAAAATTACAGGTAACACAAACCAAATCGCTTAATGTCCTTCGTCGAACACAAACCGGATTTGAAATCAACACTGATGCATTTAAAACAGTAATGAAGAAAGTAGGTGAGCGGCAATTTGTGCTTTACTCTATAAATGGACCGACTCGGACCGGAAAATCTTATGTTCTTAATTACATGATCAAGTACTTTGAATCCAAGAAAGGAAACGATATAGATTGGATTAACTATCAACTGGATGCAATGTTTATTGCACGAGCTGGACGGGAGCGGACGACTGAGGGAATTCATCTTTGGCCAGAGCCCTATTTTGTCCAAACAGAGAGCGGTAAAGAAGTGGCGATCGTTTTGATGGATACCCAAGGTCTCTTTGACGAGAACACAAGTCCACTTCAGAACGCATTTATAATGGCCGTGAGCACCCTCTGCTCTTCCGTCATGATATTCAATGCAATGCGCCTTCTTAACGAAGACATTCTCCAGCAATTGCAGTTTTACTCTAATTATGCTTCCACTACTATGGACCAAGATCTAGCGCCAGAAGTAGTTGTGACAGTGAGTGACAACTCCGACCCGTCTGTTAACCTTGAAATAGAAACCAATAAGAGGTCTTGTCAAAAACTTCTGTTTTTGATGCGAGATTTTGAATTGCCTGACTACGGATACGGTATACATGACGACCAAAGAAAACCGAAAGACAGCATAGAAAACTACTTCACAGATACGTTTAGAGTTGAAGGTCGGGAAGACTGCCCAGATGAGAATAAATTGGTTCGTGGAAACATTCTTGGCAATTATAACAAAGTTTCAATCTATACCCTACCCGATCCTGGTAAGGCATTTAAGAGACAAAAGGGAGATCCAGACGAGGATTTTCTTGAGGGTGTTAAAGATCTCATTGAATTCCTCGTATCAAATGAAAATCTCGTAACTAAAAAATTCGGTGACATTGAGGTGACAGGAACTCAATTTTTACTGTATGTAGACAAATGGGCTGAAGCATGTCAAAACGAGTCTAAGAGTAGATTTCCTTCTGTCCAAACAATGGCGGAGAATACAGCCTGGACCACTTACTCCATTGCTCACACTATTGCACTAGCAGATTTCAAGACAAGATTGACAGACTTCATGAAACTATCGGAAAATACTGGGGTTTCGCAGGAACAACTCGAAAAATGGCGTTCGGAAGCTTCTGCTTTGTCGATGAAAATTTTCGATAGGCAGAAAAAAATTAAAAATAGTAAATTCGACGGTGAGTTTCAATGCAAGTTAGTGAATGATATGACCTTGAATTTCAAAAATCTTGAAGCACTTAATCAAAAACGCCTAATTATTAATGCTGGGCTCAAGCCACAACTGAAGTTTGTACAACAGTTAGGCTCCAACCTTGATAAAGGTGTTCAACAATTAAATGAAGCACTCAAAAATAACAAAATTAAACCAAGTCCTCAAGTAACCCAACATTTGAAAGATGCAAACGAACTCCGTATTACCAACAAGGTTCTGCGGTTGAGCTTTGAGCTCCACGACGACCTGGCAAAAATGATAAAAAAGATCGAGCAATTAAAAAGTAGCAGCCAAAGACTATTAAATCAACAGAAATCGTGTTCTATACTCTGATACTGCCACTTAAAATTGTTACAGTTGAGATACATGTCTTATGGCATAAAGAATAAATATAAAATAATTGAATTTTATTATTTTTAAGTACGTTGGGCAATGCAGTAGTTGATGCTGACATGAGTAGATTGCTTTATAAATACATTTACATGCTAAAGTTAACGTAGAAATATCACCGTCAGAAGCATAATATACTAAAAAGCTTGCAAATCTAACAATTTTGTTCTTATACCTTTGTACATAATTTAGCAGGGTTTTGAAATTTCCAGTCAAAATGGACATGCGATGTGCCATTTTGAAGATTAAATTAATTAAAAATACTAGATCTACCAAACTTAAGAGATTATTTTAATCACGATTTTTTTAAAATTTTAATTACCTTAATTTAGAATTTAAAATTGAAGTTCTAGGTGTCTAAGAATACTTGTCTTGTATATGATTCTACTAATTTTTGCCGTCATTTTAATTTATAATTTGTTTATAATACTAATTAGTAACTAGCTAAAATTCGAAGATAAAAGTTTCTAATTTCGACAAAATGAAATCGCCTGAAGTAGTAATCGAAATGGTCTGGTCCGGACCAGTATAATCTGGTCTGGTCCGGACTGGTCCGAGGGTTTCGGACCAGACCAGACTTTTTCGGACCAGACCAGACCAGACCAGATTTTACTGGTCCGGCCACATGCATACTTTTTAGGGAAATTGGGCAGGATAATTTGGTTTTCTCCTCTTTTTTGTTGAATTAACTATGTACATATATAATTATATATTGCATTTAAAATCAATTCTTTCAAATGAGTGATATTTATTTTTTTAAATCCAGAGCCAAATTTTAGGCGAAATTATTTAAAATAATTTTGTTTTCAGATTTACTGGTCCGAAGAGTTACTTCAGGTTCTACGACATGAAATACTGTTTTGCGGTAGATTTATTTATTTCTTGTCGACTATTATTCATTGCACTTTAAATTTAAAAAAAATTTTGGACATCACTTACCGGCCTAGGCATCACTTACCAAAGAAACCCCAAGGTCAATAGTCCCAATCCTAGTTTGTCCAAAACCTCAATTCTAGTTAAACCTAGCTCATAACATATGTAGATAAATGCCAACTCGTCAATCATAAAGGCGAATCCTACTGCAGCCATTACAAGCTCACTAAACTATGAATAATTTGTAGGGCTTTGCTTAGTGCTTAGAAACTATACACCCGCTATTCAGTTTCTGAATATTTATTCCAGACAAAACCATCTTGATCTTTAAATGCCCTTCGCGGCACCAAAGCCGGCTATGAAATCAACACAGATGCATTTAAATCAGTTATAGAGAAAGTAGAAAGTGGGTGATCGTCCTGTCATCAATCCATGGCACGACTCGAACCGGAAAATCATTCGTCCTTAATTAGTTAATTAAGTACGTGAAAGCCCGTAAAGCTTTCGGAGAAATTACTGATGTGGTAGACTGGATGAACTTTGACTTGGAGTCCACGTTCATTGCCCTTGGTGGACGGGAACGCGAGACCGAAGGAATTCATTTTTGGCCAGAGCCCTATTTTGTCTGAACCAGAAGCGCCCAAGAAGTGGCAGCAGTTGCAATGGACAGCTAGGGTCTCTTAAAAGATCTTACAGAAGCTCTTCAGAATGCATTTATCATGTCAGTGAGCACACTCTGCTCCTCGGTCATGATATTTAATGTCATGATCGCACTCAACGAGGAAATTCTGCTGCAGAATTTGCACCAACTCCAGTTTTATCCCAACTACGCCTCCACAGTCATTACCAAGGAGGATCATGCATCTCCAGTGGTAACAGTTTACGAAAATTCAGACCCTTTAGTTAGTTTTGTTGCTAAACGAAGAAACGGTCCTGTCAAAACCTTATTTTCTTGATGCAGGATTTTGTATTTCCTGAGTACAAATACGGTCTCCATGACGACCACTAAATGCCTGAAGACAGCTTACAAAATTATTTTACAGATGCATTTTGTGTTCAAGACCGTGACGACTGCCCACAAGAGGTCAACATGAATCGTGAAAGCATTCTTAGCAATTACAGCCAAGCCTCAATCTTCATCCTACCTGATCCTGGCAAAGCATTTAAGAAGCAACAGGGTCCTGTTGCCCACCCTGCAGGGTGGCCCAGACAAAGATTTTCTTCAGAGTTTACAAGATCTCATTGAATTCCTTGTATCTGAAGAAAACCTCGTCACTAAAACATTCGGTCGCATTGAGGTCACAGGGACCCAGTTTCTACTCTATGTAGACAAAGGGGCCTAAAAATTAAAAACACAAGCTTAGAGTAATTTTTTGAATGTCCAGACAATGGCTGAGAGTACAGCTTGGACCAGGTACTTGATTGCGTACTCAGTCACCCTTATCTACTACAAGAAAAGAATGAACGATTAACGAGGGAACCACGCCAAGTGGTACGCTCTGATTTTAAAACAAGTATCCACAGTTGATTGATCCACCCGAGTGTACTACAACCCTGAAACATTACGGTCGCAAATTGCGTCGTTGGTCCACAGTAGCCCGCCAAAGTTTAAAAAATACTACTTTTTTAAACTTTGCCGCCTTGCAGTTCCTACATTTTTTATCCGATTTTCGAAATTTTTGAGGTTTTGTGACCTTCAAACCATTTTCTGAAAAGAAATTTCTGCGTTTTTAAAAATTCGAGAATTTTCATTTTTTTCTAAGAAGTTGTAATATAACTCATCTTTCTGAGGCCCCTCAAATTACCTCATTTTTAGAAAAAAAAACGAAAATTTTTTAATTTTCAAAAACGCATAAAATGCTTTTCAGAAAATTGTTTAAAAGTCACAAAACCTAAAAATTTTCGAAAATCATATAAAAATTGTAGGAACTGCAAGGCGGCAAAGTTAAAAAAAGTAGTATTTTTTAAAATTTGGCGGGCTACTGTCGACCAACGGCGCAATTTGCGACCGTACTGTTTTACAGTTGTAGTACACTCGGGTGGATCAATCAACTGTAGATACTTGTTTTAAAATCGGAGCGTACCACTTAGCGTGGTTTTCTTGTAAGTGGGACCGTCGAAATGAACAGGTGTCCTGCTTAAGAAGCTTGAAGAATGGCGACTGGATGCTACAGATACTGCGATGGAAATTTTTCAGAGGCAGAAGATAATTTACATTGAAAACTTCCAGGAGAAGTTGAAATCCAAGTAAGTAAAAGACATAAACTTCCCCTTCTCAAATCTGAAAATTTTGAATAAAAAACTCTTGGCTATTAAAGCTAGTTTCAAGGCAAAGCTCAAGACCTTACAGCAGCCCCGTTCAAACCTTGAAAAATATGTCACGGATTTGAAGGATGCGCTAAGGAATGATAGAATTAAAGAGTGTTCTCGAGTAACTCAGCATTTGAAGGATCTAGATGAACTTCTTAAAAAAGAAAAAATTCTGAACTTGAATTTCCAACAGAACGAAGATGTAGCATTGATTATAGCGACGATTAAAAATAAAATTATTCAGAATGCCGGAATCATGCAACCAAAGGTGATCCTCTTCTTTTTTATGCAATGGATGTCCATGGTTTTGAGACTTGCCTCTCTTCTGCAAATATCATGGGTAGTAGATATAAGTGATAAATTTGCCTTAAAAATAAAATGGCGGCCGTGGGAATGGGGGGTAGGGTGGGTGGGGAGGGGTGATGTCTTAAGATGTAGGTCTTGAGAGGGTTGCTTGGGTCTTAAGAAGATAGGGTAAGACTTGGGTCTTGAGATATGGATCATGAGATGCTCTGGAGCGCCTGGAGATGCTGTGGTAAGATGTTTGGTGGACCTTGAGATGCTGAGTAAGACATTGCTAGGTACCTTGAGAAGTGGGAAAGGGTCTTGAGAAGGTAGGGTGAGAGGTTGTATGGACCTTGAGAAGGTAGGGTAAGATGTTCTGCAGACCCTGAGATGTCAGACGAATGTCATAAGAAGATAGGGTAAGACTTGGACCTTGAGACATGGATCATGAGATGCTTGCCTTGAGATGCTGGCCTTAAGATGCTCGGGAGCGCCTTGAGATGTATAATATGTAATATACTATTTAATATGCTATATGCTATATAATATAATATACTATATAATCTGCTATATACTATATAATATAATATGCAATATAATATGCAATATAATATGCTCTATATTATGCTGTATAATTACGGTTCCTTATGCTATGTATGTGTAATAATATAGTATATATCACACAATTATTATGTAATTAAGATGATTAATATGTGCATAAGATGCAACTTAAAAGAAACCGCATCAAAATCCGATAAGTACTTTAGGAATAACATGTATTTCCATCCTTTCCTATGCTTTATAATGGTAGCAGCCGGAGGGTGGGGATATGTCATGTTTTGGTAATTACTGGGCCGATTGAGCACGGACTACTTTTAATGACCTTAAAAAAGTAAGACTTACAAGCCTGTTCAGTCTTAGTCTAAATCCCATTAGTTACTAATAGGACATTTAAAATATCGAAACTGAGGGAGCATGCATAAATGACGTGTGTTGAGAGTGGGTGGGGTTTATGCATAAAATCATATAAACGTTACATATAATGTATGCATATGCTAATGTAAGGTGTGTAGGTAGCTTTATTGTGTATTACACATAATATATGCACGTACCCTATGGTGAAAGATGGGATAAGTCGTATTGATTGTATGAGTCATAGATTCAAGTTGGAGCCAACATTATAGTGAAAAATCGATAGAGAAGGAGACCGAACAATCGATAGAGAAGAAACCTGAACGATCGATAGTGAATGAGGCGAGGGGCTTTACATTGTATTGTAATCCTGGACAGCAGTTGATGATGCCTGGTCGAGCACCAAAGTTCGAATGAGAGGGTTAGCATTGCAGTAATAGGGAAATTTTTAGTAGGCAAAGTCCTTTACATTCTATTGTAATCCTAGAGAGCAGTTGATGATTCCTGGTCGAGCACCAAAGTTCGAATGAGAGGGTTAGCATTGCAGTTAAAGGGAAATTTTTAGAAGGCAAAGTCCTTTACATTTTATTCTATGAGAGATACAAACGAAACTTAAAGTTTGAGAGAGATACAAACGTAACTCAACGTTTGAGAGATACTAACGTAACTCAAAGTTTGGGAGAGATACAAACGAAACTCAAAGTTTGAGAGATACTAACGTAACTCAAAGTTTTAAAGAGATGCAATCAAATGATTCGAATGTTTAAAATGCTTTTTTTATTGCCAATTACAAAAGTGCAAAACGTTTTTTTTTAATTTTTTTTTAAATTGTTTATTTTAATTTGTTTATTTTTTTTTAAAAGTACAATACATATTGTTTTTTTATTTTTATTTTAAATTACAATACCTAATGTTATATTTTGTTTATTTTAAATTACAACACATACTGTTTTATTTTTTATATTAAATTACAATACATTCTGTTTTATTTTTTATATTAAATTACAATACATAATGTTATATTTTAAATTACAATACTTTATTTATTTTTTGGTAATGTTTTTAAATATACTTGAATTATTTTTAAAAATGTTTATTTTAAATTACAATACTTAAATGTAAATGTTTATTTTGTGTATTTGTTTTATTTTTTTTGTAAATGTGTATTTAAAATTACAATACTTTTTTTTATTTTTTGTAAATGTTTATTTTGTGTATTTGTTTTTTTTTCTAAATGTGTATTTAAAATTACAAGACATTTTTTTATTTTTTTGTAAATGTTTATTATGTGTATTTGTTTCTTTATTTTTTTAAATGTGTATTTTAAGTTACATTACATTTTGTATATTTGTTTATTTACTTGTATTTTCAACATGCATTTTTATTATAAATGTAAATACAAATTTTAGTGTTTTTTTTTAATTCATACGTACATTACTATTTATTTCTATTTTTTTTAAGTATTTTTGTTACACTAGTTTTTAAAAGATGTTCTACACATACTGTGTTGTAACTTTATTATATTTCTCAAACGTTATTTGCACAAAGTATGGAACCTGTAGGGTAGACTCTAGTTTAAATTATTATCGTCTGGATAGTATCTATTCACATCCAATCCATGAAAAGCAATTTTGTTGACTTTCATCAAGTAGAGCTTGTGGTCTATTGATCTTATCAAATTCACAGGCAATCTTTGGACATGTTGTGTTCTAATTGCTGTTTCATATGTTTCAAACGTACAGTTTTTTAAACTTTAAGCGGAATACCTTTGCATTTTAATTCGTCACGTCTGCAAAATGATCAAATTGCATATTCCTTGGCTCTGGATGCAGCAACTTTCCAAATATCAATATCCTCAATCTTCCATTTTCCACCAACTCCAGCATTAGGATTGACTAAATCAGGATATTTTACTGTCAATTCATGTCCCGCTGGTAATTTTGAATAATCCACAAAGCTTTTGCATTTGTACAAGTCATCAAAGTATGTATTATTCGGATCCAAAATCTACAAAATTATATAAATTTCCATCTTTATTTATAATTTTCACTCTTTTATTCATTTAAATATAATTGTTTATTGTAAAAATATGTTACTTGCCTGGAAAATATGACTGTCAGTGTCAGAGTACTAGTGATAAAGTCTTACTTTGAACACTGGCTTAAATCCTTGATAAAACCCAGAGTAAAAAGCTACTTTTGAGTGCTCCAAACAATTAAAACCACCTTGAATTGGCTTGTCAAGTATAACTTCTTTGGGTTTGAGTACAACCTGACTGATATGATCCCAAAAAATTTTGAATCCCATACATCTTTTGTCTGCAATTGTTTTCACAACACTTACACGTGTCGAACAAAATTTCACAGTAATAAGATTTTCGTTTGACTGCAAAAACTTTCCGTAGATAGCATTGTTCATAAGTTTCAAGAAATTCTTGTCTGATTTTGACTTTGCATTTCTTCTTCTTTCAACGTTTGTTGTTATTTAATCTTTAATGTAGGCTTGATGGGAGAATGAAAATCCTTGATGAATTTTTCCAAGTTTCATTCATATTTGTAAATAATACTGTAGAGATGCATGGTTCACAAAATACTGCATTTTGTCATAGCATGTTAGCATAAGTTTTTCTTGAGACAAGAAAAATTTTCCTAGTGGTCCAAGTTTGAAAACATGATCTTTTTGTCGATCTGACAGCTGTTTCATTTGAACTTTGAGTTTTTCAGAGCAAAGTGGAATTTCCTTGGTTGTTTCTTGGACATCAATTGGGTATTCCAAGTCAACTTCTAGAATATACCCTTTGCTTCCAGCTTCAAAGTCGCGATTTATCCAGTCTATATTGTTCAATGTATCTACAGATTCCCATTTAAATTCGCCAAGCGGAAACTTCTTGCATAGAGCTTCAGCATGCATTCCATTCTTATCTACATAGAGAATGTGCTGTCTTGATAGCTCAGCAGTGTAGTGCTCCGCATCTCGTTCAGTGTTGGCCACCACAAGTTTCTGCGAAGCATAGCAAATGCCAACTCGAATTCCCTTTTTGACCATTTTATACATTTTATAGTCACGTATAACGTCAATTTCAACATTATTTGTCTTTAAAAAACTCTGCTATGCGTATTCGCTAGTGGTGCAGACGTATTGAGGATCTAGTCCTGTATTTTTCATTCCAATTCGTCTAAAATTTTCCCACACAGCCGCCAAAAGTCCACTGTCCAGTATATTATATAACTTACAATACTGGTTAAAGTCTTTAATATTAAACTTTTAAATTATTTTGTTCACGAGTGACCATTCCGAGTCTGTAATTTCTTTTCCTGTTAAATCGTTATTGAAATATTTGCGTTCTGGAATAGGATGTCTATCTTGAAATACTGTTGGCGATGTAAGATAACTGTACGGAAACGGGATTTTGCAAACAGCAATTCATTATTTTCAGTTGTATTTGGAACACCAGTTAGAACCATTTTTTTAAAACACTTATCAATTAATGTCAAGCTTTTGCTTTTTTCTTTCACAACTACATCTGCGAGGTTTGACAAACTATCTTTCACAAATTGACAGCTGTCAATGAATCTTATTTTGACTTTTCGATCAATTTCTTCAAGTTTTTCAGTATCATCACTGCCCATGTTTTTATTAAGTGCTGGTAAAACTTTATTCTCGTGAGTAATGGTCATTTGCACAAATTTTTCTGACGATTTGGCAATAACTTCAACATCTTCAGCATTAAACATCTCTTGTTTAAGTGAATTTACAAGCAAATGTAGATCAAAACCGGTTGAATTATGACAAACACACACCAGCTCACGTTTGTATTTTATCTTAAGGTTGCATGACTGGCATAAAGCTGCAATATACGTACCATCAGTATGGTTATGATGATACGTTTTAATTACAGGTTGCTTTGCTTTGCCATTAACTTGATCTACTGCTCCAGCAAATCCGCCAACCTCATCTCCAAATTCGTCAATAAGTGCATTAATCTCATCTTCTGAATCTTCGTCGAATGCTTCTGCACGACTTCGTTTTTTTGTTTTCTTTTTTGCAATTGTAAATTTCCGATTACAAAGTTTACATGCTGTTGCAGCTTGATGTTTTTTTAATGTTTCAGCATCAGGTTTGTTAAAATTGTTTGTGTTTCGAATTTTAGCGACAAGTTTGTCCGCCCAGTAGAAAACAGTCTCATAAAAATGCTTGACTGGGTTTTCGTTATTGTAATAGCTTGTATGCATAACTTCCATACCATGCGTTGTTGTTTTCACAACAACAATTGCATAACTTGCTGGTTTAAACTGTGAGACAAATGTTGTAGCGTTTTTCTTTTGTCCTATTGCTTCAGCAAACGTCTTCCAATCATAGTATAAAATGTACGGCACTGCTAATGTCATATGTTCATTCTTAAATTTTATTCTGAATTTTTTATCAGGGAAATCAAATATTTGTTCTTTTACTTCTTTGCAATTATGTTTTAATAGCTGCTCATAACTTTTCTTGAATCTAAAACACTCTTGACAAAAAAACAAACGTTGTGGTATCACATGGCCAAGAAAACGATTTAAGTCTTTAATTAATACAAAATGACAACGTTTTTCTTGCTCGTTGTTTTCATGTATCAAGAACAAATTCACTATTTTTGTAGATGTATGTACACTTTTGTAGGTTAGAACAATGTTTTTTCCTTCATGAGTAAACACATTGACACAAATATCATTAGCTTTTTCAAACAATGGAATATCTGTATGCACATTAACTCCCGCGTCACTTATCATTGTATCATTGAAAAGTCAAAGTTATGCAGATACTTTATCCATTTACCATAACACTGTAGGTTTAATTGTAGTGGCTTCTTAATAGCATTGATGACTTTTATATCTTCATCACGTAATCGCTTATGTTCTTTTATCTCTTCTTCCATGTACACAGCAGCAGCAATACAGTAATGGAAACATTTTCCATGTGTTGTTGATATTTACAATTCCTTGCTTTGTAAACGGCATCTTGAGATAGCCGCGTATTCTCGAGTTTTTCAAGAGTGACAGTTCACCAAGCTTCACTTGAAACGAAACAATTCTTAATATTCTCCATCTACTTCCTAGTTTAGTAAAACTATTCTTTTTGTCAATAATTTCATTAGCAGCTTCAATCATAACTGTATTAATTCCATTAGAATCATGAAGATCGAAAGGTCTGGAATCAAAAAATATGGTTTCTTGATGTTCAAACGAGTAGTCGCCATCTTGAATATCTTTCTCCATAAAAAAGTTAATTCCGAAAATTACACTCATTGCATTATATACAACCAAGTTTTCATTCAAAAGTTTTTCAGTTGGAATCTTTACAAATTCAAAAATATCTTCAACACTAATATAGTCATCTGCTGGCTCATATTAATACTCTTTGACCGCGCCAAGGTTTGATCTTGAAATTTCCTTGAAAAATGACAAATCGGTTGCATGTCCAGCGTCCACGTGTCCACCACGCTGCCTAATACGCGGGCACGCATGCGCAGATTTAAATGAAGTATACACTGCACAGTCTTTGCAGTAATGTGTTAGCTCCACATGACGGTAATATGGATACCATTTACGGGTATCGTAAGTACATCTTGCCATTGTACAATTAAGTAGCTGTAAATTCAAATTATTAGTATTTAGTACAACAACTAGATGGCAAGCGTCCCCTGTAAAATGGAAAATTGCAATAAATTAACACTTACGACATATGACGGATTTTCTACTTGTAGATGAGTTTTTACAGCACTTGGAAATGTATATGTATCCTCCATTATTCCAATGATGTCGGTTTGCGCCACTCAGAATAAATTCTTTTTATACACTTGTACAATTTAAGTATACACAAAAGTAAAAGCAATCCATACGATGAATACAAAAGTCCAGTATCTTGCGTACTTTCAGATTTTCCGTCGGGAGCAAACTTTTTTTGGTTGAGAAGGTTCCACAGCAGAAACTGAACTGAGACCGCGAGCGAGTGAGTCAACTGTTGACTATCCAGTTGCTCCGCCCCTTTGAACAAATTGTGTCGAATTTGATCATACTTTTTAATCAACTGCGCATGCTCTGACTCACCAACATCAATGTCATTGCCATACGTACATGTTATGTACATTGCAATCATACAGAGAGCTATGAATTTTATGTTCACTCTTTAACGTCTCGCACAAGACTGACTATTTTTTCCTCTTCTTGTTTGGTTTATACATCTTTTCATCTGGTACTTGAAGCCAAAAATTAAAATTATGTTTTGATCGTTTAGCAAACGTTGTTTCTTTCAACTATTCTTGTTCTTCATTTGTTTTTGCAATCCTACTTATATGTTCGCTTGGTTGTGTTTTAAACTTTGACATATTTAAATAAATTTCCATTAGTTTTTTATACAGTTCGGGATCAATACACGTCATTACTCTGGCCATTGTAAGAATAGTTTACAAGATATAATTTCACAAAATATAGTGCAAAGTATTTTGCAAACAAGCTTTTAATTGTGATTTAAAACTGTTTTAATGTTATTTAAATGTATTTGTTCAATCAATGTATTTAATTGTATACACTCGGTATTACAAAACAGTTGGTAGTTATTTAGACAATCAATTATTGCATATAATTGATTTGTAGTTGCACTTTCAATAACACTTTTTGAATTTTTGTCTGTTATTAGCTCGTATAAAAACTTGCATTCTGTCTCCAATCTAGTTGTTATATTGAAGCGTACGCTTCGCAAGCTTCATCAGAAAAAACATGTGAACGACACCAGTACTTTACGTTGCTGCTTCTTGGATGCAAGTCCATCACCAAATGCCCAAATTTTCGCAATTGTACTGCTTTTGTATATGCATCTTAAAGAAAATTTATATTATTTGGACATATCTGAGATGCCAATCGTCTAATAGTACTTCGGTCACGTGGTTGATCAAACATATTCAAGTATTGTGAATTATTATTTACTTCTCAAACTGTTTTTTGAATTCATTTTGTAGAATTAGTATAATTGATACGCCTCTATGGTGGGCATGCTTTACAAAGAATCTAGTTATGAGTTCCAAATTATCGCCTTTTGTAAGTAAATCTATCTGGTCGTCAACAACAACCAATGTAGAATCAGTAGCAAGCTCTTCTAGATCTTTAATATTGTTTGTGAATATAATGTTATCATTTTCAGCTTGCATTTGATGAAATATTGGTTGGAAATCGCAGTACACATACACAACTTTGTCCGACTTTTGTGTTATAACTTCATGTCTACGTTTTATGAATTCTCTAATCATAAACGTTTTTCCTGAGCCAGTGCATTGTAAATGGATGAATGAGATCAAAATTTATGATATCCATGCTGAATGATGGTTTAACAACAAATGATTTAAAATCATAAAAACAAAAAGCTATATACGTATTTATTCAATTAAAAAACTTATAGCGGCATGAATTTACAAGACATTTTTCATTTCTATTGTATAACATGTATGGATTAAAATTTGAAATTAATTTTACAAAACGTTCAACTTTCTTATCATTACCATTGCAATATACTGTAAACGAATATATTATCTTTTTATATGATATACTAATTATTCTAGCATACAAAAAGTATATACAGTATTGTCCACACACATAAGAAAAGTCACTTTGCAGTTGTTTACAATTGCTTCTAACTATAGGTATATTTGGTATCTCTATATATACATATTTACTTATACAATTTCCAAAACTATCAAAGTATTCACATTCATTATTCGATATAATAAACCAAGCTATCCAATGGGATCCGTTATTATTAATTGTATCTACATTCTGTACAATAGCTATAGGAAAACTATCAAATTTAACATCTTTATACAATGTATTTGCAGCTACAACATATATAGGTATATCTATATCTACATCTAACATTAGTCGTTGCAGTGCTTCACGAATAGAACTTGTATTCATATTTTCAATAGTCAAAATGTAATTGTTTATTTCTATTGAGCTCAAATACTCCTTGGTACAAGCAATAGACGAGTACAGTTATGGCTTTATCCAATGCTTTCTCAAATTTCAAACCAATTTTTACTTGTCCTTTTCGGTTTACTGAAAGAGCGTTACCATTGTTTAATAAAAGTTCCACAGCAGTAAATACATTACCTGTAAAGTATACAAACCCAAATATTAAGCATATACATACATACAAGCGAATGTTTTATATATAATATTATTCGAGTTTGTGTAATTTACCCTTGAGATAGTTGTCTCTGGAGATTCCATTACCCAGCGCTTCAGATGCGACTGTCTTTCTCAACCATCGGAGAGCAACTAATTGGCTGTCACCAGCTGTTGCGTCATCACCTGCAAAACTGTATGGAATAACTTGATTTTCTACATTTTCGCCATTCCAAGTGACATTGAGCTCGCTGATGTTGAAATTTTCAAAATTAAACGCTGATTTCATCATATTTTCATTGAACCCTTCAGTATCAACCATAATGAACACCATTAGTTTTGGCATTTTGCCTATGACAACTCCATCTGACGTTACCGATGTTAATCCTTTTGCTACTGATATGGCTTTCATTTGGATTTCATTAGTTACATATTTGAATGTTTCATTGTTCATTAACTGTTGTCGGTGCAAATTCACTACATCTTGCGAAACACTTTTTTTAGCAGCATAAAAGATTGCGTCTGTTATTTCTGCTTTATAGGGACAACCAGAAAATCCTGATTAATCGTTCTTTGAACAGTCCAAGTACAAGCACAGTCCGCTACGTTTCAAGACAATTTGACATTCTGTACCGCTTGGAATATATCTGTTTTGGTTGAAAAAGTTTCCAAGCAGAGATCCAAGTAAGTAAAATTGCTTTAAGTTTTGTGACAACAGATATCTTGCGGTTAATCCAGCGTCAGTGACTGCATATGTATTAGGGACAGCATTAGGATACCACATTTTATCCTTCAAGTATCTATCGTTTTCCAGTTGACTTGTTCCCAATGCTCTTTGCAAGTATGCAGACCATGGATAAAAGTTTGATGTATCCAGTACAAGTTGTCTATTTAAATACAGTTGTAAATTTGAAAACAGCGCATGAAAAAACAAGTTTGTTGGTGCCACGATGTCAGCTGCTTCGCATCTTGTACCATCTTGTTTGACAATCCTTACGCCTAAACTTAACATAGACTCTTGCAGCGAGCCGTAATTATCATATATCCATCTGAACTCAAGTGGGTTGTGCAAATCCTTAGTACTTAATAAGGAAAAGCATTGGATATAGTCTGTTGTTGTAAGTTCACTTATATTTGTAGGAGGTAGTTCCACTAAATTCAACTCTGAACTCAATGATTTCTGAGATGTTTCAGAGATTGTTGGTTTTTCTCCAAAAACATTGTTGATATCCATGATGGCAGAGATATGTACGCCTTGAAGGTTGGTTACTGAATGAGCAGTTTTGGTACAAAAAGTTCTATTTATACTATTTCTTGGATCTTCTAACACACTCTTGCTTCTTAGCTGTACTTTTTTTGTTATAATACAGAGATTTCTTGGGTTTTTGACCTCTTCCAACTTAGATTTTTTTGGTTTTTTTAACGTTTTTTCTTTTTTTTTAGCCTAGCCCACTTGTTTTCTTTGCATACGTTTGACTCGTATCTTTCTTGGTTTGTGAGTTGCTTGAGATAGATGTATGGATTTTATTGGAATTAAATATGAAGATTCGTCTGGTGAAATACCAGAACTTCCAGCGTATATGCCTTCGGCTACACCACCATTGCCAGTTTGAATATACGTTGGATCTTGTAGAATACACTTTTCGTCATCGCAATTAACTTGCCTCATGATGTCTAATATCTAGGTTAAAAATGCAATTTTATATTGGTTTCACTGTCTTCTCCAAAATCAAGCTGTCTTGCAAACTCGTCAACTAACTTGACATGAATTTGACGTATGTCTGCTCTACTCTACGGTAGAAATATTACTGGATTGAAATAGACAATTGTTTTGTTTATATCGTCTTTAACTAGATCTGAATCTTGAAGAATGGGCAAAACGTGGTGATTATAGTACTGGTTCTGTACAATATCACTTATAACGACAATTCGTTTTGAAATTAGACATATTACATCGTCATGTTCACCAATTTCTTCTTTATCAATCTCTTTTTTTTCTTCTTCTACTTAAATATCTAAGCCTACCTTTACTCTTGTATCGCGAACAAACACTTGATTTTCCGGAATGCCGAGGTGACGGTTAACTGCTGCAGGTAGTTGAACAGACATATTTTCATCTAAATCTTCTATGTAAATGTTTCCGTCTTTTATTACAAAGTTTATAACCATATCATTAAAAATACGTTGCTCTATACTGTGATTTATAACATCCAATACATAGTCAATTTCTGAAGATTTTGGTTCGCTCATTGGTGCATAGTATCTATTGTTAATCGAGAAACTCAAATCCAAGTATTTACGATCGTTAATTTCGTTGAATTTTTCCATATCAAACGTTGCATTAGATACATAAAGCCCTGTAGCAAATTTTTCGTCCAGAAAACCTAAGCATTCAAGTAGTTTTACAGGCAGCACACAATAGCTTTTAGATTCTTTAGAATCATCTTGGAATTCAAAATTAGCTTGGCCATTAGATTCTATATTTATTTCAATTTTTTAAAAATATGACATCCTTCTTTCATTTAACCTTTTAAAGTATATCTTTGGATCATTGTCTCCTTGAGCATTTTGTCGGCTAAACGGAATAACGCTTTGAAATGGTTGTTGTATAGTTACTAAATTCTAGTAATCTTGAAACGTTTCTTGTTTTATTTCAAATTCAGTGTTTATAGGTATTCGTGCAAAAGATTCGAGTGATATTTTACTTAAGGCTGGTATTTGTCCAAACAGAAATTGGTTTTGGTTGAATCCATAAAAAACAGCTAACTCGTCTGGTATGACTACAAACTGATAAACTTCACCATATGTATTCTTTGTAGATATAATTATAGCATCATTTGACACGTAAAAAAATGAAAACCCAAATCGAACTCCTTCTTTTTGTAATGCAATATTTTTATCAGTAATAAAACTAAATATGTCTTCTTTTGTTTTCTTAATTTTTCCGAATACTATTTTGGATGGTTTCAAGTTTGGGAATAAGGGTTGAGCTTGCACTTCACGAGTCTTTCGAGATGGTTTTGCTGCTTTGTATTTGAAACTTACAACACCCACTTCAAACAATTCTTGAGGCAACTTTAGTTCATTTGGGAGTTCAGCTATAATATTAGTGGCTGTATTTGCTGTCAAATTTTTGCTTTTGCTAGTAAGTGTACAGCATACGCTAGAAGGCGCTGCAGATTCTAATGCATGCCTTGAAAGCATGTCAAACCAAATTTAGTTCCTGATCGTAAAACGCGCCTGTGATATCTGAAAAAATAATATAAGTATATCACTATACACATAGCATAGAACCATAAACAAAACAGTAGCTGTTACGTCGATAACAAACAAATAAAGAAGCTGTTACGTCGATAACAAACAAAAACTAGAAGCTGTTACGTCGATAACAAACATAAAAAAAGAAGCTGTTACGTCGATAACAAACATAAAAAAAAGAAGCTGTTGCGGCGATAACAAACATAAAAAAAGAAGATGTTACGTCGATAACAAACATAAAAAAGAAGCTGTTACGTCGATAACAAACATAAAAAAAGAAGCTGTTGCGTCGATAACAAACATGAAAAAAGAAGCTGTGACGTCAATAACAAACATAAAAAAAGAAGCTGTTACGTCGATAACAAACATAAAAAAAGAAGCTGTTACGTCGATAACAAACATAAAAAAAGAAGCTGTTACGTCGATAACAAACATAAAAAAGACGCTGTTACGTCGATAACAAACATAAAAAAAGAAGCTGTTACGTCGATAACAAACACAAAAAAAGAAGCTGTTACGTCGATAACAAACACAAAAAAAGAAGCTGTTACGTTGATAACAAACATAAAAAAAGAAGCTGTTGAGTCGATAACTAAAGCATACCTTCGTTGTTTAAGTCTTTTATTAAATAGGTAGTTGGGTAAGTGTTTTGCACAGTTTTGACAACAAATTCCTCTCTGCTCCAATTTTCAGAATATCCTGTCAACAGCCAGTACTTAACTAAATAAAACTTAATTAATTGTTAATATATGTGAAAATATGTAGCTTGTTTTACCTTTTTCAAACAAAATTTTGGCTCTTAATATTCTAATTTTGTCTCCAATCCTAAACTTTGGTGGTTTTGTATCTTGATTTTGCAATAAAGATTTGAATATTCTATGCCATATCTCAAACTTGTTCTTTTTTGTCACTTTATTAGGTGTTGTCTGTATAGTTTTGTGTATTGTATTGTTGTAAGCTCTGACAAAGTCCTAAATTTTATCATCAATTTTTAACGTGTTTTTGGCGGTCATATAACGTTCTAGTTTTGTAGACAGTGTACAAATAAAGCGTTCACTGAATTTACTCTTGATGTATGAATAAATGTGATAATTGACAATTTTGTTTTCTTTAAAAAACTCTCTAAACTTTGTGTTTCTGTATTCTTTTCCCATATCTGTAAACAACGTCATTGGTGTTGTTTCAGCTTCTCGAAATATAGACTTAAACGCTCGAATCATTGAATTTGACGACTTATGTTTTAACATACGTACATATGCTTTTTTGCTGAATGCGTCAACAACAATAAGCACAAAGTGGTTGCAGTTGTTCCATTCTGCAATGTTACTAATATCCTTAAGATCAGAGGCATAGTTTTAAATAATAAAGTTAAACAATACTTTTCTGCGCGGAAACTTACGTCGTTTATCTTTGTGCAGAGAGTACGCTTGTAATTTCTGGAGCTCTTGTTTAACTTGTTTTTTATTTTTCCATTTTTTTCTGTTTGCAAGAAATCCACTTAAACCAGAAAAACTTCCAGCTAAACGATAATTGAGATAGGAGCGGGGAATAGCATGGTCGGCCATTGTAGCATGAATGAAGGGTTGGTACATGTGTCTCTTTATTTATACGTTCAGTTGCTGCCTAGAAGTGTAGGATGGAGGATGAGCTGTACACTGTGGACTTTACCATATCTATTTACGGAAACATTGCTGTCATGAAAACTCATAGTGTGGACAATCCTAGTTCTAAACCTATTATAAAGTGGGAAAACAGATAGGAAAAGTAGGAGCTTACTTTTTCTCAAGTTTGTCGAATATATAATAAAATTGAAAACGTTTCACATACGGAAACTACAACGTATTATGTCAACCTATTGCCTTAATACCCAGCTGACATTTTAAGCTTTGCAGTCTGAAAGTCTATAAAAAGAGCTCAAGTGACGAACTTTATTCAGTCGTGAGTTGGAAGCCGAGCTGCAAACATTCAATATGGACCAAGTGACTCTTAAATCGTACGATCCGATTTTGTGTAAGAATTGGGATACTCCATTGAATGAAAACACAAACAAAACATCTATTTTCAAGAACCCAAATTCAAAAATTGTAAGTTTGAAAAAAAATGTAGGCTAGTGTAATGTTTTTATATACTTTGTGTAAACTTGTTTTATTGTAAACATTTAAAATGAATTTAGATTGGAACTCGACTCTTGGCTCGAAAAACTTGGAACAATTTTAAGCAAAGCAATTACATTTACATTAGTCGAATTCGAAACGAAATTGATTGCACAACAGTTGAATTTTCATTAGCGACAGGCAAGCTGATATTAAAGTTCATTCAAGGAGTACATGATCAAAACGTTTACATTCAAAAACCAGAAGACAAAATTGAAAAACTGAACGTTACATATTATAACGACGGAAAGAATTCAAGCCTTGTACTGCATTGCCCGGTTTCAGACAAAACAAAAGTCAAGTATGGTAGATGGTTAGGTCCGCAAATTGAAATAAACAGTGATGAAATTAAAAAACTTGTGTTGTTCTTAACCCAAGATTGCAAATTGTAAAGTTTGTCGTGCAAAAAAAAATGAATACAATAACTCTGGAAAGTTTGTTGTGTGAGGCATGCCAGTTCTGCTGGTTGAACTATATGCTGTCAAATTTGCAAAGTATTAACTATACGCCGTCAAGTTTGCAAACTGTCATGTATAAAAACAAACAATACTGTGCAAGATGTGTAGAGCAAGAAAAGAAAAAAGATGAACAAGTACTTGCTAGCTTTTATACACCGTACGATGAGTGGATTGACTTTGATGATTTCAACGATCTTGACAATTGGTGTGAAGTAACCCGATGTTTTGAAAAAATTGATTGTTTCGTGTGTAAATTTGATCCTGGTGATGTTTCGTCAGTCAGAGGCGATCCCGATGCAGAGTATATTCACAGCATATCTTTGTATGGTGAAACTGTGTACATATATAAATATATGCCAGAAATTAAAGTATGCAACTATTGCATGTTTTGGCGATGTTTGAATGTTTTAGAGAATGTTCGAGAATATATTTATGAATATAAAGAAGATGAATATAAAGCATTGCAAGTGTCCATGGCAATAGAACAAATGTAATTTATGTTAAAAACAAGATGGCCACACTGCAAAGTTTGTTGTGTGAGCCATGCCAGTTCTGCTGGTTAAACTATATGCCATCAAGTTTACAAACTATTGAGTATAAAAACAAACAATACTGTGCGCGATGTGAAGTGCAAGAAAAAAAAAAGAAAAAGTGACCGAATGCTTCAATACACCGTATGATAAATGGATTGACTTTGATAAGTTTGAGAATATTAACAATTGGTGTGAAGTTACAAGAGTGATGGACAAAACAGATTGTTTTGCATGTAAATACGATCTTACATCATCTACTGACGATCCCGATGCAGAATTTGTTCACGGTGTATCTCTGTATGGCGAGATTGTGTTTATATACAAGTACATGCCGGAAATTAAAGTATGTGGTTATTGTATGTACTGCCGAAGCTCTGCGAGGTTTTAGAGAATGTTCACAAATATATTTGCAACTATAAAAAAAATTAATATAAAGCATTGCAATTGTCTATGGCAATGTAATTCATGTTAAAAACAATATGCCTACACTGCAAAGTTTGATGTGTGAGTCGTGCCAGTTTTGCTGGTTAAACTTTAGGCCAACAAGTTTACATACCGTAATTCATAAAAACAAACGGTATTGTGTAGTTTGTAAAGAACAAGGAAAGATAAAAGAAATAATAATTAACAATAGCTTGAAAACACCATACAATGTATGGATTCAATTAAAGAAGTTTACAAATATTGAAAACTGGTGTAAGGTAACTCAATTAGTGGAAAACAATGGATGCTTTGTATGCGTTTACAACCCAGGCAATAGAAAAGCCACTACAAAAAACCCAGATTTAAACTATATTGGCAAAATAACCCTATATGGTGAACAAATTTTCATGTACAAGTTTCAGCAAAAAATAAAAATGTGTGGACATTGCATGTTTTGGCAAAACTATAAAGTTTTAGAAGTTGTACAAAAATATATTTGCAAATACAAACAAGATGAATAGAAAGCATAAGAGAATACGTAAAGTGTATATACACAAATTTTATGTGTTAATATGCAGCATATTTTTACAATATACTTTATACGATAAATAAACAGTTTTTAAAATAAACATTTACACTTAATGTATTTCCATTTATTATAAACATTTAGAAAAATAATTAAAGTATATTTAAAAACATTACCAAAAAATAAATAAAGTATTGTAATTTAAAATATAACATTAAGTATTCTAATTTAATATGAAAAACAAAACAGTATGTATTGTTATTTAATATATAAAATAAAACAGTATGTTTTGTAATTTAAAATAAGCAAAATAACAAAAATGTATTGTAATTTGAAATAAAAATAAAAAAAACAATATTTATTGTACTTTAAAAAAAATAAACAATCTAAAATAAAATTTAAAAAAACGTTTTGCACTTTTGTAATTGGCGATAATAAAAGCATTTTAAACATTAAAATCATTTCATTGCATCTCTCCCAAACTTTGAGTTACGTTAGTATCTCTCAAACGTTGAGTTACGTTTGTATCTCTCTCAAACTTTAAGTTTCGTTTGTATCTCTCATAAAATAAAATGTAAAGGACTTTGCCTTCTAAAAATTTCCCTATAACTGCAATGCTAACTCTCTCATTCGAACTTTGGTGCTCGACCAGGAATCATCAACTGCTCTCTAGAATTACAATAGAATGTAAAGGACTTTGCCTACTAAAAATTTCCCTATTACTGCAATGCTAACCCTCTCATTCGAACTTTGGTGCTCGACCAGGCATCATCAACTGCTGTCCAGGATTACAATACAATGTAAAGCCCCTCGCCTCATTCACTATCGATCGTTCAGGTTTCTTCTCTATCGATTGTTCGGTCTCCTTCTCTATCGATTTTTCACTATAATGTTGGCTCCAACTTGAATCTATGACTCATACAATCAATACGACTTATCCCATCTTTCACCATAGGGTACGTGCATATATTATGTGTAATACACAATAAAGCTACCTACACACCTTACATTAGCATATGCATACATTATATGTAACGTTTATATGATTTTATGCATAAACCCCACCTACTCTCAACACACGTCATTTATGCATGCTCCCTCAGTTTCGATATTTTAAATGTCCCATTAGTAACTAATGGGATTTAGACTAAGACTGAACAGGCTTGTAAGTCTTACTTTTTTAAGGTCATTAAAAGTAGTCCGTGCTCAATCGGCCCACTAATTACCAAAACATGACATATCCCTACCCTCCGGCGCCTACAATTATAAAGCATAGGGAAGGATGGAAATACATGTTATTCCTAAAGTACTTATCGGATTTTGATGCGGTTTCTTTTAAGTTGCATCTTATGCACATATTAATCATTTTAATTACTTAATAATTGTGTGATATATACCATATTATTACACATACATAGCATAAGGAACCGTAATTATACAGCATATTATAGAGCATATTATATTGCATATTATATTGCATATTATATTATATAGTATATAGCATATTATATAGTATATTATATTATATAGCATATAGCATATTAAATAGTATATTACATATTATACATCTCAAGGCGCTCCCGAGCATCTTAAGGCCAGCATCTCAAGGCAAGCATCTCATGATCAATGTCTCAAGGTCCAAGTCTTACCCTATCTTCTTATGACATTCGTCTGACATCTCAGGGTCTGCAGAACATCTTACCCTACCTTCTCAAGGTCCATACAACCTCTCACCCTACCTTCTCAAGACCCTTTCCCACTTCTCAAGGTACCTAGCAATGTCTTACTCAGCATCCTAAGGTCCACCAAACATCTTACCACAGCATCTCAAGGCGCTCCAGAGCATCTCATGATCCATTATTCAAGACCCAAGTCTTACCCTATCTTCTTAAGACCCAAGCAACCCTCTCAAGACCAACATCTTAAGACATCACATCTCCCCACCCACCCTACCCCCCACCCCCACGGCCGCCATTTTATTTTTAAGGCAAATTCATCACCTATATCTACTATGGGTAATACATTTCTTTAAGGCAAAAAAATTCGTCTGTGAAGAACCAAAATGACACACATAACCATTTATAGTTTCAAACAAATTCACTATCTCGAGAAACAAATAAAATAACATGGTCATGGAAGCATGTAAATAGAACTATGTGCGTTTTTAGAAAGCTTGTAAATAAAATATTTTGTAATTAAAAAATCCGGCGCTTCGCGCCGGATTTGTCGACCGAGGGCTGCCCCGAAGTAGATGCTGAGCTTCAACAAAGTCGCAAGACAATTTATATTACGCTAAAAGATGATATAAGATTTATGGAAGCTCCTTTACAATCAATAAGACATATACCAATGTTCGTAGCATGTAATTAAATATAGCTGAATTTTTGTTATAAATTGCACCAATTACAAATAACGTCATTATAGACAATCCCTGAATATCTGTTACGCTTATAGGTAAGTACGTTACATGTTGTTAAAATAGGATGAAAAAAAATTTGACGTTGGGACTTGGGATACTAAAAACTATGGTATTTGAAGGACGTTATTAGGGACGATCTCTGAACATGTATAACACATATAGGTCAGTCCGTGACATGTAGAAGAAATTTTCACGTGACATCATTTGCGCGTCACCCTCAACCTGCTTACCTAATAAGAATGCGATTCCATCTGGGTGGGGGTGTCTAAAAGAAATTTTTGCCTGACGTCAGTTGCGCGTCACCTCTAACCTGCTCACCTTATGTAAATGTAATAGCAGCTGAGTGGGGCTGTCTCAAAGAAATTTTCACGTGAAGTCCTTTGCGCGTCACTTCTAGCCTGCTTACCTAATGTTAATGCGATAGCAGCTGGGTGGGACTGTTTAACATAAATTTTCACGTGACGCCATTTGCGCGTCATCCCTAACCTGCTTACCTAATGTGAATGCGATAACAGCTGGGTGGGGGTGTCTAGAAGAAATTTTCACGTGACGTCATTTGTGCGTCACCCCTAGCCCGCTTACTTAATGTGAATGCAATAGCAGCTGGGTGGGGGTGTTCAAAAGAAATTTTTGCCTGACGTCATTTGCGCGTCACCCCGAACCTGCTTACCTAATGTAAATGCGATGGCAGCTGGGGGGGGGTGTCAAAAAGAAATTTTCACGTGGAAATGGTGCTATGTATTTCGTTTCATAGCTGGGCATATGTCTTGCGCTCAGCTATGTTTATCGCTACCCCCGTTTTTAGATGCTGAGCAAGCATCTAATGAAATGGTTATGTCCGTCTGTCTGTCCGTCTGTCCGTCTGTTGGCCCCACGCTAAAGGTCAAACCGTTTACACTATTATCTTAGAACTTTTATAAAACAATCACAAAAGCGAGCCGGCAGGTCTGTATTGTTTGTTCACTGTAATCGAACTGACTATTGTTTAGCAATTAAATGTTGAACTGACCAAGGTCAAGTAATTTAGAAGTAAGCACCATAAAAACGGGGAGAGCGATAAACATAGCTCAGCGCAAGACATATGCCCAGCTACGAAACAAAATAGCACCATTTCCAGCCAGGTTCGGGGATCGTACTTGAATGACGTTATCTAAAAATTACCACTTTAGAAATTTGCTTTGTCATTAGTTCAAGAATTAAGTAATCGGATATATTTGACATGGGATCTTACTAGTATGCATACAAAAATCGTTCATAAATGACGTTATTCAAAAATTACCATTTTAGATCCCCTTTGTTATTTGTTTAAGAATGAAGTAATCAGATATATTTGGCATGGGATCTTACCAGTATGAATACGGGGATCGTCCATAAATGACGTTATTTAAAAATCACCACATTAGAAATCTCCTTTGTCATTAGTTCAAGAATTAAGTAATTGGTTTTATTTAACATGGGATCTTACTAGTATGCATACGGGGATCGTCCATAAATGACGTTATTTAAAAATTACCACTTGAGAAATCCCCTTTGTCATCAGTTCAAGAATTAAGTAATCGGATATATTTGACATAGGATTTTACTAGTATGCATACGGGGATCGCTCGTAAATAACGTTATTTAGAAAACACTACTTTAGAGATCCTTTTTTTCATTTGTTCAATAACTAAGCAATCAAATTTATTTAACATAGGATCATACTAATGTGCATATAGGTATCGTCCATATATGACGTTATTTAATAATTACCACTTCAGAAATCCCATTTGTCATTAGTTCAAGAATTGAGGAATCGGATATATTTGACATGGGATCTCGCAAGTTTATTTACATGCCACGTTCTTTAATATATGGCATATTGATAGGAAGCTTCCATAAAAGAAATCATTTGTGAGTGGTGCAATTCATAAAAAAATTTCAGCTATATTTAACTACATGCTACGCTCATTTGTATATTTCCTAATTATTGTGGGGGAGCTTTCATAAATCTTATATTGTCTTTTAGCGTAACATAAATGGCCTTGCAACTTTGTTGAAGCTCAGCATCTACTTCAGGCCCGCCCCCGGTTTTTTTATGGTTCTTACTTCAAAATTTCTTGACCTTTGTCAGTTTAACATTTAATTGCTAAGCAATGGTCAGTTTGATTACAGTAAAAAAACAATACAGACCTGCCGGCTCGCTTTTGTGATTGTTTTAAAAAAGTTCTAAGACAATAGTGTAAACGGTTTGACCTGTAGCGTGGGGCCAACAGGCAGACGGACAGACGGACATGACCATTTCATTAGATGCTTGCTCAGCATTAAAAAAACATGAAAATACATTTTATATTATTGAAAACACTTAATTAGAACATTTTGACGTTTATAAAAATATGTAAATAGGACATTTTGATCTTTTAAAAAACGTGAATAGAACCAATTGCTCATTTTAGAAATTCAGAATAAGCATCATAAACACTTATCCTACTTACTGCATATTTTTTACATAGCTCCTTTTAAATCTATCATTCATTGAAAATGGGTCATTTTAGTTTGATATGCTTTTCTAACTACAGTCTTGGCAAATTTTATCTCGACAGCAAGCAATTTTTCCATGGAAGTACTTACTCATAGAAATCAAGCGCCAGTGTTCAGTTTTAAAGAAAGGGAAGGGCGTATGAGAAACTTACAAGCTTGAAAACTTAAAAGTTGAAATTCAATCTAACAGTAATTTCGTATTTTTACACTCTAAACATTACCATTCAAATAATTTTGATTTACTAATTCGTGTATCATTGGAATATAAAGGTAAATATAAATATATTAATAAATTATTGCAAGATATCTATGTTTGTAGTAGGTCATACATGTTAATATGTAATCAACAGTAAGTACTTAGTAAGTAAACGAAGTAATTTTGATACAAGTGAACTTCCCATGGAAAAAGTTATATTTTCATAATTTAATATTGTCATAATTTAATATTACCATAATTTAATATTGTCAATTCAATAATGTCTGTACCCAGCAGTTATTACTGAAGAGTTGAATTCTGATATGTATATTATTGAACTTTACTTTAGCCTGAAGAAAATTAATAAAAAATTCTGAAACCGGTCGCTTTATACCGATAAATCCAGTCAACTCTCTGCCATATTTTATTTACCTCATTCGTAGTGGTTCAGAAGTTGTACTACCTAGTAGTACGATCGCACAAATGTAAAATATTTATGTATTTATGAAAATTAAATGATTTATTTCTGTTTTTTTAAATTCTAAACTACAGAAAACATTGAATGTCCTGAGCCTCACAAACACCGGCTATGAAATCAACGCAGATGCCCTCAAAACAGTCATGAAGGAAGTGGGTGAGCTGTTAAGATGTACGTACATGTGTACATCTTAAGTACAGAATGCAGATGCTGCATAAAGAACAATCGTAAACATTGTGAACTGAGCTGTGCTACATACTTGTGTAGTAGCACACTCACATTCGATATTCTGTCGCCAACCAACTGACTGTACCTCTCTACAGTTAGCAAGTAGACAAATAAACACCTATACCATACTTAGATTAAGCTACGGCTCCTAACGACAGAAACATTTATTCATTCATCCACTCACTCATATATATTATAGGAGCGTACTTAACAGAGCGCCATTTCGTGCTCTACTCTCTCAATGGATTGCCTCAGACAGGAAAATCGTATGCCCTCAATTACTTGATTAAGTACTTGGAGTGTACGAAAATTAATGAAAACCTCCCAGTAGATTGGACACACTTTTAACAAGAATCATTGAAAATTTCACAAGATTGTGAGACGGGAGGGACGGAGGGAACTAAGGTTTGGCCAGAACCCTATTTTGCCCAAACGAAAAGCAGTCAAAAAGTGGCAATAATTCTGATAAATACCTATAGCTTCTTAAACGAGAACATTACACTTTTTAAGAACGCGGTTGTTATTACTTTGAGCACTCTCTTCTCCTCTGTTATGGTATTTAATGCAATCCCAGTCCCCGGGTTTTCTTGGCATTACATTGGGCCATTTTTTCATTTGTTGGTAAATAAATTTTCTGGAATATTAGTGGCAACTAGGCTTGGCATTTTAGAGGCCCATTACGGCTTCTTCAGGCATTAGTAAAATATTGAGTAGATCATTGGTATTTTCTTGGCCCGTGTGTAGCCGACAAGGTCAAGAAATTACATTTCGCTGAAGCCCATAACTTTCTGGTAAATCAACGGGCCTTTCTTGGCCCAGTCTTAATATGCCCACCAATCCCAGGCAACCTAAGCTGCACATGCGTGTTTGAATCATCGAAGCAGGAGCAGAAAAATAAAATTTGAGAAGTAGAAAAACTGTACGCTAGATGGCTTTTAGGGAGAGTGCACAAATGGCGCCACATTATTTGATTAATTTTCTGAGGTACCTACCCCTTGTCACCTATGTTAAGCATACAACAAATCACCACTTATCACACCCACCTACCTACCCATAAGGTGGGAACATTTGTGCACCCTTCCAATTCTTGTTACCATTGCCTGTGTGCAATAGCCATGCTGTAAGTATGCATCATAGTAGAAAAAGTAATAGTGTAAGTTCTTTTGAATTGTGTTTGTTTGACTACAGAATGAAGCATGTTCTCAGCGAAATTCCTGAACTGCTTCCTAATTATTTGAAATTTGAAGAATTAAAACTGATCATTGCAGCGTAATACGGTGTAATAATTCAAATACTGATTACTTTTAAGTTAGTTCATCACACATGGAGTGTGCAAGAGCTAAGAAATCATTAATAAATTGTGTTGTTACGTTGATAGCTAGTTTAGTGTAGTTATATGTGTACTGTAGTTGTATCGTACACGTCCCAAGTTGGATTTTTTGTCAAGAAACGTATAAAACAGAGTTAAATTGACAACAAAACTTGTGTTATTTATATGTTATGTTGACTGTGATATTCAAAAATAACTTCCAAAAGTTTACCAACCTACGAAGTTTCTATTCGTTTAACTAAGCCTGTAAGTAATAAGTACATACGAAATATTTTTTCTGGCTTCAGCGGAATTGATTTTCAAACTCACTAGTCAGTCGCATTAATAATCACAATGCTGTTACAATCTCGGCTTTTTTGTGTAAACTAAATTGAATTAATAACCAAACAAGTTGACGCATAAATAAATTCTTGTAATGTTAAACATGTTGTTCGGTTGGTTGTGTAATATTTCATTCCAAAATCTCAGTGTTTCTTGTGATCACAGACCAACGAGTTGCGTTGTTGTAAATAGTTGATTAAGAATTTTTTTAGCATGATGGTCACCTTCATTAAAGTATTTAGCATGAGAGTATAGAGTAGTCATGTAGTGTTTTATTTCTAATTTACAGTGCACTGCAGTAGTAGGATTAAAATAAGGTCTTACAAGTTTTATTTAACGGCATACTTAGTCTCTGAAATTTTGTGAACAAGATCAGTGCACCTTTTATTACTAATGGCGATCTGCATTACATTGTCAGCATTAGCATACGTAGGGTTCATATGGAGTATTTACTATGGCAGAACACCAGCAAAATATCGAATAATACTTGGCATAATATTGGTATTTAGCTAATCTGCAAACGGTAAACAATTGGCGATTTCACGGCAAAACATCGGTGAAGTCGAAGCTGCCATTTACGGGCCCTTGATTTGCCAGAGGCACGGCCCTGTGTCGCGCCAGCGGCCATCGCCAACACTTTGCCGTCCAAAAATAACCAAGATCGGGCAAAGATGAAATTGGGGACTGGGATGCGCCTAAACGACGACATTCTCCATCAACTGGAGTTTTACTCAAGTTACACCCCCAAAGATAGGAAGCATAATCAAAATCTTTTGTTCTTAATGCGAGAATCTGAATAACGGATTGAATTACATTTTTTTGAAATAATCGATATTAAAAAGTGGGCCTTAAAATTACAATTTTTTTGCATTTTTTTGAAAAAAACATCAAAATTTTTGAATTTTGAAAATCGTGTAAGTTTAATTTTTAAAATTATTATAATGATGAAAAAATTCAAATTTTATCAAAATAGGGGGAGAAATGTAGCCTGTAGACACAATTCAAGGCTCAAACATGTATTTAAATATGGCGTCCATTTAATTAAACATTAGGCTATTTATGTTCTCCAAAAATCCTGTAGCAAATCAAAAGCCCCATTCTGAGATAAAATTTGCGCTAATCTACTTTTTTTCACATGCTCTTTTCTTTAAAAAATATATTGGGACATTGGGATGTGTGGGCGTGATGGGTTGTGACCATTTCCTCGTTAGTGGCCTCTGCAGTAACTCAGTCAAATTCAAATAATGAAGCCAACCAGATACAAGAATTGTTTTCTGACCCAACGGCATTGCTACATGTTGATTCTTATTTTGAATAAGAGCTAGGGCACGCAGTTACACACAGTATGGCATCATCAGATTTCTGGGAAGGCGGTGGGAAAAGTGAGCTGCTCGAAGCATGTGGTAAAATCGTGTCAAGAAATGTCTTTAATCCAACGCCGATTGCCGGATACAAACAGATTACGATTGTATTTCAAAATGTAAACTCAACTGCACAAAACTGCAATCAATAGTTCAATTTTCCAAAGTATCGACGCATACATGATCCTGGAAGACTGAAGTCTAATTCTATTAAGCTGATGATCCTGTTGTAATGTAAAGTGCTCAGCTATGCATGCAGTCAATAATTCGTAACCATATTTTACAAGAACGAGTCAAGCTCTCCTTATCCGGGGTGGAATGTTACGAATTAAATTCAGTTGTTACGAAGAGAGATGAGTGAAACAGTATTCAAGATTTATTGTTTAATTTGAATAATTTATAATTAACAATTTATTGACTAAATTTATGATGAGTAGTGAATTTTAATGTAAAATCTGATGAATTATAATGATAAAGCATACGGAAGGAGGAAATATCACTGAACGATAGACTGAACGACACAAATTAATTTAGATCTCATTGATATTTGGAAAGTGACAGACGTTATTGATTTTTCTCTGACCTGAGATTCTCATGATATTTTGAAAATGCGATGAAGAGTGAAAATTATTAAATAAACAAAGATTTTATATTTTTATTTAAATATTACAAAAGTGTAATATTTATTTGAACCGAAAATTACTTCAGTGGCGATAACGATAATTTATGATCGCTAACATAGTTGGAGTAAAACTGCAATAATTGCAGTTTTACTCTAACTATGCCTCCACACTTATCAACCCGAACAGTCCTGCAGAAGCAGTTTGTACGGTAGACGGAAACGTGAAACCATCTGTGAACGTTAAAATCGAATTTGAAGCGACTAAGAATGCTTTGCAACAGGTTTTACTCATGATGTGAGATTTTGAATCGACTGATTACTGATACGGTCTCTAATAATTTCCCATTTAATTGCATGTACGCACTCTTCATTTTATTGCGAATCTCATTTATAGCGATCTTAGCATTAGTAATGCCGTAGGCAAGGCAAGGCTGCCCTGCGAGTAGCATCCCGCAGAATAGTGTCCCGGCAAGGAGTACCCTGGCGGGTACTGACCTGGCGATTAAAACCAGCTATATACAGTAGGGAAAAAAATCAGTGTACCATCGTAATGCAGCTGTTTGATTTCATAATTATTGCATGAAACTGTAGGACCCGCAGAAAAACGATTATGTAAATAATAATTCTCAAAATTCAAAACCAGCTGTATCATTTAAATTGTTTATTAAAGAAGTATGAATTTAACATTTTAAATATTTTAAATATTTTCTTCGTAGTTTACATATTTAGTTTGTTAAACATTAAAAATAAAGATAGGTAGGAATAAATACAGATTATTTATTGAATCAAAAAGAATTTTAGAGTTACCTTTAATGATGCAATGATACTATAGTTCTGACAATGAGTAGTGGGTAATATTGCTGTATGTTAAATGAGGGTTTAAAATGTATTATAAATCAAATTTTTGCTTAGAATTTTTGTCGCGAGCGAGCAACATAGGAACAGGGAAAAACAAAAATTTTACAAACCAAGCAAGAAACTGAAAAAAAAGATACTGGTACATAATATAATATGAACAGTAAAATTAAAGTATGACCGCTAAACAT
>CATKUY010000352.1:0-16097 GCA_949802685.1 Dicyrtomina minuta
AATTGGGTTTAGGCAGCAATTTTTTTTCCATACAAAAACCCCCATTTTGATTTTATTGATGGTTTTCTTTGGTAAAGCAAAATATTGTATTTACAATATTTACATACATGTTTTAGAAAAGTGTAAAATGCTCTTTTTACTTGATACAGAAAAGTGCAAAATTCTCTTTTTACTTGATACAGAAAAGTGCAAAACGTTCTATTTAGTACATGTTTTGATAAAAGTGGAAAATGTTTTATTTCCATGTTTTTGAAATGTAGAAACATATTAATTTTGCATGCTTTTGAAAAGTCAAAATATTCTTTTTACATAATTTTGAAAACTGCAAAAGGTTTCATTTACATTATTTTTGAAAATTTAAGCAGCGAAAGCTGCCTGCGCTGACAGCATTATCTGAATATGAGTAGTATGTTTTGCTTCCTTTCGTTGGGATTTCCCGCCGTTTCGGCGCCGCACGGCGGGTTTCTCGCCGAAAAAACCGCACAGAAAATAGCCGAAAAAACCGCACGGCGGGTTGGGAATTTCTCGCCGAAAAAACCGCACGGCGGGTTATTGATTTATTGATTTTATTGATTTTATTGATTTTATTGATTTTATTGCGAATTTGCGAATTTTTCGCGAATTGCGTGCGAATTTTTCGCGAATTGCGAATTTTTCGCAAATTTAACCTGCTAACCTAACCCAGCTCAAGTAGCGTTGGTGTCTAACCTAACCCGCTAACCTAACCTATGTATAGTGGATATATAGTGGTGAGGATATATGGTGGGGAGTGCTGCTAACCTACCCTAACCTAAACCTAATGTTAGGTTGACTTGTTGGATATATGGTGAGTAGCGATGGCGGGTTTCTTGCGTTGTTGCAAAATTTCCGGGCGGGTTGTGAATTTGGCGGGTTGCGAATTTTGACGACTAGCGAATTTGGCGGATTCCGCACAGGTCGTTGCTATTTCCCGCCAATCAATATCCCGCCACTGCAGACTGTCGTGTATCCTGCCTATGTTCCCGCCGCGTTATTGATTATCCCACCGTTGGCGGCTTCTTCTCGCCAATCAATACTATGTCCACGTCACGTTATTGATTATCCCGGCTTCTTCACATCCTGGTCTGTGGGAAGCATGGCGGGGGTCCTCTGCTGCGTCCTTGGGTTGTCACTTCCCTTGGCTCGCCATGATGTCCTGCAACCGTTCTGTGGAAGCTATCATGGTGCCCTTGGCCTGGCATGATGTCCTGGACTCGATACACTGTCCGCCATTTTGCCTGCTCTATGTGCCCTCTGAGTCCGCTAACGGCTACTCTATGTCCGCCATTGGCCTTTCCGCAATAGGAAGCTCGCCGTCGCCCTAGGGTTGCTTGCGCCTGTCCTGAGCTGTCATCGCTGTGGGGAAAGACCCTCTAAATGCCCTCTGCAGTCTGTTGCAGTCGTGGGAGGGGTAGCAAAAGACCTTTCGAATGCCCTCTACAGCCGTAAGGGGTGGGGTCTGCTGTCCGAGACCCGCCGCTCAGGGATCTGCCGCTGCCCGGGACCCGCCACTGCCCTGGACCGGGCGCTGCTCTGTGGGCTTGCCACTGGGTAGGGCTCTACCGGTGGTGACTGTATATTATGTATGGGATCGTACACAAGCTATGTCACATGCAGTATAGACTACGTAACACTTAAATGGTCTGTATGGGAATCCATTTGCCTTTTGTATGCTTTATATATGACATTTTTTATGTGCATGAAAAGTTCTTAAAATAAACCCATCAATACATGTTTTTAAATGCCAATTGGTTTTTTATTACAGTTTTTTAAATTTTGTTTACAAGTTTTTTAAATTTTGTTTACAAGTTTTTTTAAATTGTGTTTACAAGTTTCTTAAATTTTGTTTACAAGTTTTTAAAATTATTTTTAATTCTTATTTTCAAAAATGTTTACAAATTATTTTTTTTACTAATAAGTTTTTTAAAATCTTTACTAACTAAATAATTTTTATTATAAATGTTTAAAAATTTTATTTACAAACTAATTGTTTTGCTTTGTTTTAAAAAGTATTTATGTTTTACAAACTTATTTTATTTTTCTAATAAATTTTTACAACAAATTTTTTTTTAAACGTATTATTTGTCTAATGTGTGAAATCCGTAGGGTAAACTAAAGTTTATGTTATTGTTGTCTGGATAATACCTGTTTACATCTAGTCCATGGAATGCAATTTTGTCTACATTCATTAGATACAATTTATGATCAATCGATCTAATTAAATTAACAGGCAATCGTTTTATTTTTTGCTCATTTATTGCTGTTTCATAGGTATCAAATGTACACGATTTCAAACTATTGCTTGGAATTCCTTTGCATTTTAATTCGTCATGCCCTCCAAAGGATCTTATAGCATATTCCTTGGCTCTGGAAGCAGCAACTTTCCAAATATCCATATCCTCAATCTTCCACTTCCCGCCAACCCCAGCATTATGATTAACCAAATCAGGATGCTCTGCCAGCAATGCATGCCCTGTCGGCAATTTAGAGTAGTCCACAAAGCTTTTGCATTTGTATAGGTCTTCAAAGTATGTATTATTAGGATCCAAAATCTATAAAATAAATTATTGATTTTTTTAAAATTCTGATATAAATGGAAACGTCTCTATTTATTGTTTCGTTTAAAATTCTACTTTGAGATAAATAAACAATTCTTGCCTGGAAAATATGGCTGTCAGTGTCAGAGTACTGGTGATGGATCCTTTCTTTGAACACCGGTTGGAACTCTTGGTAAAATCCAGAGTAAAAAGCCACTTTGGAATGCTCTAAGCAATTAAAACCTCCTTGGATAGGCTTGTCCAATATAACTTCTTGTGGTTTAAGTACAACTTGGGTTATATTGTCCGACAAACTTTTGAAACCCGTGCATCTTTCATCAGCTATTGTTTTCACCACACTCACGCGAGACGAACAAAATTTCACAGTGATAAGGTTTTCGTTTGACTGCAAAAACTTTCCATAAATTGCATTGTTCATTAGTTTTAGGAAATCTTTGTCTGATTTTGATTTTGCAATTCGTCTTCTTTCAACGTTTGTTGTTATATAGTCTTTAATGTAAGCTTGATGTGAGAATGAAAATCCTTGATGAATTTTTACAAGTTTCATTCCCATTTTCAAATAATATTGCAGAGACGCATGGTTCACTACATAATGCATTTTGTCATAGCATGTGAGCATGAGTTTTTCTTGAGTCAAGAAAGATTTTCCCAGCTGCCCAAGTTTTGACACATGTTCTTTTTGACGTTCTGACAACTCATTTAATTGAATTTTGAGTTTTTCAGGACACAGTGGGATTTCCTTGGTTCTTTCTTGAACATCAATTGGGTATTCTAAATCCACTTCTAAGATAAACCCTTTGCTTCCAGCTTCAAAGTCGCGATTTATCCAGTCTATACTTTTTAATGTATCCACAGTTTCCCATTTAAAATTTCCAAGCGGGAACTTCTTGCACAAAGCTTCAGCATACATTCCGTTCTTGTCAACATACAGAAGGTGTTGTCTTGGTAGGTCAGGGGTGTAGTGTTCCGCATCCCGTTCTGTATTGGCCACTACAATTTTCTGCGAGGCGTAGCAAATCCCGCCTCGGATCCCCTTTTTGACCATTTTATACATTTCATAGTCCCGTATAACATCAATTTCAACACCATTTGTTTTTAAAAAACTTTGCCAAGCATATCCGCTTGTAGTGCACACGTACGTTGGATCAAGTCCAGTGTTTTTTATCCCAATTCGTCTAAAATTTTCCCACACTGCAGCTAACAATACACTGTCCAGTAAATTGTACAGTTTGCAATACTGGTTAAAGTCTTTTATATTGAACTTTGTAATTATTTTGTTCACAAGTTCCCATTCTGAGTCTGTAATTTCTTTTCCCGTTAAATCATTATTGAACCATTTACGTTCTGGTATGGGATGCCCGTCTTGAAATACAGTAGAAGAAGTAAGATAACTGTACGGGAACGGAATTTTTGCAAACAACAGTTCAATATTTTCTTTTGTATTGGGAACTCCAGCCGGAACCATTTCCGGGAAACACTGGTCAATTAATGTCAAACTTTCACATTTTTCTTTTGCAATAACGTCAGCCAAGTTGGCCAAACTGTCTTTCACAAATTGACAGCTGTCAATAAATCTTATTTTCACTCTTCGATCATTTTCTTCTAATTGTTCTGTATTGTCACTTCCCATATTTTTATTAAGTGCTGGTAAAGTTTTATGTTTATGCGCAATTGTCATTTGCACAAATTTTTCTGACGATTTTGCAATAACATGCACATCCTCAGCATCAAACATTTCTTGTTCCAATGCATTTACAAGCAGATGCAGATCAAATCCGGTTGAATTATGACAAACACATACAAGTTCATGTTTGTATTTTATCTTGAGGTTGCATGACTGACACAAAGCAGCAATGTATGTACCTTCTGTATGGTTATGATGATAAGTTTTAATTACAGACTGCTTTGCTTTGCCATTTACTGCATCAACTGCTCCAGCAAATCCGCCAATTTCATCTCCAAGTTCTTCAATATATTTATCAATTGAATTTCCATCAAACGCTTCTGCATAGCTTCGTTTTTTCTTTTTCTTTTCAACAGTAAATTTCCGATGACATAGTTCACAATGTGTCGCTGCTTTATGTTTTCGCAATGTTTCAGCATCCGGTTTGTTGAAATTATTAGTATTTCGAATTTTACTCACAAGTTTGTCTGCCCAATAGAAAACAGACTTGTAAAAATGCTTGACTGGATTTTCTCCATTGTAATAATTTGCATGAACAATTTTCATCTCAGATGTTGTCGTTTTCACAATAACAATCGCATAACTTGCTGGTTTGAATTCGGACACCATTGTTGTTGCCTTTTTTCGATTTCCCAATACCTTAGCAAACGTCTCCCAGTCGTAGAATAATATGTAGGGCACTGGTAATGTCATATGCTCATTTCTGAATTTGATCCTGAACTGTTTATCAGGAAAATCATATATTTTTTCTTTCACTTCCGTGCACTTATGTTTCAATAACTGTTCTTGAGTTTTTTTGAAACGAAAACACTCTTGACAGAAGTACAAACGTTCATGTTTTATATGTCCAAGAAATCGATTTAAGTCTTTTATAAGAACAAAATGGCAACGTTTTCCTTGTTCATCGTTTTCATGAATCAGAAACAAATTTATAACTTTTGTAGATTTATGTACACTTTTATAGTTGAGAACTATATTTTTTCCTTCATGCGTAAAAACATTTACACTTATATCATTTTTCTCTTCAAATAATGGGATGTCTGTATGCACATTAACACCAGCATCACTTATCATTGAAAAGTCAAATTTGCACAGATATTTTTTCCATAATGCAACGCTGTACAGCTCAATTCTTTTTGGCGGTTTCTTGATTACACCAAGCTGAGCTTGCTTTTCCACAAAAGCTTGTTGCGAGTTGACTTCATCTTCCATGTGAACGCCTGCAGCTATACAGTAATGGAAGCATTTTCCATCTTTGTTGTTGATATTTACAATTCCTTGTTTTGGAAACGGCATCTTAAGATGTCCACGTATTTTTGAGTTCTTAAGTAGTGACAGCTCACCCATTTTCACTTGAAATGATACAATTTTAATAATTCTCCAACCACTTCCAAGTTCAGTGAAATTATTCTTTTTTTCAATAATTTCGTCAGCAGCTTCAAGCAAAAGAGAATCTATTCCGTTTGAATCATGAAGATCAAAAGGTCTGGAATCGAAGAATATAGTTTCTTCATGTGTAAACGTATGGTCAGCGTCTTGAATATCTTTTTCCATTAACACATCAATTCCAATAATGACACTCATAGCTTTGTACACAACCAAGTTTTCATTTAAAAGTTTTTCAGTTGGATTCTTGACAAATTCAAAAATATCTTCAATGCTGGTAATTTCATCTGTTGGTTCATATAAATACTCTTTGACTGCGCCAAGATTTGATCTTGAAGTTTCTTTAAAAAACGACAAGTCAATTTCATGCCTGGCGTCCAAGTGGCCACCTCTCTGCCCAATACGAGTACACGCATGCGCAGATTTGCACGGAGTATACATTTCACAGTCTTCGCAGTAATGCAAGCGCTCAACGTGATGGTAGTAAGGATACCATTTACGAGTATCGTAAGAACATCCAGCCATAGGACAATTAAGTAGCTGTAAATTAAAAAAAAGTAAAACAATCAATATTCAGTAAAAAATTAGATCACTTTTTGAGCCAGGAAATTTGGCTCATTTTTTGAGCCAAATTTCCTAGCTCAAATGAGCCAGATTTCCTGGCTCATTATCATACCGGAACCAACACCAGGCGCCCGATCGATATCATACCGGAACCAACACCAGGCGCCCGATCGATATAATACCGGAACTAACACCAGGCGCCCGATCGATATCATACCGGAACCAACATCAGGCGCCCGATCGATATAATACCAGAACCAACACCTGTCAAGAGAGATGGCGAGATAATCAATAATCCTGACTCATTTTTTGAGCCAGGAAATCTGGCTCATTTGAGCCAGGAAATTTGGTTCATTTGAGCCAGGAAATTTGGCTCATTTTTTTGAGCCAGGAAATTTGGCTCATTTTTAAAATTTTGAGCTATTTTTAAACATTTAGCTTATTTTTAAAATTTTCACCTATTTTTTAAACATTTAGCTTATTTTTAAAATTTTGATCTATTTTTTAAACATTTAGCTTATTTTTTAAAATTTTGACCTATTTTTTAAACATTTAGCTTTTTTTTTAAATTTTGACCTATTTTTCAAAATTTGACTCTGTTTTTTTAAAATTTTGACCTATTTTTTAAACATTTAGCTTTTTTTTTAAATTTTGACCTATTTTTCAAAATTTGACTCTGTTTTTTTAAAATTTTGCTCATATTTTTTATGAATTTCACTCCATTTTAAAAAAATTTAGCTTTGTTTTAAGTAATTTTTTTAAAATTTTACTGTTTTTTTTTAAATTTTGTTTCATTTGAAAACAATTTAGCTCATTTTTTAAAAAAATTTGGCTCATTTTAGAACATTTTTTAAGAAAAAAGGATTAAATTGTAAGACAGTCGTCTTAAGAATTTAAGAAAAAACACATAATTTAAGGAAATTATTTAGTGAAAAAAGAACTTACGACATATTTAGGATCCTTCTCTCGTGGCTGGGTTTTCACAGCGCGTGGAAATGTAAATGTTTCCTCCATTACTCCAATATAGGTTTTTGCCACTCACTGTACAGTCTTTTTAAAAATTTATAGAGTTTCAAAATGCACAGAACCAACAGCAATCCAATCGATAAATACAACAATCCAATATCTTGAGCAATTTCAGGCTTTCCGCCGGGATCAATTTTGCTCTGCTTCAGCAGGGTCCACAGCAGAAACTGAACTGACTCGGCGAGCGAATGGGACAGGTGTTGACTATCTAGCTGCTCCCCCTCTTTCATCAAGTTCGATCGAATGAGCTCTAATTTTTCGCTCAACTGTGTATGGTCCAACTCCCCTACTTTATTGCCATATGCACATGACATGCACATAATGGTTACGCACAGTGTTTTAAAATACATGTTAACTGTTTGACGTCACTCACGCAACTGGCTATTTTTTTGAACGTTTTTTCTTTATTGGCAATTTGTCAATACAAAACCAATAATCAGGCAATTCTTTTTTAAAAGCCGGTAAATGAGACAATTCGTTTCTAACAGATGGTGGGTCGGACACTTCTATTAAATCAGATGGTGGCTCGGACACTTCTATTAAATCAGATGGCGGGTTAGACACTTCTATTAAATCAGATGGTGGGCCAGACACTATCATTGAATCAGTTGGTGGGTGGGAAACTTCTTTTTCAGCAGATAGTGGGTAGGAAACTTCTTTTAAATCAGATAATTCATTTAAATCCAAGTTTTTCACTGGTGATTTTTGAATTTTATTATCGATTTTTTCCACAAAATTATCAGTTTCTGGTTTATTAGTGTCGCATGATTCTAGATATATGCGCATTAATTTATTATAAAGGTCAGGATCGATACATTTCATTACTCTAGCCATTGTAAAAATATTTCACAAGCTATAATTTCACAAAATATGGTGCATATAATTTTTTTAATAACTCTAGAATTCCTCAGTAAAACGTTTTTCAAGTTTCTGGAATTTAATTTGTCTAGAACGTTATTGATTTTATAACATTCAGTTGTACAGAAAATTGGATAATTTTTTAAACACTCTGCTATAGTCAAAAGCTGATTTTCACTTGCACTTTTAATAACAATTTTCGGATTTTTGCATAAAGTCAGCTTGTATAAAAACTCGCATTCTGTCTCTAGCCTAGTTATCATGCTGATGAGTAGGCTTCACAATTTGTGTCTGGAAATGCATGTGAACGACACCAGTATTTTACGTTCGTGCTTCTTGGATGCAAGTCCATCATCAAATGACCAAACTTACGCAATTTAACTGCTTTTATATACGCATCTTGTAGAAATTTTATATTATTTGGACATATTTGAGACGCTAATCTTTTAATTGTACTTCGGTCACGTGGCTGATCAAACATAATTAAGTACTGGGAATTAATATTGACTTCTCGCAACTGTTTTTTAAACGCATTTTGTAAAATAAGTACAATGGAAACTCCTCGGTGATGCGCATGCTTTACAAAAAATCTAGTTATTAGTTCCAAGCTATCGCCTTTCGTAAGTAAATCCATCTGGTCATCAACTATAACTAACGTTGAATCTGTGGCCAATTCTTCAATGTCTTGAATGTTATTAGTGAATATAATATTATCATTTTCTGCTTGCATCTGGTAAAAAATAGGTTGAAAATCGCAGTACACGTACACGACTTTGTCTAATTGTTTAGATATGATTTCATGTCTGCGTCTAATTAACTCTTTAACCATGAATGTCTTTCCAGACCCGGTGCATCCTATGACAGACATTGTAAAAGGATGCAGCAACTCAAAATTTATGACGTCCATGCTGAATAAAGTGCCAACAACGACTGATTTAAAATTATAAAAACAAAATTAATTTATTATGAATTTTTGAGTGATTATTTAAATTAACATTTTTGGATTACAATTTTTTCTAATTAGTTAAATTAACAATTTTTTTTTCTTATAAATTATTATTTTATCAATTCGTCTAAGTTTACAATGTCATTATCCGGAATTATTTGAAACAATTACAATAACATGAATTAACAAGACATTTTTCTTGTCTGTTGTAAATAACATACGGATTAAAATTTGGAATCAAATTTACAAAACGTTCAACTTTCTTATCATTAACATTACAAAAAGTTGTAAAAGAGTCTAAAATATTCCTATAAGATATACCTATAATTCTAGCGTACAAATAGTATATACAATATTGCCCACAAACGTACGAATAATCGCTTTGGAGCTGCCTACAGTTTACATTAGTTATACAAATATTTGGTTTTTCTATATTATAACTATTTACAAATTTGCCGAAGCTATCAAAGAATTCACATTCACGTTCGGATTTGATGAACCATGCCACCCAATGGGATCCGTTATTATTAATACTATCTACATTTTGCACTATAGCTATAGGATAAGTATCATATTTTACTTCTTCTAGCAAAGTATCAGCTGCTACAATATATATAGGTATATCTATATTTAAATCTAATAGTAGTCTACGAAGTGCTTCTCGAATAGAACTTGTGTTCATATTTTCAGTGTTCGAAATGTATTTGTTTGTTTCTATCCAGTTCAAATACTCCTTGGTACAAGCAATAGACGAGTACGGTTATGGCTTTATCCAATGGTTTCTTGAATTTCAATCCAATTTTTACTTGGCCTTTTCGGTTTACAGACAGAGCGTTTCCAATGTTTGGTAAAAGTTCAACAGCAGTAAATACATTACCTGTAAAGTACAAAAACGCAAATTATATAGTTTACGGTTATGCTATGCAAGCTATGCTAGACTGCTGCTGCCATGCCAAGTCAATATTGTGTTTTTATACTTTACCTTTGAGGTAATTATCTCTCGAGATTCCATTTCCCAAAGTTTCAAATGCGACTGTCTTCCGCAACGTTCTTAGAGCAACTAAAAAGTTGTCACCAGCTGTCGCGTCATCGCCTTTAAAACTGTATGGAATTACTCGATTTTCCACATTTTCTCCATTCCAAGTGACGTTCAGTTCACTTATATTGAAATTTTCAAAATTAAAAGCTGATTTCATCATATTTCCATTGAAAGCTTCAGAATCCAGCATACAGAATACCATTAGTTTTGGTATTTTTCCAATAACAATTCCGTCAGAAGTTACTGATGACAATCCTTTTGGTACTGAAATGGCTTTCATTTGAACTTCATTCGTTACATATTTAAATGTTTCATTGTTTGATAGCTGTTGTCGATGTAAATTCACAACATCTTGCGAAACTGTCTTCTTTGCAGCATAAAAAACAGCGTCTGTAATTTCTGCTTTATACGGGCAACCAGAAAATCCATCTTTATCGTTTTTTGCACAATCCAAATACAAGTAAGGATCGCTTCGTTTTAAAATAATTCGACACTCTGTCCCACTTGGAATATATCTGTTCTGATTGAAAAAATTTCCAAGCAGAGATCCAAGTAAATAGAACTGTTTAGAGTTTTGTGTCAATTGATATCTTGCATTAAATCCAGCGTCAGTGACAGCATACGTATTAGGCGTAGTATTTGGATACCACATTTCATCTTTCAAGTATCCATCTTTTTCAAGTTGACTTGTTCCCAAAGCTCTTTGCAAGTAGGCTGACCATGGATAAAAATTAGATGTATCCAGTACCAGCTGTCCGTTCAAATACAATTGTAGATTTGAAAACAGCGCATGGAAAAACAAGTTGGTTGGTGCCACGATGTCAGCTGCTTCGCATGCTTTACCGTCCTGCTTGACAATTCTTACGTCTAAGCCTAGCATACAATCTTGTAGCGAACCGTACCCATCGTATACCCATCTGAACTCAAGTGGGTTGTGACTATCCTTAGTACTTAGTAAGGAATAGCATTGGATATAGTCTGTAGTTGTAAGTTCACTTATATTAGTAGGCGGTAACTCTACTAAATTTAACTCTGAACTCAGCGACTTTTTAGATGTTTCGTAAACGGTTGGTTTTTCGTCAAAAATGTTGTTGATATCCATGATGAGAGATGTGTTCACCTTGAAGGTTGATCTATTAATGAGCAGTATGGTTCGAAAAAAGCATTATTTATACTATTTTTTGTTTCGACGATGACACTTTTGTTTCTTTGCAGTGTTTTTTCTTGTGTAAAACAGCGATTTCTTAGGTTTTCGTCCTCTTCCTGCTTGTAACCTCTTGGGTTTCTTAACACTTTTCTTCTTTTTCCCGCCTCCTCGTTGAATATGCTTCTTCCTTACTCGTTTAACTTTTCTAGTTGTTTCATGTTTCTTTTTGAAAAATGTCATTGGAACCAAGTATGAAGATTCTTCAGGTGCAACACCAGAGCTGCCAGTATAGATACCACCAGCAATTCCTCCATTTCCAGTTTGAATATACGATGGATCTTGCAAAACGCATTTTTCGTCGTCACAATTGACTTGCCTCATCGTGACTAATATCTCGGTTTAAAGTGCAATTTCAAACTCGTTTCACTGTCGTTTCCAAAATCAAGTTGTCTTGCAAATTCGTCAACTAGTTGCACATGAATCTGACGTATGTCCGCACGGCTCAAAGGCAAAAATATGACTGGGTTAAAGTAGACAATCGTTTCGTTTATATCCTCATGACTCAAATCAGAATCTTGCAAAATTGGTAAAACGTGATGATTATAGTACTGGTTCTGTACAATATCACTCAAAACTACAATTCGTTTTGCAGTTGCAGTTATTTTATCATCATCTTCGCCAATTTCTTCTTTTTCAATTTCTTTTTCTTTTTCTTCCTCTTGAATATCTAAACCAACTTTCACTCTTGTATCGCGAACAAACACTTGGTTTTTTGGAATGCTTAAGAGTTGATTAACTGCAGGAGGCAGTTGCACAGATACTTCTTCATCCAAATTTTCTACATAAATGTCGCCATTTTGTATAACAAAGTTGATTTCCATGTCATTGAATATGCGTGTTTCTATACTTTGGTTGATTTCATCCAACACATCATCCACCGCTAGCGAGATAGGTTCTTTCATTGGTGCGTAGTATACATGATCAATTGAAAATCGAAAGTCTAGCGTTTCTTCATCTTTAATTTCATTGTACTTATCCATATCAAAGTTAACACTTGATACATAAAGCCCAATCTTGAATTTTTCATCTAAAAATCCTAAGCATTCTAGTATTTTTACAGGCAGCACACTGAAACTTTTCGAATTAGCAAAATCCTCAAATTCAAAAACAGCTTTGCCATCGTCTGGATCTATAGTTATTTCAAACTTTTTAAAATATTTCTTCATTTCTGTATTTAATCGTTCAAAAAACTTTTTTGGATCTTCATCCCCTTGGCTATTTTGTCGTGTAAAGGGAACAACGCTTTGAAACGGCTGACGAATGGTTACCAAATTTTGATAATCTGTGAACGTTTCCATTCTTATATCAAATTCAGTATTTATTGGAACGTTTTTAAATGCATCCATGGAAATAATACTCAAAGCTGGAACGTTTCCATATGGAAATTGATTTCTATTAAATCCGAATACAATAGCCAATTCATTTGGTATAATCACGAATTGTCCTTTTGCTGGTCCTTCGTTTACTGCACTAATAAACACAGTATCGGGCGGTGTAACAGGGAAAAATGAAAACGAGAATGGAATTTCTTGCTCTTTCAACGATCGACGAATATCGGAGAGAAACGTGAACAGATCGTTGGTAGATTTCTTGATTTTTCCTGGTAAAACCTTTGGAGGTTTTAAATTTGGAAACAATGGTGAGGTTTCAATGCTGCGTGCGACGCGTTTTGGTTTTGCTGGTGTGTATTTTAAGCTAACTAGACCTACTTGATACAAATTTTGAGGTAATTTCAACTTATTGGGCAGTTCTGCAATAAAATTAGTAGCTGTATTTGATGGTAAATTGTTGCTGTAACTCGAAAGCGTACAGCATATGCTCGGAGGAGCAACGTTTTCAATAACGGAGCGTGAAAACATTTTAAACTAAATTGAGTTCTTGCTCGTAAAAACCTCCTGTTATATCTGAAATCAATATTTGTCATGTGAAAAAATATTGATTAATTTTATGTCAAAGATATTCATAAATTAAACTTTGTCACTTTTTTGAGCTAAGAAATCTGGCTCACTTTTTTTGAGCCAAAGTGAGCTAAAAAATCTGGCTCACTTTTCTGAGCTAGGAAATTTGGCTCATTTGAGCCAGGAAATTTGGCTCATTTGAGCCAGGAAATTTGGCTCATTTGAGCCAGGAAATCTGGCTCATTTGAGCCAGGAAATTTGGCTCATTTGAGCCAGGAAATTTGGCTCATTTGAGCCAGGAAATTTGGCTCATTTGAGCCAGGAAATCTGGCTCACTTTTTTGAGCCAAAGTGAGCTAAAAAATCTGGCTCACTTTTTTGAGCCAAAGTGAGCTAAAAAATCTGGCTCACTTTTTTTATTAAAAAAGACTTGCCTTCATCATTAAGATCTTTTAACAAGTAGGTAGTAGGATTAGTGTTTTGTACAGCTGCTATAACAAAGATTTCCCTGCTCCAATTTTCCGCAGATCCTGGAAATAATACGTTATTTTCACGTTTTTTTAAGTAATGTACAGTATAACACTATAATTTAATATAGTATATAGTTAAAATTTATATATTTACATATTTACATATAAGAAATACCTTTTTCAAACAACATCTTAGCTCTTGATATTCTCACCTGATCACCAATAGCAAACTTTGCTGGCTTTGAAGTTTGGTTTTGCAGCGAATTCTTAAATATCCTGTGCCATATCTCGAACTCATTCTTTTTTGTCACTTTATTTGGTGTAGTCTGAATTGTTCTATGAAAACTGTTATTATAAGCTTTCACAAAGTCTTGAATTTTGTCGTCAATTTTTAATGTATTTCTCTCGGTCATATAGCGTTCAAGTTTTGTAAAAAGAGTACGAATAAACCTTTCGCTGAATGTACTTTTAATATACGAATAGATATGGTAATTTACAATTCTATTGTCTTTTAAGAACTGTCTAAAATTTTTATTTCTATATTCTTTTCCCATATCTGTAAACAACGTCATTGGCGTAGTTCCAGCTTCTTGAAATATAGATTTGAACGCACGAATCATTGAACTTGATGATTTATCCTTCAGCATACGTACAAATGCTTTTTTGCTGAACGAATCAATAACAATAAGTACAAAGTAATTGCAATTGTTCCATTCTGCAATGTTGCTAATGTCCTTGAGATCAGACGCATAATTTTGATTAATAAAATTAAAAAACACTTTCCTTCTAGGAAATTTGCGTCGTATATCTTTATGCAAAGAGTAAGCAATCAGCTTTGAAAGTTCTTTTTTCACTAGTTTTTTATCAGTCCACTTTTTTCTGTTTGCCAAAAATCCGCTCAAACCAGAAAAACTTCCGGCTAATTTGTGATTTAGATAGGATCGACGTACACTTTGGTCAGCCATTTTAAGTGAAATGAAAGTAAAACTAACTGATTCCTGTATTTATACATTCAGTCGCTGTTCAAGGCTAAGCTATGGCGGACGAATTGTACACTGTTGATTTCACTATTCATATTTACGGACAGATAGCTGTTATAAAGACCGGCATTTTAGAACAACCTACAGTTAAACCACGTGTGAAATGGGAAAATAAATGGGAAAAATGGGATCTCAGTTTTCCGCAAGTTTGTCGAATTTATAATAAAATTGAAAAAGCATCACATACTGAAAACAGAACATACTGCGTCAATTTATTTCCAGAGTACCCTGCTGAAATTCTCGGAATTACAGACTCTGTTCGTTAATATAACATCGTAACGTTTCTGTGCGTCCTCAGTCACGATTTGACAGTCGGGCAGTAAACATCTACCATGGAACACCTTGAATCTTACGATCCTATATTGTGTAAAAATTGGGATAAACCAATAATTGAAAAAACGAACAAAGTGGATTTTTTCAAAAACCCAAATTCAAAAATTGTAAGTTTTATTTTTTTCTCATTATTTGAGTCAAATGTTTCAGCTCATTTGAGCCAGGAAATTTGGCTCATTTGAGCCAGGAAATCTGGCTCACTTTTTTGAGCCAAAGTGAGCTCAAAAATCTGGCTCACTTTTTTGAGCCAAAGTGAGCTAAAAAATCTGGCTCACTTTTTTAAGACAAAGCGAGCTAAAAAATCTGGCTCACTTTTTTGAGCTAAGAAATCAAGCTCAATTTTCGATCCCTAATAATCAATAATCAATATTCTATAATAATGTTTTTAATTTTAGATTGGTGATCGACTTTTAGCACGAAAAACATGGAACAATTATAAACAGTGCAACTACATTTACGTTGGTCGATTGCGAAACGAAACTGAATCCACAACAGTTGAATTCTCACTTGTCACCGGCAAGTTGTTACTGAAGTTCATTCGAGGTGTCCATGATCACAACGTTTACATTCAAACGCCAGAGGATAACATTGAAAACCTCAATCTCACATACTTCAACGACGGAAAGTATTCAAAACTTGTTTTGCACTGCCCGGTTTCAGAAAAAACGTCTGTGAAATACGGAGGATGGTTGGGTCCGCAAATTGAATTGAACCACGATGAAATTGAAAACCTTGTGTTGTTCTTAACCCAAGATTGCAAATTGTAACTTGTGCAAAAAACATGAATACAATAACTCTGGAAAGTTTGATGTGTGAGGCATGCCAGTTCTGCTGGTTAAACTATATGCCGTCAAATTTGCAAAGCATAAACTATATGACATCAAGTTTGCAATTAATTGAGTATAAAAACGAACAATACTGTGCGCGATGTGAAGCGCAAGAAAAGAAAAAAGATGAAAAAGTGGCTGAATGTCTAAATACACCATATGACGATTGGATTAACTTTGAGAAGTTCGACTCTGTTGACAATTGGTGTGAAGTAACCAGAAGTTTGGTCAAAACAGATTGTTT